>CM035441.1:16744450-16971950 GCA_020310875.1 Ceratopteris richardii
TTTGGTCAACTGGTTGATCGAAATCACCGAAACCAGAATTACTAAATAAACTTTGGTGGATGACAGACACCCCTAAGCATGCAAAAGGCATCGCGACGTGACAGTTACAAAATCTATGGACATTCCAACTATACTCATTGTCATATGCACTCCCAGGGCCAATCAAACCACCTTAATGGATATATTGAACAAATATTTTAGGCGAATCCTTCCCATAGGCAAAACTACGGGTGATGCCCATCTTGGCAGGCGAAACTACGGGTGACGCCCATCTTGGCAGGCGAAACTACGGGTGAGGCCCATCTTGGCAGGCGAAATAGACGGCAGTAGGTGTATTATCGGTTGCGGAATCAAAGGACCTTCTCTCGTTTAGGGAGTCTATATAAACATATGTTTGGCACTCATTGAAGGGGTGTGTAATTTCATTCATGTGAACTATTGCGTATCATCACTACCATCAATTGTTGATGCTAGTTTAGGCTATTTTTTGGTCTACTCTCTACACTCTGTTGCTTCAGGAACACTGTTGGAGGTCACTCTGTGATGAGTATACAGAGCGTGGGCGTCCCGGTGGAGTTGATAATTAGCATTGCAAGGTGACTCAGTGGCTAGATTTAGTCATTGGTGTGCATTGCCCACTGTTATCGTCACTTCTATTGGTTTCTCTGTTGTCAGTACCTTGAACAGAGGGAGGAAGATAGAGAGGAGAAAGAGAAAGAAGGAGAAAAACGTTCAATCAGAGAGTGATAAGGAGGGAGTGAATAGTGGCACTAGTAAGAGACTTGTCTCTATGCACCGGTGTTGCGAGCACACTGTTGGAAATTGTTCTGTGGTGAGGACACAGAGCCGTATTTCTTAGTGACAACCGTCGACATTATGGTGTGATTGAGTGACTGAAAGTGTAGTCTATGTCCAAGTGATCAGGCAATCAGAAATACCGTTTGTTATTCGCTATTTTGTAGGACCTTGAGACTCCGACGATTCAATATTACTGATTGTAATTTCTCTCACATTATGAATATACTACCTATTTACAGGACAACAGCATTCTCTATTTTTTTGTGTCGTATTTCATGTCTTGTATGGGCCTATACGCAGAAATGTTACAGGGTATACTTCCCTAAGGAAGAACCCTCCTTGAGTAGACGGAGGTTTGATTTCCTGCGCACGATAGATCACAGAACAAACGAGAAAGAAACGAAAAACGAGTCCCCAGAGTCCCGTCTACAGTTTGGCACGCCCGGTGGGACCTTGCATTTCTGTGAGAGGCCCTGAGGATAGTAAATAGTCTCTTGTTTGGTATTTTTTCCCTACTCCATTCGCAAGTAGGTACATGACCCATACACGAGCAAATAAGGAGTCTCTTCGTGTACACAGGAGCCTTGAGAAGCTAGCTATAACATTGACTAGTGAGTCTACCTCCCCTCCACCCTCTTGGAATTTATCTATTGATTTGGGTGCGACACCATTATCAAAAGAGAAGCATAGCAGAATCTTAGACTTCTCCTCGGATACGTCAGAAGAAACACCAGTACAAATGGAGGACCTTTCTCATTTACTCTCCAGACTCAACATCAAGTTCCCTACCTTCAAGGGACAAGCATATGTGGATGATGATGATCATGTGAGGAGATTCATCTCGTTATGCCGTTGTCGGAAAGTTTTCAACTTTCCAGTTGATGACCAGATAAAATAAAATTAACTTAATTGGTGAATTCTAACCTTTTATATCACTGTTAAACAATTGTGTTGATTGGAATTGACTACTTTTGAAGTGTTTGCAGGTACAAGAAATGATAAAGAATACATGTTCATATTAGGGTTTACTCTAATTTCACATTTAATGAGTTGTTTTATTCATACATTCAAGAATCATGGGTATTTAACCCTAGGATTTCATAAGTTGATATGATTTTATGTGAGTTGGGTTAATCCAAAGGGTCTCAAAAGATTCTAATGGGTTAATGCTAGGGTTTCTTTAAGTGTTAATGGATTAATGATAGGGTTCAGAAGAGTTTTAAAGGGTTTTCATGGGTTTCTGAAGGGTTTTAGTATGTTTCAAGGGCTAGAATAGTTGTTATTCAAATACATTAATATATGTTTATGTTGGCTTATGATTAGCTTTATGTTGATGTCTTGATATTCTGGTTTTTTAAAACCTTCTGTGACATGCGGAAACTCAATCGCAAGTTATTTTTGAACCTTTGTCTAGTCCAAGTACTATTCGGATCTGCATTCTGGATTTTATTGTTGTGGAATATGACCTTATCGAATGCAAACATGAATCTTGATGATTGTACCTGAACTGGGCGTTCCTGATTCTAGAGTTAGAAATCCCAATCTGGATCACATGTTCTAGAAGCTATAGAAAACTTATAATGTTCACCAGCTCCAGCATATTGAACCGGTTTGGCGCTCGACATAGTGCATATACGATAGAATGTCTGGAGA
Organism: Ceratopteris richardii; assembly: GCA_020310875.1. Classification (NCBI taxonomy): domain Eukaryota; kingdom Viridiplantae; phylum Streptophyta; class Polypodiopsida; order Polypodiales; family Pteridaceae; genus Ceratopteris; species Ceratopteris richardii. Next base: position 16,746,902 of record CM035441.1, read on the forward strand.
TATTTGTTATCGAATGCTAACAAAGATGATGTTGTAGCAGATGACCCGCAAGTAGATGCTTTAGAGCTCCATATAACTAATAGTATATTCAATTTTTTCGGTCCACTACCGGTACCTCTAACGACATTCGATGACTCAACGGGAAATTAAGATGCACTTGATCTGCTATGCAGAGATGATACTTGTACGCTAGACTGTGAGAAACATGCAAAAACCAACATGAAGTTGCGTCCAATGCAAAATAAAAAGCTGTTATTGATGGTGAAATTTCAAACATTCAAGCTCTAAATTTTTGCGTTTTGTTTTGTGAACAGATCATTGGACGCCAACGAACATATCAATTGATGAAAAATTTCGATTTCACTTTTATTAGGCATGCAGTTAATTGTCATAGATTTTAAGAATAAGTTCTTCTACTAGGAATTCATATTTTTTTGTCTGCATTCTTACCCACCTGAAAATTCATTTGCTCAAAACTCCACATCGATTCCGGTGAACACCAAGATCTGTCGAGCGTACAACCCTGCATATGCAAAGATGATTATATGAACATTAAGTTTTAAAGTATATTGATTATCCGTATGATATGTTTTGCTGATCTTTTGATGAGCATGCATTCCAAGGATTCTGGAACGCTGACATTCATATTATGTTTGCTACAAAATTGTAGAGTCTATATGAACTTCACATTTTTTTATATACCTTCTGGACAATAGTTCGCTTCATTCTTTATGCTATTTGAGTTCGCTTCATTCTTTATGCTATTTGATCTACTCACTCCTTTGTGCATCTCTATCATCTTCGCGCAATTCAGCTTCACTTGAATCTCATCAATCATTCCGTGTGTGCTAATAAGTGGAACAGTAGTAGTTGATTATATTGATTAGATTTTTTTAAGCTTCACTTTATATCGTTTTGAAAACACTTAAAGGTTATTCACAAATTCCTTGACTTCAAAATATCTTTCGAATGTTTGAAGACTTTTTGCTGAATGATATTGAAACAAATATGATACATTGATTTGTGAATGAATGGCTACTAAGTTCTGTGAGTGTCCACTTTACCTGAGATTGCTCTAAGCACCCGGCGTGCGCCGTATTTTTGGCGGTCGCCCTGATCCACCGGCCGTCCCTTTCGCGCCAACATTTTTGGTGAACCCGACGTGAAGAAGCGGCATAGCAGCTAAGGGACGTATGATACAAAGAATATGTGTCTAGTATATATATACCTTGTGACATAGTTTTGAGTGATCAATAGATAGATCTTTCATCATGGACCCTTACCTCATAGAAAAAAGAGTATGGAAATTGATTGATGACCTCAAAATAGAGAAGAAAGAGTTTTGTGGTAAAGATGTTACTAGGTATATCAAGGAATACGAACATTTAGCTTATCAATATGGCATACCTAGGGATAGTTGGATTTGAACCTTTAGGCGTATATCAAATGGAGATACCCGAGATAGAATAAGTCTTAGGTTGGGCTCGTCCACTATACCTTGGGATATTTTTAAGACCCAATTGCGACAAGAATTTTGTTTCGAGGATTCAACAAAAAAGAAATCATGAAACGTTTCAAGCTTGGGTAAATACATCCAAACCAAAAGAGAACTTAATTGAGGGTTTTCAAGAGTTTGAAGAACAGTTTAGCGACTTACCTGAGCAAGAACAAGTTTATCTTGAGCCTTATAAAGTTATAGATTTTTTAACTATCCTTGATTACTCAATTCGAAAAGACCTAGAGCCTCTTTTAGAAGAAAACAATACCTCAAATGTCCTGACCAATGATTGGACATATGTGCAAAAGCAAGTTCATCGACTTGCTCTTAGATATGAACGCCAAAACCTCAAATATTTTCCTCTTTCTAAAAGCAATGATTTAGATTGTACTTATCTAGAGATACATGAAGAAAACAAATTTGAAATTACAAACAATGAGTTGGATTATGCTACACCAATGATGAATGATGAAAACCAAATTACAATTTTAGAACACAAAACATTAAACAAACATGAGTGTGAACATGAGAAACCTTTGTTTGATTCTTCTAAAAGTCTTCCAAAATTATTCATTGAAGAAGTGAGTGATGTAAGTGGTAAAGAAATCCCACTCATCACAATAGCTTCTCCTAAAATTATTACTCACATTGATTCTCCATATAAGGAAGAACAATATGAGAAAATTATAAACAATGATATTTATACATTTGAAAAATATGAATTGAAGGGTTTCAATATAAATGAACACTTGTTTTGTCTTAATGATGTTAATATTGGTTTTTCTAATCAAATTTTTGAGTGGTTTGATACAGGTCAAGTAAGAATGGAGGATTTAATATTTCAGTGGAATATCATGAAATCCACAAAGTTTGACTTACTATTGCTTTGGTTTTTACAGATAGACTATCGAGAAGTATTATCTTGGATTGCTACCTTTTGTATAATTTTGCTAATAATTATGTTTCTCACAAGATTTTTGAGTTGAGTTATTTTTCAGGATTAGCATGAAGATTGGGAGCTGATTGATGAACTAAGATTTTCTTCAAAAATAGACTATGAATGAAGCACAGGAGATTGAAGATAGTACATGCAGTTTCAAATTTAAGAAATCAAAGTGATATTTGGATGAAAGGCGATGCTGAAGATGGAGTCAATATAGATCAGGTGAAAAAGTTCTAAACCGGATTTATGTTTTAATTAATTATGAAAGTTCATGCATTATCATAATTAGAAATGTACATTCTTCAGCTAGGTTAAGAAACTTCTTAAAATTATGAAAAGTAGAATTTACACTGAAGTAGGATTGTGCTTGAATAGAAGATAGGAATTAGAGACCTATGGTTGTCATATGGATAGTTGAAGGAACCCTTAACTTGCAACTCCTAGTAGAAGTAGACTTGTTTTATATAGGTAAGCTTCCTTAAATCTGACCCATTTAGCTAAAGAGATCCTAGTTCCTGCTTTAGCTTACCTCTAGATCCTTTGCTCTGATTAGGGGTCAAGCCTTTCCCCTTCATCAAAAAAGTTGCGAAGAAAAATTGAAAGCAGTACATTAATGGTTGCTGCATATGAAAAAAGGAAAAATGACAAAAAGAAAAATTATGATGAAAAATGAGATGAAAGAAAAGTCAAATGATTTCAATAAATCAGTTGTGGTCTCGAAATCACTTCTGATTTGAAAAGCGGGCTATATAAGGCGGATGTATGCTAGAGGGGAGTTAGTTTTTTGTATCTTAATGGCAAATGGTTAGGAGATGAGGGTAGAAGGCCTATATAACATATGCTTTACTTATGAATAGAGTTAATAGAAGAGTTAGTACGAACACTATTTGAATGACTTCTATAGTTTCTTTCTAAAACCTGTTTCCAATTCATGCATTGAACGAAAAGGTTTAAATTCAAGTTTACATAATTTTATAAGTTTTCTTTGCTATTTGAAGATGTACTAATGATAGAAGCATTTTTTTAATAGACTATTTGCATTTGATTCATGAATAAGTTTCAAAAGACTTTGATATTGCTTTCTATGATCTGCAGGTTGGCCCATCGAGGACGATGTGCAGGTTTGGCCGGGGCGAATGTCGGAAAGTTTTCAACTTTCCAGTTGATGACCAAATAAAATAAAATTAACTTAATTGGTGAATTCTAATCTTTTATATCACTGTTAAACAATTGTGTTGATTGGAATTGACTAGTTTTGAAGTGTTTGCAGGTACAGGAAATGATAAAGAATACATGTTCATATTAGGGTTTACTCTAATTTCACATTTAATGAGTTGTTTTATTCATACATTCAAGAATCATGGGTATTTAACCCTAGGATTTCATAAGTTGATATGATTTTATGTGAGTTGGGTTAATCCAAAGGGTCTCAAAAGATTCTAATGGGTTAATGCTAGGGTTTATTTAAGTGTTAATGGATTAATGATAGGGTTCAGAAGAGTTTTAAAGGGTTTTCATGGGTTTCTGAAGGGTTTTAGTATGTTTCAAGGGCTAGAATAGTTGTTATTCAAATACATTAATATATAAATTACATATTTATGTATTAAAAATTAAACTATGCTATTAATAATTAATCTAATCATGTGTGTGAATTTAAATATTAAGGTTCTACTTAATTAAATTCTTATTCTAAGCTTAAATTACAAGAATTATTTAATTATCAACATTAAAGTTATTGATTTAAAATGAAAATGAAGTGGATAAATAACTAATGGTCTATATGGATGCTAGAAAAAAAGAATGGTATGTGAGTAATGTGGAATTAAAGTGAATTAAGGAGTGGTCTGAAAGGAAGATGCACTTAAAGTGAAAAAGTTGGTTAAGAGAAAGAATGGAGAGAATTAATGTAGATGAAAAGAGAGGTGAAAGTAAGTTGTGTGCATAAAGCTAATTAAAAGAGTGATAGAGATGTGTGGGATAAAGTATGGATGAGAACTTAAAGTACCAAACCAAAAGAGTGGTTAAAAGCAGATCTCTGTGTGTATAAAAATGTGGGCTTTGCTCCATATTGGGTTCCGAATGTTTTTTGGCAGGCCACTTCATGTGTTTTATTTCAGGCAGCAATTTTTGTGAGAGGAAAGAGGCTCTTGCTGAAGTTCAGAAGGTGACTTTTGGCAACGCCTTGATATGCTGAAGTCGTTATTCTGAATCGGCGAAATTTTGACATATGGTCTGATGCTCTACACTACACTCTCTGCCACTGTGAGTCTTACACTTTGTGGGCTGTTTGTGGAGGTGGAGTACGCGGAAATCTTGTGCTTCAGCGATTGAGAGACTCAGCTACGGTGACAAGGAAAGAAGCAAGAATCATGAAACCCATCCATGGACCAGTTCAATTCGAGGAATTAAATCCCTGATGATGCTTTGAGTTCATACTACATCGTGGAGACAACGATCCTGATCTCGGACTGCTCTGAAGTTTCTTAGACAAATGCGCCAAGATTCAGAAGCCATTTACTTAAATGCAATCTGAAGCATCAGTGCAGAGGAGGGTTCAAAACTAACGAGCATTACTCTTATGCTTCCCTTGAAATCACGCATGCCATGAACGGGGATGAAGAACCAATTAGAGTCTGCAGAAGATGCGCGAAGGTCATGAAAGAAGTTAAGCTGGAACATGTCTGCGTTGTATGTATCTGACGCATTGGATCAATCCATCTGATACGGGCCTGCTTGTACAGATAAGTTATAGTTTTTTGTTTCTTCAAGAGGAGATAAATAGCTCTGCAGATGATGTCATAAAAAAAAAATGGTGTTCTGACAAGTATCTAGGAGAAGCGCAGATATCTGTGACACAGAGAGATCTGATGAAATTTGATAATCTGAAGGGAGCTGACCTCTATCAGGATTATGTTCTCGATTCATCAACCATCCCCGTGATTCATATGAGATTAATCTGATACAGGAATAGCGCAAAACGTCTGTTTATGTTGGCTTATGATTAGCTTTATGTTGATGTCTTGATATTCTGGTTTTTTAAAACCTTCTGTGACATGCGAAAACTCAATCGCAAGTTATTTTTGAACCTTTGTCCAGTCCAAGTACTGTTCGGATCTGCATTCTGGATTTTATTGTTGTGGAATATGACCTTATCGAATGCGAACATGAATCTTGATGATTGTACCTAAACTGGGCGTTCCTGATTCTAGAGTCAAAAATCCCAATCTGGATCACATGTTCTAGAAGCTACAGAAAACTTATAATGTTCACCAGCTCCAGCATATTGAACCGGTTTGGCGCTCGACATAGTGCATATACGACAGACTATCTGGAGATATTTGTTATCAATTGCTAACAAAGATGATGCTGCAGCAGATGACCCGCAAGTACATGCTTTCGAGCTCCATATAACTAATTGTATATTCAATTTTTTCGGTCCACTACCGGTACCTCTAACGACATTCGATGACTCAACGGGAAATTAAGATGCACTTGATCTGCTATGCAGAGATGATACTTGTATGCTAGACTGTCAGAAACATGCAAAAACCAACATGAAGTTGCGTCCAATGCAAAATAAAAAGCTGTTATTGATGGTGAAATTTCAAACATTCAATCTCTAAATTTTTGTGTTTTGTTTTGTGAACAGATCATTGGACATCAACGAACATATCAATTGATGAAAAATTTTGATTTCACTTTTATTAGGCATGTAGTTAATTGTCATAGATTTTAAGAATAAGTTCTTCTGGTAGGAATTCACATTTTTTTGTCTGCATTCTTACCCACCTGAAAATTCATTTGCTCAAAACTCCACATCGATTCCGGTGAACACCAAGATCTGTCGAGCGTACAACCCTGCATATGCAAAGATGATTATATGAACATTAAGTTTTAAAGTATATTGATTATCCGTATGATATGTTTTGCTGATCTTTTGATGAGAATGCATTCCAAGGATTCTGGAACGCTGACATTCATATTATGTTTGCTACAAAATTGTAGAGTCTATATGAACTGCACATTTTTTTTATATACCTTATGGACAATAGTTCGCTTCATTCTTTATGCTATTTGACTTCGCTTCATTCTTTATGCTATTTGATCTACTCACTCCTTTGTGCATCTCTATCATCTTCACGCAATTCAGCTTCACTTGAATCTCATCAATCATTCCGTGTGTGCTAATAAGTGGAACAGTAGTAGTTGATTATATTGATTAGATTTTTTTAAGCTTCACTTTATATCGTTTTGAAAACACTTAAAGGTTATTCACAAATTCCTTGACTTCAAAATATCTTTCGAATGTTTGAAGACTTTTTGATGAATGATACTGAAACAAATATGATACATTGATTTGTGAATGAATGGCTACTAAGTTCTGTGAGTGTCCACTTTACCTGAGATTGCTCTAAGCACCCGGCGTGCGCCGTATTTTTGGCGGTCGCCCTGATCCACCGGCCGTCCCTTTCGCGCCAACATTTTTGGTGAACCCGACGTGAAGAAGCGGCATAGCAGCTAAGGGACGTATGATACAAAGAATATGTGTCTAGTATATATATACCTTGTGACATAGTTTTGAGTGATCAATAGATAGAGCTTTCATAATGGACCCTTACCTCATAGAAAAAAGAGTATGAAAATTGATTGATGACCTCAAAATAGAGAAGAAAGAGTTTTGTGGTAAAGATGTTACTAGGTATATCAAGGAATACGAACATTTAGCTTATCAATATGGCATACCTAGGGATAGTTGGATTTCAACCTTTAGGCATATATCAAATGGAGATACCCGAGATAGAATAAGCCTTAGGTTGGGCTCGTCCACTATACCTTGGGATATTTTTAAGACCCAATTGCGACAAGAATTTTGTTTCGAGGATTCAACAAAAAGAAATCATGAAACGTTTCAAGCTTGGGTAAATACATCCAAATCAAAAGAGAACTTAATTGAGGGTTTTCAAGAGTTTGAAGAACAGTTTAGCGACTTACCTGAGCAAGAACAAGTTTATCTTGAGCCTTATAAAGTTATAGATTTTTTAACTATCCTTGATTACTCAATTCGAAAAGACCTAGAGCCTCTTTTAGAAGAAAACAATACCTCAAATGGCCTGACCAATGATTGGACATATGTGCAAAAGCAAGTTCATCGACTTGCTCTTAGATATGAACGCCAAAACCTCAAATATTTTCCTCTTTCTAAAAGCAATGATTTAGATTGTACTTATCCAGAGATACATGAAGAAAACAAATTTGAAATTACAAACAATGAATTGGATTATGCTACACCAATGATGAATGATGAAAACCAAATTACAATTTTAGAACACAAAACATTAAACAAACATGAGTGTGAACATGAGAAACCTTTGTTTGATTCTTCTAAAAGTCTTCCCAAATTATTCATTGAAGAAGTGAGTGATGTAAGTGGTAAAGAAATCCCACTCATCACAATAGCTTCTCCTAAAATTATTACTCACATTGATTCTCCATATAAGGAAGAACAATATGAGAAAATTATAAACAATGATATTTATACATTTGAAAAATATGAATTGAAGGGTTTCAATATAAATGAACACTTGTTTTGTCTTAATGATGTTAATATTGGTTTTTCTAATCAAATTTTTGAGTGGTTTGATACAGGTCAAGTAAGAATGGAGGATTTAATATTTCAGTGGAATATCATGAAAGCCACAAAGTTTGACTTACTATTGCTTTGGTTTTTACAGATAGACTATCGAGAAGTATTATCTTGGATTGCTACCTTTTGTATAAGTTTGCTAATAATTATGTTTCTCACAAGATTTTTGAGTTTAGTTATTTTTCAGGATTAGCATGAAGATTGGGAGCTGATTGATGAACTAAGATTTTCTTCAAACATAGACTATGAATGAAGCGCAAGAGATTGAAGATAGTACATGCACTTTCAAATCTAAGCAATCAAAGTGATATCTGGATGAAAGGCGATGTTGAAGATGGAGTCAATATAGATCAGGTGAAAAAGTTCTAAACCGGATTTATGTTTTAATTTATTATGAAAGTTCATGCATTATCATAATTAGAAATGTACATTCTTCAGCTAGGTTAAGAAACTTCTTAAAATTATGAAAAGTAGAATTTACACTGAAGTAGGAATGTGCTTGAATAGAAGATAGGAATTAGAGACCTATGGCTGTCATATGGATAGTTGAAGGAACCCTTAACTTGCAACTCCTAGTAGAAGTAGACTTGTTTTATATAGGTAAGCTTCCTTAAATCTGACCCATTTAGCTAAAGAGATCCTAGTTCCTGCTTTAGCTTACCTCTAGATCCTTTGCTCTGATTAGGGGTTAAGCCTTTCCCCTTCATCAAAAAAGTTGCGAAGAAAAATTGAAAGCAATACATTAATGGTTGCTGCATATGAAAAAAGGAAAAATGACAAAAAGAAAAATTATGATGAAGAATGAGATGAAAGAAAAGTCAAATGATTTCAATAAATCAATTGTGGTCTCGAAATCACTTCTGATTTGAAAAGCGGGCTATATAAGGCGGATGTATGCTATAGGGGAGTTAGTTTTTTGTATCGTAATGGCAAATGGTTAGGAGATGAGGGTAGAAGGCCTATATAACATATGCTTTACTTATGAATAGAGTTAATAGAAGAGTTAGTACGAACACTATTTGAATGACTTCTATAGTTTCTTTCTAAAACTTGTTTCCAATTCATGCATTGAACGAAAAGGTTTAAATTCAAGTTTACATAATTTTATAAGTTTTCTTTGCTATTTGAAGATGTACTAATGATAGAAGCATTTTTTTTATAGACTATTTGCATTTGATTCATGAATAAGTTTCAAAAGACTTTGATATTGCTTTCTATGATCTGCAGGTTGGCCCATCGAGGACGATGTGCAGGTCTGGCCGGGGCGAATGTCGGAAAGTTTTCAACTTTCCAGTTGATGACCAGATAAAATAAAATTAACTTAATTGGTGAATTCTAACCTTTTATATCACTGTTAAACAATTGTGTTGATTGGAATTGACTACTTTTGAAGTGTTTGCAGGTACAGGAAATGATAAAGAATACATGTTCATATTAGGGTTTACTCTAATTTCACATTTAATGAGTTGTTTTATTTATACATTCAAAAAATCATGGGTATTTAACCCTAGGATTTCATAAGTTGATATGATTTTATGTGAGTTGGGTTAATCCAAAGGGTCTCAAAAGATTCTAATGGGTTAATGCTAGGGTTTATTTAAGTGTTAATGGATTAATGATAGGGTTCAGAAGAGTTTTAAAGGGTTTTCATGGGTTTCTGAAGGGTTTTAGTATGTTTCAAGGGCTAGAATAGTTGTTATTCAAATACATTAATAAACAAATTACATATTTATGTATTAAAAATTAAACTATGCTATTAATAATTAATCTAATCATGTTTGTGAATTTAAATATTAAGGTTCTACTTAATTAAATTCTTATTCTAAGATTAAATTACAAGAATTATTTAATTATCAAAATTAAAGTTATTGATTTAAAATGAAAATGAAGTGGATAAATAACTAATGGTCTATATGGATGCTAGAAAAAAAGAATGGTATGTGAGTAATGTGGAATTAAAGTGAATTAAGGAGTGGTCTGAAAGGAAGATGCACTTAAAGTGAAAAAGTTGGTTAAGAGAAAGAATGGAGAGAATTAATGTAGATGAAAAGAGAGGTGAAAGTAAGTTGTGTGCATAAAGCTAATTAAAAGAGTGATAGAGATGTGTGGGATAAAGTATGGATGAGAACTTAAAGTACCAAACCAAAAGAGTGGTTAAAAGCAGATCTCTGTGTGTATAAAAATGTGGGCTTTGCTCCATATTGGGTTCCGAATGTTTTTTGGCAGGCCACTTCATGTGTTTTATTTCAGGCAGCAATTTTTGTGAGAGGAAAGAGGCTCTTGCTGAAGTTCGGAAGGTGACTTTTGGCAACGCCTTGATATGCTGAAGTCGTTATTCTGAATCGGCGAAATTTTGACATATGGTTTGATGCTCTACACTACACTCTCTGCCACTGTGAGTCTTACACTTTGTGGGCTGTTTGTGGAGGTGGAGTACGCGGAAATCTTGTGCTTCAGCGATTGAGAGACTCAGCTACGGTGACAAGGAAAGAAGCAAGAATCATGAAACCCATCCATGGACCAGTTCAATTCGAGGAATTAAATCCCTGATGATGCTTTGAGTTCATACTACATCGTGGAGACAACGATCCTGATCTCGGACTGCTCTGAAGTTTCTTAGATAGTTGCGCCAAGATTCAGAAGCCATTTACTTAAATGCAATCTGAAGCATCGGTGCAGAGCAGGGTTCAAAACTGACGAGCATTACTCTTATGCTTCCCTTGAAATCACGCATGCCATGAACGGGGATGAAGAACCAATTAGAGTCTGCAGAAGATGCGTGAAGGTCATGAAAGAAGTTAAGCTGGAACATGTCTGCGTTGTATGTATCTGACGCATTGGATCAATCCATCTGATACGGGCTTGCTTGTACAGATAAGTTATAGTTTTTTGTTCCTTCAAGAGGAGATAAATAGCTCTGCAGATGATGTCATTAAAAAAAAAAATGGTGTTCTAACAAGTATCTAGGAGAAGCGCAGATATCTATGACACAGAGAGATCTGATGAAATTTGATAATCTGAAGGGAGCTGACCTCTATCAGGATTATGTTCTCGATTCATCAACCATCCCCGTGATTCATATGAGATTAATCTGATACAGGAATAGCGCAAAACGTCTGTTTATGTTGGCTTATGATTAGCTTTATGTTGATATCTTGATATTCTGGTTTTTTAAAACCTTCTGTGACATGCGGAAACTCAATCGCAAGTTATTTTTGAACCTTTGTCCAGTCCAAGTACTGTTCGGATCTGCATTCTGGATTTTATTGTTGCGGAATATGACTTATCGAATGCGAACATGAATCTTGATGATTGTACCTGAACTGGGCGTTCCTGATTCTAGAGTCAGAAATCCCAATTTGGATCACATGTTCTAGAAGCTACAGAAAACTTATAATGTTCACCAGCTCCAGCATATTGAACCGGTTTGGCGCTCGACATAGTGCATATACGACAGACTGTCTGGAGATATTTGTTATCGAATGCTAACAAAGATGATGCTGCAGCAGATGACCCGCAAGTAGATGCTTTAGAGCTCCATATAACTAATAGTATATTCAATTTTTTCGGTCCACTACCGGTACCTCTAACGACATTCGATGACTCAACGGGAAATTAAGATGCACTTGATCTGCTATGCAGAGATGATACTTGTACGCTAGACTATCAGAAACATGCAAAAACCAACATGAAGTTGCGTCCAATGCAAAATAAAAAGCTGTTATTGATGGTGAAATTTCAAACATTCAATCTCTAAATTTTTGCATTTTGTTTTGTGAACAGATCATTGGACGCCAACGAACATATCAATTGATGAAAAATTTCGATTTCACTTTTATTAGGCATGCAGTTAATTGTCATAGATTTTAAGAATAAGTTCTTCTACTAGGAATTCATATTTTTTTGTCTGCATTCTTACCCACCTGAAAATTCATTTGCTCAAAACTCCACATCGATTCCGGTGAACACCAAGATCTGTCGAGCGTACAACCCTGCATATGCAAAGATGATTATATGAACATTAAGTTTTAAAGTATATTGATTATCCGTATGATATGTTTTGCTGATCTTTTGATGAAAATGCATTCCAAGGATTCTGGAACTCTGACATTCATATTATGTTTGCTACAAAATTGTAGAGTCTATATGAACTGCACATTTTTTTTATATACCTTCTGGACAATAGTTCGCTTCATTCTTTATGCTATTTGAGTTCGCTTCATTCTTTATGCTATTTGATCTACTCACTCCTTTGTGCATCTCTATCATCTTCGCGCAATTTAGCTTCACTTGAATCTCATCAATCATTCCGTGTGTGCTAATAAGTGGAACAGTAGTAGTTGATTATATTGATTAGATTTTTTTAAGCTTCACTTTATATCGTTTTGAAAACACTTAAAGGTTATTCACAAATTCCTTGACTTCAAAATATCTTTCGAATGTTTGAAGACTTTTTGATGAATGATACTGAAACAAATATGATACATTGATTTGTGAATGAATGGCTACTAAGTTCTGTGAGTGTCCACTTTACCTGAGATTGCTCTAAGCACCCGGCGTGCACCGTATTTTTGGCGGTCGCCCTCATCCACCGGCCGTCCCTTTCGTGCCGACACCGTGGACGAGGTCTGTAGAATAGAGAAGATGCAATGCTAGCACTCTTCCCATCCACACTGGAAGGGCTTGTAGACAAATGGTAGAGTCAATATATGGATGGCCATTTTGCTACATGGGAGGCTTTAAAGACGACGTTCTCACAGACATTTCGGCCAAGTGACTCCTCGGAAAGAGCTTTGGATTAGCTACAGAATATAAGGCTAAGACAAGGTGAATCCTTCCATGAACTTCACACTAGGACAAAAGCACTTGTAGCACGTCTTCCACATGCTCCAGGTGATTTCTTGGTTAAAAAATGGATAGAAAAAGCTTTGCCCAAGACATCTCAATAGAAGTTACAAGAGTCTCTTAGATTGGATGCCACCCTCAATGATTTTGTTGCAGCAGCATCACGCATTGAAGAAGCTCGACAACATTTTGAAGGGGACACACAAACAAATTATGCTTCAGAACTAGACCCGATTGAGTAACTAAGGAATGAGCTAGAGGCATTAAGAATGCAACAAAATCGACAAGAAGAGAAGGTCTTGCCACCACTACATCGTAGTGATGACGAAGTAACCCAACTTTACCGTGAGTTAGAGGATTTGCGGACCACTCAGGATATAAGAAGGCAGATTTGGTGTACAAAATGTAACAACAATGGACATTCCAATGCCAATTGCCCTAACAAGGTAAGCTGTCAATTTTGTGGGAAAGATGGTCATGAAGCTAGAGACTGTTACTACCTCAAGGGTACAAAGCAACGAGGTAACCCTCAGGCTTTGGATTCATATCATGCTAGTACTTCAAATGCACCTGGTAGAGAGGAAAATTGTACGACAAAACCTAGATATAATAGACCATTGATGTGTTATCGTTGTGGTGAGTATGGCCATACGTAGAATAGGTGTTCCCTACCAGAGGATGCATCTCCTTGTCAACATTGTCCAGAGGCCAAGGATCACTATACCAAAGACTGCCCAAGAAGTCGTCCGGCTCCAATCCACATGATTATAGTCTCACCACAAGAAGAAGGTATGACCACTCAGACTTATGTTGTTTCGTCCCCTGTAATGCCCATGATGACTAGAGCCAGGCAAGCAGCAACAATCGGTAGAGAGGAACAACAAAGTTTCCGGGATAAAGAAGAGGAAAAGAAGGGTGGATGGAAGGATCAAGCAGAAATTGAAGGAGCTTATGAAAGGATGGCTACTTCATTAAGGGACCAACCAACAGATCTGCAAGCAGACACACATGAGATAAACATTGAGCAGGTTTTGAAGGGCATTCATCAGAAGATCAGTCTGTACGAACTTATAAGGCTGGATTCGAAAATAAGAAGTGACTTATTGAAGATTATACACTCTGCCCACTTGATCCAATCACGGAGTATAGATGGTTTCATGGTTGATATCCCACCTGCACCCTTGGCAGACTACCAAAGCTCAAGATTATCTGTTTGTATAAAGGATGAATCTCTCACAAGTGTGATTGTAGATGGAGGCTCAGGTATCAATTTGATGCCAAATTTTACAATGAAGAAACTCAATTTGAACCCCACCAAGATGGCACCATTCACAGTTACACTAGCGGATCAACATCGGGTTGCGCCTCTTGGCATTATCGAAAAGGTACGAATGATAGTACAGGGTTGCCACTTTGTGTTGGATTTTGTTGTTATTGCACTTCCACAGGAGACTTCCTACCCTTTACTTCTAGGGAGACCTTGGCTGAGGCAAGCAAAAGCTTTGCAAGATTGGGGGAAAAACAAACTATGGATTTCAACTAGCACGAATAGCCAACTGTAGCTACATTTGGAAGAAGGATTTGAATCAGGAAAAATTGTTGGGTATACTATGGATACTCAGGTGATGCCCTCCCTACCCAAAGAAGAAGATACATTATTGAATTGGATGATGGAAAGTACCGAATGTTGCACGGTGGAAATCAACGAAATAGAGGAAGAAGTTCGAGATGGAGTTGCAGGAAAAAACCATGAGGTTCTTAAGGAATTGAAGAATGAGAGCTTGCAGGAGATTACGAATGTTGAAGGGTCAACAACTATCGAGGTTTCAGAACAAGAGGGCTATGAGCCAGAATACAAAGAAGATCTCCCCTTTTCCGACATACCTCCAGGGTGGACCAGAAAACATATTACAGAATATAACTTAAAGTCCACTAGTGCATACAATGGAGATGATTTATCAAACAAGATTAGTCCTGAAACATTGGTACAAGAAGTAAATCTAGGGGATGAAGAGAAACCTCAAGTAGTCCAATTAGCCTCTTGGTTATGGCATTATCCTCCTTTACTACAGAAGGTAACTTCCTTACTTTTTTCTTACAAAAATGTCTTTGCATGGTTTTACAAAGATCTAACAGGGATACCAGAGGAGCTCGGATTACATCCGATACCCTTAGTTGAGGGAGCCCCGCCTACAAGAAGTAGGCCATATTGACTCAATCCGAAGTATGCAGGGGCAGTAAAAGTGGAAATTACAAAACTAGAAGAAGCAGGCATAATTGTTCCAGTAGAACATTCCAGGTGGCTTTCTTCTATGGTTATTGTGCCCAAGAAAAGTAGCGGAAAAATAAGAGTCTGTGTTCATTTTCGAGCCTTGAATAAAGTGACTGTTCAAGATGGATTTCCTCAACCCTTCACAGAGCAAGTACTTGAGGAAGTAGCTGGTCACACTTTGTATAGCTTCCTGGACGGTTTCAGCGGCTACAACCAGATAGTGATTCATCCTGAGGATAGGGACAAAACAACCTTTGTAACTCCATGGGGCACTTATGTTTATACTCGCATGGCTTTTGGTTTGAAGAATGCACCGGCTTCATTTAATAGAACAATGTATCTCATATTGGGCAAATGGTTGACAACCTTTTTACACATTTTTATGGATGATTTTTCAGTATTTTTAGGCACAGATAGGAGAACAGAAGTTCAAGATTTCCATGATCATTTGGAAAATCTAAAAGAAATTTTTGAGCAATGTCTCAAAATAGGTTTGAAATTAAATCCTAATAAATGTCACTTTTTGGTCACCAAGGGCGCTCTTCTTGGTCACATAGTATCTGCTGAAGGAATACCGGTTGACCCTGCAAAGGTTACTCCTATTTTATCCATGCCTATTCCACAAAACCCAAAGAAGTACAAAGTTTTTTGGGCCATGCATGATACCATAGAAGATTCATATGAATGTATTCAGAAATAGCTAAGCCCTTATCAAGGATTACCAGTAAAAAGGTCCCTTTCTCATGGAATGCTGAAGCTGAGAAAGCATTGTGTGAACTAAAAATGAGGTTATGTACTGCTCCACTTTTAAGTGTTCCTAACTGGTCAGTAGAGTTTCATGTGCATATAGATGCTAGTCTTCATGCTGTTGGTGCGGTTTTAGCTCAACCATCATCACACAAGGTTGATAAACCTTTCTCCTATGCGAGAAGACTACTCAACCAAGCTAAAAGGAATTATAGTACAACAGAAAGGGAAGGTTTGGCTATTGTATTTGATCTTCAGAAGTTTCTGCATTATCTTCTTGGTGTACATTTTATAGTCATATCATACCATCAGCCCTTGAAGTACTTGATAAACAAGCCTAGAGTGGCTGGAAGGGTTTGGAGATGGTTACTCCTATTTCAAGAATTTCATTTCGATATTCATATTAAGTCGGGAAGAGAGCACTACATGGCAGATCAAGTGTCGAGGACCGCAATGAGCAAGAAAGCAACAGGTATTAACGATGAACTGGTGGATAGTAATCTCTTCCTACTGGCAATTCGGACTGATTGGTATGATGGAATTCTCCATTTTCTCACTACTCGAAAACTCCTAGAACACTTGACACCCATAGAAAAGAGAAGATTGCTCCTCAAAGCCAAAGCATATTGCGTTATAAATGGGAATTTATATAGATATGGTCAGGATGAAATCTTGAGAAAGTGTGTTTATCCAGAGGAGGTAAATATTTTGCTAAAGGGTGCACACAGTGAAGGACATCTAAAGGGGGAAGAATTAGCTCACAGAATCATTCAGAAAGGACTATGGTGGCCTGGGGTATACAAGGATGCAATAAACTTTGCTAAGGAATGTGACATCTACCAGAGATGTGCCCCTAGGCCAACCAAGTTGAATTTTCAATGATTAAAGATCTCCACAAGATGGCTACCTTTTGAACGATGGGGTCTTGATTTTATTGGTCCGATCAGTCCAACTGGAAACCAGGGGGTAAGAAATATATTTTGATGGCCACATGCTATGCAACTAAATGGATTGAGGCTAAATCTACTATAAATTGCACAGCTTTAACAGTAGCTAAGTTTATGTATAAACGTATTTTTTCAAGATTCGGTTGCCCACTAGAAATCACTAGTGATAGGGGCACACATTTTGTAAATTAATTGCTCCAATTTATATTTGTTGAGTACAAGGTTTTCCATAAAAAATCTTGTGCCTACTATCCAAGGGCAAATGGCCAAGCAGAGAGCTCCAATAAGATTTTGATCGGGCTCCTACGCAAATTATCCTTTGAACATCAAAGTTCGTGGCCACAAGCATTAATCGGTGCAGTTTGGGCTTTCCGAACTACTAGAAGGGGGTGTAAGACAATAGTTACACAATATAACACAGGAGCAATAGCAGAGAAGATAACAGATATAGGAGAATCTCAACAATTTTCTACTAGCAGCAAGTACAAAGATGATGGCGTTGTCCACCCGTGCGCTCTCAAGGTAGAGCTTAAATGGTGATCTAGACAACTCTAGATAGGGAGATACAAGGTAGAGGTATGCTGGCTCAACTCAATGTCTTAGGTAGTGCAGAAGTCATATATATATAGGATCATGGGTGGCCTGCCATGGACGGCTATACATGGGCGGTAGAGCGTGGGCGGCCACCGCCCGCGTAATTGCCATACACGGCTTAGACTGGTTGAACCGACTTAACAAATATAAATGATTTCTGACTCCGACAGGGAATATTCCATGGAATATTCCCTTTACCATCGCGCCGGGGGCACTGCCCCCGGACCCCCACCAGGGGGCCCGCTGGCCCCCTGGGACCCCCCAGCCAGGGGGCCCGCTGGCCCCCTTGGACCCCCCAGCCGGGGCTGCTCACCGCTGCCCCGGACCCCACAATTGGGGACCCTGGTAACTCCCTTTCCTTATAATATCTTACATGGTCCAATATGACCTTCATCCAACATTCAAGTTGGGATTCCCATCAATTGGGTAATGCACACTTGGCTTCTCCTCATAAAGGGGGCCTTACAAAATGTGCATACAATCATGAGGGGTAGACATTGATCATACTCTAACAGGGGGACCACAGGTGAAAGTCCATTTCGTTTAGTATATGGTAAGGAGGCATTGGCCCCATTCGAATTTATTATCAGGAAGGAAATTGGAGCCAGAATTAGTGGAATTGAGCCGCGCATTAGAAGACTTGTGGCATTGGAAGAATATAGGGAAGCAGCCATGAGGAGACTATAGGTAAAGCAAGAGGAACACAAACGGCTGCATGACAGGTATTTAAAGACTAATGAGGTACAGGAAGGATCTTTGGTCCTGGTGCATCAGATTCCATCGCCATCCACCAAAGTGGCACCTAAGTGGATAGGACCCTACAAGGTGATAAAGGTACTACCTCAAGGATCAGTTTATTTAGAGGACTTACAGGGTGAAAGGATGCCCCTAGTCAACATCTCCAGGGTGAAAACTTATTTGAATTAATACAAGCAGATGAAATTCACTCACTGTACATACCATAGTTCTTTTAATTTTTGGCAGATCATTTTGTTTGATGAAATCAGCAAGTAAAAGAGATATTACACCGGGATGGTGTAAAGTTTTGATGCGGGGGACTGTAATCCAGCAAAATTCCCTCTCTGAACAAGAGACAGAAGATCGTGCCCTTTTAAAGGAAATGGTACAGCCGAGTAGCGAAACATGACTGGAATTCTAGAAGAAGTTCGGGTTCTTTTGTTGAAGGAGTACTCAAGATTGTGAAGGATGGCGAGGGTTCCATGAACTAAAGTACAAATAAGAAAAGAGCAACGTGGAAGAAGTTCGCAAATTCGGAACCTTTTCGGCAAAATTTCGGTAACTTTTCGGCTAGCACTTTGGTGACAGGGCGGAGTTTCAGTCAACTGGTTGACCGAGATCAACGAAGACAGAATTACTGGAAGAAACTGTAATTTCATTCATGTGAACTATTGCGTATCATCACTACCATCAATTGTTGATGCTCGTTTAGGCTATTTTCTGGTCTACTCTCTGCACTTTGTTGCTACAGGCACACTGTTGGAGGTCACTCTGTGATGAGTATACAGAGCGTGGGTGTCTCGATGGAGTTGATAATTAGCATTGCAAGGTGACTGAGTGGCTAGATATAGTCATTGGCATGCATCACCCACTGTTATCGTCACTTCTGTTGGTTTCTCTGTTGTCAATACCTTGAACAGAGGGAGGAAGATAGAGAGGAGAAAGAGAAAGAAGGAGAAAAACGTTTAATCAGAGAGTGATAAGGAGGGAGTGAATAGTGACACTAGTAAGAGACTTTTCTCTATGCACCGGTGTTGCGAGCACACTGTTGGAAATTGTTCTGTGGTGAGGACACAGAGCCCTATTTCTTAGTGACGGCCGTCGACATTACGGTGTGATTGGGGGTCTGAAAGTGTAGTCTATGTCGAAGTCATCCGCAATTAGAAATACCGTTTGTTATTCGCTGTTCTGTAGGACCTTGAGACTCCGACGATTCAATATTGTCGATTGTAATTTCTCTCACATTACGAATACACTACCTATTTACAAGACCGTGGCATTCTCTATTTTGTTGTGTCGTATTTCATGTCTTGTATGGGCCTATATGCAGAAATGTTATAGGGTATACTTCCCTAAGGAAGAACCCGCCTTAACTAAACGGAGGTTTGATTTCCTGCACACGATAGATCACCGAACAAACTAGAAAGAAACGAAAACCGAGTCCCTAGAGTCCCGTCTACAACCCCTCAGCCCTCCCACCTCCCCTATCTCTCCCTCCATCTCTCTCCCCACTTGCCCCCTCACCCACCAGCTCCCCTCTCTCTCCCTCCATCTTTCTCCCCACCAGCCCCCTCACCCGCCAGCCTCTCCACCCTCCACTACCTCCCTGCCCCACGACCTCCTCCCCACCCCTCGAGTCCCACCTATGCATTTAAAAATATACAAGCAGTTGGGCACTGAACATGCTAGATATAGACGATATCTGCAATACTTGGTTGGGACCCTGAGAAGATCCTAAAGGTTCCTGAGGGTGTTAAGCCCGCTGTTCAGATAGTGAAAGCCACTAATGAAGTCAAAGAGGAAACTAAAGAAGAGGTAGAGGACGGAGAGGAGGGGAAGAAAGATGAAATGGTTGTTAAGGGCATGGATGAAAGGGAACTAGAGAAAGACGCTGTAGGCAATGATCACGATTGGAAGCAAAGTAGAACATCCCACCCCACCCCATCTTCACTGTGCCCCTCCATTCCCCTCATCATTAAAAATTAGATCTTTGTTTTTTATTTTGAACATGCTTTGGCAAAAGTTCTTCTAAGGAATGGCATGATGGTGCTTTTCAAACATAAAGAATATGAATCGTCCAACTAAGGAATTCACTGGTGTCTTGGATTGGTTAAAATCAATCCTCCACCCACCATTTTTCACAATCAATGGGTCATTCCAATACCACGGGCGGCATAAAAAGAAGATTTCAGCTTGCAAGTAAAAAGGTAAAAGGTAACTGGTAAAGGTGGAAGTGGAGAAAAGATTGTTGCTGCCAACCATTCCTGACGACTACCTATTTGTGAGGACCCAATTCAATTTCCTGACCTACCCCTTCAATTTTGGGAAATCAATCGGCGCATGATCAATGGACGTGAGGAATCAGCAAGGCCCTCTTGGCCTATTGGAGCCTATAAAAGCAATGGATTTGTGTTCATTTGGGATACATTTAGAGATACACACATTTACATACGTACGTACGGAGGTTCTCTCTTTGCACTTTGTGGCTTCAAGCCTACTATAGGAAGTCACTCTGTGGTGAGGATACAGAGTGTGGGCTTCCCAGTGGAGGGCTAATTGCACTATAGTGTGAAGAGAGTGGCTTGATTTTGTCATTCAGTGTGAATCATTGATATTTCGTGCTCTTTCTCTTAGATCAAGTCTTCATACTTTGTATTGATCAGTGCTAGTCTGCATCTAGTTGTGTCCATTGTACGGATTGAAAGAATCCCTTGTATTGATGTTGTTTAGTTCAGGATGGTCTTCCATTATTGTCATTTTGTCATTAATACTTTCTTGAGTATTCACCACTTTGTGCGATCATTGATATCTGCCTGCTCACATAAGTGTTAAAGTGTATATTTCCTTAAGGAGAACCCCCCTTGAGTAGGTGAAGTACTGGAATGCTTGCTGCATGCTCCTATTAAATGTAGATACCCCAGTACCTCCTCTACAGTTTGGCACGCCCGATGGGACCCTTGCATTTCTGTGAGAGGCCCTATTTCATTATTTTTTCCCTATTGCATTTGCGAATAAGTACATGACCCATATGCGAGCAGATAAGGAGTCTCTTTGTGTAAGAAGGAGCCTTAACAAGTTAGCTATATCTTCGGCGAGTGAACCTACCTCCCGTCTACCCTCCTTGTATTTATCTATTGATTTGGGTGTGACACCATTGTCAAAGGAGAAACATAGGAGAACATTAGACTTCTCCTCAGATACGTCAGAAGAAACAACAACACAAATGGAGGATCTCTCTCATCTACTTTCCAGGCTCAATATCAAGTTCCCTACCTTCAAGGGACAAGCTTATGAGGATGATGATGATCATGTGAGGAGGTTCATCTCCTTATGCCATGGACGAGGGTTGCAGAATCGAGAGGATGCAATGTTGGCACTCTTTCCATCCACATTGGAAGGTCTTGCAGATAAATGGTATAGTCAATATTCAGATGGCCATTTTGCTACATGGGAGGCTCTAAAGACGGAATTTTGAGAGACATTTCGACCAAGTGATTCCTCGGAAAGAGCTCTAGATCAGCTAGAGAACCTAAAGCTAAGAGCAGGTGAATCCTTCCATGAACTTCACACTAGGACAGAAGCACTTGTTGCACATCTACCACATGCTCCAGGTGATTTCTTGGTTAAGAAATGGATAGAAAAGGCTCTGCCGAGGTCATCTCAGTAGAAGCTCCGTGAGTCTTTTAGATTGGATACAACCCTCAATGATTTTGTTGCAGCAGCATCCCGCATCCAAGAAGCTAGGCAACATTTTGAAGGGGACACACAATCGAATTATGCTGCAGAACTAGACCTTATTGGTCAACTGAGGAAGGAATTGGAGGCATTGAGAATGCAACAAAATCAACAAGAAGAGAAGGTCTTGCCACCATTGCGTCGCACTGATGATGAAGTAGCCCAACTTCGCCGTGAGTTAGAAGATTTGCGGACCACTCACGATATAAGGAGGCAGATTTGGTGCACAATCTGTAACAACAATGGACATTCCAATGCTAATTGTCCCAACAAGGTAAGCTGTCAATTTTGTGGGAAGGATGGGCATGAAGCTAGAGACTCTTACTACCTCAAGGGCACACAGCAAAGAGGTAACCCTCAAACTTTGGATTCATATTATGCTAGTACTTCAAATACACCTAATAGAGAGGAGAATCGGCCTGCGAAGCCTAGATATAATAGACCTTTGATGTGCTATCGGTGTGGTGAGTATGGCCACATGCAAAATAGGTGTTGCCTTCCAGAAGATGCACCTCCTTGCAAACATTATCACGAGGCCAAGGATCACTATACCAAAGACGGCCCAAGAAGTCGTCCTGCTCCAATCCACATGATTACAGTCTCTCCACAAGAAGAAGGTATGACCACTCAATCTTATGTTGTTTCATCCTCTGCAATACCCATGATGACTAGAGCCAGACAAGCAGCAAAAATCCATAGAGAGGAACAACAAGGATTCCAGGATAAAGAGGAGGAGAAGAAGTCTGGGTGGAAGGGCCAAGAAGAAATTGAAGGAGCTTATGAAAGGATGGCTACTTCTCTAAGGGACCAACCAACAACTCTACAAAAAGACACTCATGAGGTGAACATTGAACAAATCTTGAGATGTATTCATCACAAGGTTAGTCTATACGAACTTATAAGGATGGATTCAAAAATAAGAAGTGACTTATTAAAGATTATACATTTTGCTCACTTGATCCAATCACCCAGTATAGATGGTTTCATGGTTGATTTTCCCCCTGCACCCTTGGCAGACTACCAAAGCTCAAGACTATCTGTTTGTATAAAGGATGAAGCTCTCACAAGTGTGATCATAGATGGAGGCTCTGGTATCAATTTGACGCTAGATTTTACAATGAAGAAATTGAAATTAAACCCCAAAAAGATGGCACCATTCATAGTTACACTAGTGGATCAACATCAGGTTGCGCCTCTTGGCATTGTTGAAAAGGTACTAATGATAGTATAGGGTTGTCACTTTGTTCTGGATTTTTTTGTTATTGCACTTCCATAGGAGACCTCCTAACCTTTACTCCTGGGGAGGCCTTGGTTGAGGCAAGCAAAAGTTTTGCAAGATTGGGGGAAAAACAAACTATGGATTTCGACAAGCACTAATAGCCAACCGCAACTACATTTGGAAGAGGGATTTGACTCAGGAAAAACTACTGGATATACGGTGGACACTCAGGTAATTCCCTCTCTACCCCAAGAAGAAGACACATTATTAAATTGGATCATGGAAAGTGCTGACTGCTGCACGGTGGAAATCAATGAAATAGAGGAAGAAGTTGCTGATAAGGTAATTGCAGGAAAAGGCCATGAAGATCACAAGATGTGTAGGAATGAGAGTTTGCAGGAGAATACAAGCTTTGAAGAGGCAACAAATATAGAAGTATCTAGGATGGGAAATTGTGAGCCTGAGTACAGAGATGATCTTCCTTTTTCAGAAATACCTCAAGGGTGGACAAAAGAACATGTTGCAGAATATAAGTTAAAGTCCACTCCTGCATACAGTGGAGATGATTTGTCAAACAAGATTAGTCCTGAAACACTGGTGCAAGAAGTAAATCTAGGGAATGAAGAGAACCCTCAAGTAGTCCACTTTGCCTCTTGGTTGTGGCATTATCCTCCTTTATTACAGAAGGTAACTTCCTTACTTTTCGCTTACAAGAATGTCTTCACATGGTCCTACAAAGATCTAACAGGGATACTAGAGGACCTTGGATTACATCCGATACCCTTAGTTGAGGGAGCCGCGCCTGCAAGAAGTAGGCCATATCGACTCATTCCGAAGTATGCAGAGGTGGCAAAAGTGGAAATTACAAAGCTAGAAGAAGCACGTATAATTGTTCCAGTAGAACATTCCAGGTGGCTTTCTTCTATGGTTATTGTGCCCAAGAAAAGTAGTGGAAAAATAAGAGTTTGTGTTGATTTTCGTGCCTTGAATAAAGTGACTATTCAAGATGGATTTCCTCAGCCCTTCATAGAGCAAGTACTTGAGGAAGTAGCTGGTCACAATTTGTATAGTTTCTTGGATGGTTTTAGTGGCTACAATCAGATAGTGATCCATCCTCATGATAGGGACAAAACAGCCTTTCTTACTCCCTGGGGCACTTATGTCTATACTCGCATGGCTTTTGATTTGAAGAATGTACCAGCTTCATTTAATAGAACAATGTATCTGATATTGGGCAAGTGGTTAACAACCTTTCTCCGCATTTTCATGGATGACTTTTCAGTATTCTCAGGTACAGATCGAAAGTTCAAGATTTCCATGATCATTTGGAAAATCTAAAAGAAATTTTTGAGCAATGTCTCAAAACAGGTTTGAAATTGAATCCTGATAAATGTCGCTTTTTGGTCACCAAGGGTACTCTTCTTGGTCACATAGTATCTGCTGAAGGGATAACCGTTGACCCTGCAAAAGTTACTGCTATTCTTTCCATGCCAATTCCACAAAGCCCAAAAGAAGTGCAAAGTTTCTTGGGCCATGCACGATATCACAGAAGATTCATTCAGATGTATTCAGAAATAGCTAAGCCCTTGTCAAGGCTTACCAGTAAAAAGGTCCCTTTCTCATGGAGTGTTGAAGCTGATAAAGCATTTTGTGAACTAAAATTGAGGCTATGTACTGCTCCACTTTTAAGTGTTCCTAACTGGTCATTGGAATTTCATGTGCATACAGATGCGAGTCTTCATGCTGTTGGTGCAGTTCTAGCTCAACCATCATCACACAAGGTTGATAGACCTATCTCCTATGCCAGGAGACTACTCAACCAAGCAGAAAGGAATTACAGTACAACGGAAAAGGAAGTTTTGGCTATTGTTTTTGCTCTTCAAAAGTTTCGACATTATCTTCTCGGTGTACATTTTATATTCATATCCGACCTTCAGCCCTTGAATTACTTGATAAACAAGCCTAGAGCAGCTGGAAGGATTTGGAGATGGTTACTCCTCTTTCAAGAATTCAACTTTGATATTCATATTAAGCCAGGAAGAGAGCACTACATGGCAGATCAAGTGTCCATGACTACAATGAGCGAGAAGGCAACAAGTATTAATGATGAACTGGTGGATAGTAATCTCTTCCTAGTGGCAATTCAGACTGATTGGTATGATGGAATTCTTCATTTTCTCACTACTGGAAAACTCCCATAACACTTGACACCTATTGAAAAGAGAAGGTTGCTCCTGAAAACCAAAGCATATTCACCTATAAATGGAAATTTATATAAATACTGTCAGGATGGTATCTTGAGAAAGTGTGTTTTTCCAGAGAAGGTAACCCCTTTGCTTGATGCAGCACAGTGTGAAGGGCATCTAAAGGGGGAAGAATTGGCTCACAGAATCATCCACAAGGGACTATGGTGGCCTCATATTTACAAGGATGCGATCAAGTTTGCTAAAGAATGCCACATCTGCCAGAGGTGTGCTCCTATGCCAACCAGATTGAATTTTTAACCATTAGTCATATCTACAAGACGGCTCCCATTTGAACGATGGGGTCTTGATTTCATAGGACCAATTAGTCCAACTAGTCAACCCGGGGGTAAGAAGTATATTTTGATGGCCACATGCTACGCAACGAAATGGATCGAGGCTAAGGCTACTGTAGATTGCACAGCTTTAACAATAGCTAAGTTTTTGTATAAACATATTTTTTCAAGATTCGGGTGCCCACGGGAAATCACTAGTGATAGGGGCACGCATTTTGTAAATCAATTGCTCCAATTCATATTTGACAGATACAAGGTTTTTCATAAAAAATCATGTGCCTACTATCCAAGGGCAAATGGCCAAGCAGAGAGCTCCAATAAGATTTTGATTGGATTGCTTCGCAAATTATCCTTCGATCATCAAAGCTTCTGGCCACAAGCATTGATCGGAGCCGTATGGGCTTTCAGAACTACAAGAAGGGGAACCACAGGTGAGACTCCATTCCGCTTAGTATATGGAAAAGAGGCATTGGCCCCATTTGAATTAATTATCATAAAGGAAATGGGAATCAAAACCATTGAAATTGAACCGCCCATTCAGAGATTGGTGGCATTAGAAGAATACAGAGAAGGGGCAATGCAAAAACTTCAGGTAACACAAGAAGAGCGCAAGAGACTGCATGAGAGGTATCTGAGGTCCCATGAAGCTCAAGTAGGATCCATGGTTTTAGTGCATCAGGTTCCAGCAATTTCAACCAAATTGGCACCCAAATGGATAGGACCATATAGGGTGATCAAGGTATCACCACATCGCGCAGTACATATGGAGGATTTGCAGGGTAAAAGGATTCCCCTGGTCAACATCTCCAGGGTGAAGAAGTACCTGAATTAATGATGAGTTCAATTGGAAGGACTCCAACCACTCTACATACCTCATTTTTCATTCAGTACTTGCACACTATTTCGTTTTTTCAAATAAGCAGGTTGCAATGCGACGGTGCAACGACTTAATGTGGGAATCCATTGTGTTCCTTTCTCTCTCTCTCTCTCTACCCCCACCTTCCACTTTGACCCCACCCCTCACCTCCGTTGACCCTTCCCCTTTGACCCCACCCCTCACCTCCGTTGACCCCGCACCACCCCACCCATCAGCCCGCACCATCCCGCCCCCCCTCAGCCCCGCGTCCTCTCTCTCTCTCTCTCTCTCTCTCTCTCTACTCGAGCCCTAATCCTAAACCTTGAAATGGCTCCCATGGACCGGAAGGAAGTGGACGACCTTATCGCTAAAGCTATCAAAGAGGCCAAAAAGGAAGCAGACTGCAACCTCAATATGGAGATACGAAAGATGATGGAAAAGTTCAAAGGACTCGAAGAACAAGTAATGAATAAAGTCAAAGGCTGGAAGAACAAGTGAAGACTCTCACCGAAGAAAGAGACCATTGGAGGACAGCTTATGAGCACATGAAAGAAGAGGGGGAGATCTCCAACGTGGAGATACTCAAGGAAGAAATAAAGAAGGAAATCAAAACGGAGGTAGAATCTACTCGAGAGTCATGGGTGGAAGTAGTACACAAAAGGGTTAAGAAGGAAGTTAGGGAAGACGTGCAGAAAGAAGAGCTCACACGAGTCCAGGATACACTTGAGGAGGAGAGGCTTCGACACACTCGAAGACTTCACATTCGGATTACAGGCCTACCCGAAGGTCACCGGAGGCAGACGCCACTGACATTTGCCATCGAATTGGATACGAGAGCATGCCTTACACAGACGCATGGAGGGTTGGGAGGGATACATCACATTTGCGAGCACTCATCCTCAAGATGAGTTCGGAGGAGGCACGGACCGCCGTTTTTAGACGTTGATCGGTACTACGTGGACTACCCGGCAGCACCCTCTACATGGACGAGGACCTCACGCGTATCCAGGTGGCACACCGACGCGCTTGCATGCCACGGATACTCCAGGCACGTCGAGAGGGGAGGAAGGTCTTTTACCGTGATGGTAAGGTCTTCATAGATGGACACCCTATCAAATAGGGCCATGCGGCCTATGAGACATCACTACACCAGGAGACACCACTCAGAGGAGCAGTGTGGAACTGCAACGGGGCACTCTGGACGCGACCAGACAAAGTCGAGGAGATCCTCGCATCACATGACTTTGTGTGCATCACAGAGACACACGAGAGCCTAGAGAGAGGTCTACCACGCATTGCAGGTTTTCATTGGGAATCTGCTTTCAAGACTACGACGAGAAAGAGTACAGCGCGAGGATCGGGAGGAGTGGCCATCGTATTTCGACAGGAGATATAGATCTGGATCCATATTATAGGTAGAGATGAGGAGGCACGATACATGTGGGTTCGCATAGAGATAGCAGAGGTGAGCTCGATTTACATTGCTATATGCTACTTCCCACCAGGCAGATCTCGATACACAGGACAGGATCTGGGGGGACCGATCCGAGATAGAGACTCACCATACATAGCGCTTTCAGATGAGATACTACATTACAGCACAGTTGGTGAAGTCTTCCTTATGGGGGACTTCAATGGCCGCACTCAATCCATCAGTGCGAGGCATATGACATGGATCACCCGCATCTCATGAGGGCCAGAGACCCGGTTGAGATTAGCACCAGTAGAGTATCGGCAGATACGGGTCAGGACACCACCGGCTATGGCAGACATCTACTCGAGCTAGGCAGTCGACATCATCTCGTTATATATAACGGGATGAATCGGTGGCCAGGTTCAGGCGGATTTACTTGCTTCCCTCACGGGGGAGGTGAGAGCACAGTCGACTACATTTTGGGTACTACCTCTAGAGCTTCACTCATCCCTTCACTTAGTATTGGAGGACACCCACTCGGTGCTGACCACACATTTATTACATTCACACTCTCATCTCCGATTCCATTAGACCCTCCCTCACCCACTGAGATACATACCACGATACACTTCACACACGAGCTCTCACACGTTTATGCACACCATTTACACACCCGCCTACTCTCCCTCAATCCATTCTCACCTTTGCACACACTTACATCACATATCACCTCCATCCTACAGGACTCAACTCTCCGCAACTTCCCACACCGCACACATATGCACCCTCCACGCACAAGATCCATGCCCTAGAACCATTGGTATGATGCAGACTGTCGTGAGCTGCGGAAGCACCTACGGATTTTAGAGCATAGAGGAGATATTACACACACACACAGGCATAGCGTCGCATGCAGAGCCTTACTCGCCACAAATGGCGAGATTGGGAGGAGAGACAGTATTGGGATATTTACCATTTGCTCATGAGTCGAGACAGTGTAGTGGCATGGCGACATTTGAGAGAGAGGAGACAGCAGACACCTATCCGAGACCCGAGCACTTGGCATAGCTATGCACCATGCCTATACGAGATCCGAGACCAGCCTCCCATTCCCAGACCGTAGAGCCCATGTAATAAAGTAAGTCTATGATCCAAGGGTCTCGCCGGTTCAAACAGATCTGAAATCGGACACCGTTTGGTCATCCGTGTGTATGACCAAAGATCTCGAGTTTTAGACTTACTAGGAGGTCTTGTGCTCTTGTGAACAAGTGACCCACTTAGCTTAGTGGTTAAGTCTCAAGGATGTGAAGGAGGAGGTCTTGGGTTTAATCCCCATGGGGAACATGGGGAGAGTATTTTGCCCAAAGAGATCTAGAGCCTTCTAGAAGCATCCACTTGAGTTAACTCGAGTTAGCTGGGACACTTGGCGCACATGTAGTTACATGGCTGACACTTGGCTGGCTAGTATCCACTTGCCCAAGAAGGCAGTCCCCTAGAGAGAGCTATATATAGAGGCATTTGGTTGAGAGGAGAGTCATCTCTCAAGCATGTGGTGGTCGTAATCCTTGTTCTCGTTGCATTGGTATCATGTGGTGGTCGTAATCCTTGTTCTCATTGCATTGGTATCAGAGCCTTCTCCATAGCTCTCTCCATCATCTTGCTCATCATTTTTGCTCGCGGATGTCTTGCTCTCTTTCGAATCTCTACACGCGGCTGTCTTCAATAGCGGCCCGAAGTTATCCTGGAAATCGATTGCCTTGAGTAGCAAAAGGTAAACGATAATCTCTGCCATCACCCCGCAGGAGATTTGAACTCGGAACCTTTCGTTTGGAGAGCTCCAGCCTATCCACAAGCCCGTAGAGGCTGGCGGAGTATTAAGCATATTATAATAACACAGTTTATAATAATGTGGCTTTTCGGCTGAAGAAGGTCTTGTCCAGGAGCAAAACAGAGGAAATCATCTCTGATGTGAGCGACAAGAGATTCGAACTCAGGTCCCTCGTACAAGAGGTAACTCACCTATCCACGAAGATTGATGGCTGTTCGTTGTCTGTGCTGGAGTATTATTTATTTAGAAGTTATCGTTGTAGAAGACTTCAGTAAGAAGTGTTGGCCTATCCATAAAGTCCACTGGCGTTCGCGCTTTGCTGCTGGCCGTAATATGCATTGGCAGAGATTCGTCAATCAAAGATAGGTTCATCTAGATATAAAAAGGATGTTCTGCAAATTCGGAGATCGGTTTTGAAACCCCGACCTCTTGTGTTTGGAAATTCTGGGTTAGCCAAGAGGACAAGCAATCTTCGTGATCTCCTATGTCTGCAGGAACTTCTAATTGCAATCAGGCGCTGAAGAGGACTTCTGAAGGGGTCAAAAAAATATGATCGATCGCAAGGGCGCCGGGACTCGATCCCATTATCTACTGATTGCCAAGCATTTCTCATGTCCAAATTCGCGACGTTGTTTGGTGTCTTGCAGATTTTTGTAGAGCAAGATCCAAAGAGCAAAATAATAGTACAAATCTTCAAGCCGCGCCAACCCGGATTCGATCCCGGGTGACAGTTCTGAGATCATTTTGAAACCACTCCATTTGGTGTTGGAGCCCAAGATTTATTAAGTCTTGGGAGCACTTTTCCTTAGCCAAAGAAGCAAGCACCAAAGAAAGTTAAAGTTTGTGAGCAAAGTCTGAAGGAAGTGGAGCTGTGGAGTGAAGATCTAGAGGCCTTTGGTGATCAAACTCAAATCAACTTTGAATTCGGACCAAAGTCTTTAG
This sequence comes from Ceratopteris richardii, assembly GCA_020310875.1. Taxonomy (NCBI): domain Eukaryota; kingdom Viridiplantae; phylum Streptophyta; class Polypodiopsida; order Polypodiales; family Pteridaceae; genus Ceratopteris; species Ceratopteris richardii. The sequence continues at coordinate 16,777,663 of CM035441.1, forward strand.
AAAATAGCTCTTCCAAAGGATCAAAGGAAGGACGTAGCTCTAAGTGGAGCTAAGTATTTTCCAAGTTATGTTTTCATTTTGATATTTGTTTGCTCAAATGCTTTCATTTAGGATGCATTAATTAGGACTAAAAGCATAGTCCAATTATGGTTATCTCAATATGAAAGCTAATTAGAGGACTAAACAATATTGAAATGACACAAAAGTATGTAAAGTACTTTTCAGTTTTAGGTATGCAATTGAAATTTCTATTTCCATTCATGAAAAGATTATTTGTGCATAAAAGAATGTTTTGTGCACATCAAGTTCGCACTTGCTTGGGAAAGGTAGCTCATTCTCCAGTTCACGCACTTGAATAAATACCTTTTACCAGAATAGCAAGCAGGTTGTTTTTGCATGGATGCTTGTTTGCATACCTAATAAGCTCAAGATTTGCTTAAGTTCATTACACTTGCATGAACTCACATGCATTTGCACCCAAGAATGGACATACCTTTGGTAAGTAGTTGAACACGTATACTTTCATTCCTTTCTTTTTCTAACTTGTCTTAGCTAGGTGGAAAAAATAAAAAATTACCTAGTTGCAAGGATCTTGACCATCATGCAACTAAGTATCTAGTCTATTTCTTCCTAAAAAGTGATACATAGGTAGCACTTAGTAGGAGTCTTTTTGAGGAAAAAAAAGCAAGTTGAAAGTAACTATTCATAGAGCTACTTTCCAACATTCATGCTCAGTCTAAGTTTGGGAAGAAACCCAGATATTCTTAGTAACTATCGAGGATTTAGTTGTTTTTGGATGTCCATGTTCATGCATCCAAGTAAGGAAGTTTTTGTTGAAACTTGTAAGTTCCAAAATATTTTTAGGAGATTTAATACTTTATTATTCATCAAATGTTGATGAAAATAAGTAGAAGTATTGAACTTCTAGAATCCCTGGAACTCTAGTGTTCATAGATGTTAGTTTCCAAAAATGCATCTCAAGGCATGATGCAAGGTCTTCAATCGACGCGGAAACTTTTCAAGGAAACTTGCTTGATTCTATTTAAGCTAACTCAAGGCTTAAAAAAGAAAGACAAATATTAATTGATCTTTAGGAATCAAGTAATTTCCTAAAGTCATGAAAATTAATGAAATGATTCAAATTATTTTCATTTCTAAAATAGATATCTTAGGAAATCCCGATATTTCCTAAAGACAAATTAGGAAACAAGCTCTTTCCTAAAAGATTAGCTTCAAGTGGTAAAGCCTTGAATCTTATAAAAATCAAGAATATCTTTTATAAGATTAAGTAAACAATTCCAAGCATTATTTGCTTGTGGAAAGTTTTCAAACATGGAGACTTTATTAAAGCACTTTTCTGAAGATAAGAAAAGTATGCTTAGTGGTCTTTAAGATAAGAAAAGCTTAAACAAGAGACCCAAGCAAAGTAATCTTTGGAAATTAAGATATTTCCTAAAGATAAGCTAATGAAAGAGTCAAATTAACTATTTCATTGGTTAAAAGAGAATATCTTTTGGACAAGCAAAGCCTTAAGTCTTGGTCTTATCCAAAAGTCTAGAATTCCTTTTGAAGATCTTTCTAGTAAAGGAGAAGATTCCAAGATGAATCATTAGACTGGAAAGCAAACGATTCCAAGATGAATCATTAGCTTAGTATTACTTGATTCCTTAGTAGGAATCAAAACGTTCTTGAAAGAAAAATCTCCCCAGATGTGAGACTAGCATCTTTCAAGAGAAGTTTTTTAGTAAGTAGTTCTCAGCAAATCCCTAACCATGAGGTTTGGTATATAAGTCCAAATAAGTGATATAACCTTAATGTATATCATAGATTCTTAGCTTTGGAATGTAAAAAGCATTAGAAAATGCTTGGACTTAAGTTGAGGGAAAGATCTCTAAAATCTTGCAGGTAAGCAAAGAAGCTTAAGATAGTTTAAGAGATCTTAAAAGATAAAGACTAAGTCTTTATTTTTATCGCAAGTATCAACTAGAATTGATCAAGCTTGGCCATGATTGTCCAAGAACGTGCGATTAGAACTACACTGTAGATTGCCCAAGTATTGGTAGTAAAAATTCTGTTAGGAATTATTCACTCAAGTTCCATTTATCGAATGGAAAATTGTGAAAGAAAGTAAGCTGTTCCAAGTATGAACAAGGAATTCCAAAAATGTAGTCTGCAACTATGCAAACGGTACTTAAGTCTATGGAAGGTAAAACATAAATGTTTACCTAAAGGGATTTTAGCATGAGCAAATGCTTGGACTTAAGCAGTAAAGAGATTCCTGTAAAAGTCTCGGCCGAGATAGGTACCTAAAGCAATAGTAAAGAAGGAATCTAAAAGACAAGAAGTCAGAAGCTCTTGTCGCTACAAAATTGGTCAAGAATAACCAATGAAATTGAATTTGAGAAATTCAAGAACTTGGAATTCGGATTGGTTTTCATTTGAAAACCTTAGCAAAAAAGGATTGGAGATATTCTATTAAAGGTTTTCAAGTTCCCAAGGTTAAGCACAAGATCGTGAAACGATCATGTCAAGGGATTAAAACCTAGAATATCAAGATAGAGATAGTGCCTGAGACTATGAAATTCTTGTCAAGAATTAAAGGTTCTCTATCAAGAGATATTGTAGACTTTAGGATAAAATTCACTCACATGTCAATGTGAGTATAAAATAGGGTGGTATGGGACACCAGATTTTATACTCAGATTGATGTAGGAAAGATGGTATGGGACATCAGACCGTGAGATGATGATTATCTTTTAGTCCTAGTTTGGATTTTGAAGTTAGGTTTCATCCTCAAGGGAATTAAGACTTCAAGGAAAGTTTAATTCGTAAAGGATGAAAGTAGTATCTTACGATACTTCAAGACGACTTCAAGATCAAGGAAACTGAAGATATGAAGTAAGTAACTTCCAAGATCTTCTTAGAACACTTCAAGCTTAAGCGTTATTGATCAGAAATATTTGATAAAATTCTGAAAGAAGTTGGACTTTGATTTTGAGTTGATCTTTTCAACTAAAGATTTAATTGACTAAGTCAAGTATCAAGTTCCTAGTGAAACTTAGTAAATTCACTCTTTTGACTCAAAGAAATGCACAAGAATTGCATTACTAGTAAGGAGTCAGAAAGACAGAATTGGATTTGAACTTAGTCTCAAGTGAAGCATTATTTGAAAACTAAACTCATCGATAGAACCTCAATGGGTCGACACACTGATGTTGGTTACCACACTAGTATCTTGTGGTTGGATGATGTTTTTGATTTTCTTTGAATCTTTTTGAGAATCCTGCTTATTTCTCTTAAAGATAAAGACAATGCTTCAATACCTTGTTGAAATTGATCGTTGGTAAGTTAAAGTCATGAGTCAACTAGACTTTGAATCATAGCAAGTTTATGTAAGTTCGAAGTTTGAAATGGTTGTACAGATTTTTAGTTATTCCTTTCTGCTTTCCAAATCTTTTGGAATTGGCTCAAACATGGTATCTGATTCCTTTTGCAAAAGACCAGGGTTAGCCAGTTGGAATTAGATAACTAATTTGAACATCGTAGTTAGATGTTATGTACAAGAACCTTTTCAATCTTCAAAAGAAAATAAGTCTAAGTGGACTTATTTATTTGAGTTTGCTTCAAGTTATAGCATAAATAATTTCCTAGAGTCCAGTATACTCTAGAATAGGGAAGTTAGGAATTGCTCATCAGATTGACAATTCCCAAGAACTTTCAGTTAAAGTCTTTGAGAAAAGTATCCTAAGTTGGATAATTTCCATTTTGAATTTGAATTGGTGAAGTTAGTATGGTTGATTCCACCGAAATGGTAAAGTTTCTCCTATAGTTTACATAGGATTTTTTCAACTCATTGGGACAAAGTAGTCCTCTAGTAGTCGGGTGAAAAAATCAAGTAACTGTTAGATCAAAGTAAACCATTGTACAAACATCTAAAGTCAGATGTATGGGACAATCAAACTTCAAGTTCTCCAAATCAAATTCAAGTGACTCAAGAATTCTCAAAGTCTTGCAAGGGATAAGAATCTCACCTTCATTACTAAGTCCATGCACCAATTATGCCTAGAAATGGACTAGTAAATTGAATCCACCCAATTCACATGTTTGTGCCTAGATCGCACATCTAGACACTATGAATTGGCTAGGGATGTGTTTAGATCCACCCTTATTATTCTTCACTAGTTTGTACTTTGTCCCGTTCATCAAAGTGCAAACCCGGATAGTGTTTTGAGTCATTTGGGCAGGGATGCCACCACAGAGATGAGACATGTTCTTCCAGTTCTAGAACATGACCATGTTCTTCCAGTTTTAGAACATGAGGCTCGGGGGTTGCCTACAGTATGTATATAGCTCTATTTTCGAGGACGAAAATATTTTCCAAGGGGGGAAGAATGTAATAAAGTAAGTCTATGATCCAAGGGTCTCGCTGGTTCAAACAGATCTGAAATCGGACACCGTTTGGTCATCCGTGTGTATGACCAAAGATCTCGAGTTTTAGACTTACTAGGAGGTCTTGTGCTCTTGTGAACAAGTGACCCACTTAGCTTAGTGGTTAAGTCTCAAGGATGTGAAGGAGGAGGTCTTGGGTTCAATCCCCATGGGGAACATGGGGAGAGTATTTTGCCCAAAGAGATCTAGAGCCTTCTAGAAGCATCCACTTGAGTTAACTCGAGTTAGATGGGACACTTGGCGCACATGTAGTTACATGGCTGACACTTGGCTGGCTAGTATCCACTTGCCCAAGAAGGCAATCCCCTGGAGAGAGCTATATATAGAGGCATTTGGTTGGGAGGAGAGTCATCTCTCAAGCATGTCGTGGTCGTAATCCTTGTTTCTCGTTGGAGCCCACGTCCTACTACCTGTGACTTCTTCACACCCACTATGGTGGGACACGCTATTGCCCGGCTGCAGCATGGCAGGTCCCATGATCATTTCGGTTTACAGGTAGAGCACCTCATCTATGGAGGCACGACTCTCGCACTGCTCATTGCCCATCTCTTCAACCGTGCATTGGTTGAAGGGTTCCCAGACTCATGGATTGAGCACACCATAGTGCCTATTCATAAGTGAGGTGATACTATGGATCCAGCTACATACGGGACGATCATGATTGGTCCTATATTGGCCAAGTTATTTGGGGCGGTACTAGAGACAGAGTTGAGTACTCTCGCTGAGAGGAAGGGCATCATGGCTCCAGGACAGGCACGTTTCAGACGAGATTACTCTACCATTGACCACATCTTCACTCTGAGATGCCTGATTGACCAGGCCACGGTGAGGAAGAGGAGATTATATTGTTGCTTTGTGGACTTCTGCAAAGCATTTGACACTGTTCCCAGGGATCGACTCTTGAGACGACTACTTGACATCGGAGCTCCAGAGGAGATGATATGGGAGATCTACGCCTTATACGAGAGAGTATCTGGTAGAGTCAGATTTCCAGGGGGCTTATCTGATCCACTTGCTAGCACTATCGGGGTGAAGCAAGGATGCCCTCTCTCACCCACCCTCTTTGGTCTCTACATTGATGAGATAGTGGACCATACAGTAGTAGGGGGAGATGGCATTGAGGTACACAGTTCCACTGTCCATATTCTTTTATACAGTGATGATATTGTATTGGTTTCAGAGTCTGCAAAAGGTCTACAGCATCATCTACACGGCCTAGATGACTTTTGCAGACACAGAGGGTTATCTGTGAACCTTGGTAAAACCAAGGTCTTCATCTTTCATACATCAGCATAGGCACACAGACATAGTTTGTTCAAAGCAGCAGGTGGACCGATGGAGGTGGTCGGATCATATGTTTACTTGGGGGTGACATTTACAGCAGCATCAGGGGTCTTCTCTATGGCTCAAGCAGCCCGTGAGCGCATCACACATGGGTATGCAGCACTAGCTTTGATGGAGAGACAGTGCCACCAGGCATATTTTCAGGAGCCGCGCACAGAGGGGTGGCTCTTTGACACTTTGGTTACGCCAGCACTCATGTATGGGGCAGCCATATGGGGACCAGGATTAGCTACATCAGTATGGACAACATTAGAGAGGCCACAGATCCTCATGATTGCCAGACTTATCCGCAGCAAGCCTTCAGTACCATGTGATATCATTAGAGCTGAGCTCGCTACACCACCGATGCTAGTTGAGGCACTATTCGAGACAGTATGCCTATTACATAGACTTCGGAGCATGGATACAGAGCGCATTGCTTATCGTGCTTTCGAGGCATCACGGGATATGGCATTAGCAGGTGACACCTCCTCATGGTATGCACAAACACGAGACTGGCTTGCCCACCATGGCTTTGACATAGACAGGCTACCACCACTACAGTACGACTCTCATGCACCCACCTACTCGCTCTCTCATCAAGAGAGGAATAGGATCATTCGTCAGGAGATATGGCATACATACATACAGAGGACATGGGTGAGCCCTAGGGGTACATTGCCACCGAAAATGCTCTACTACCACGAGCATTTTCTACATATATTGGGCACGGGCTTCATCGAGATCTCGAGATACATGCAGACCTACCTTCCCCACCACCTACGAGTCGTCATTGGGCAGCTCCGGGTTTCATCACATCAGCTCGAGATTGAGAGGGGTCAGTCCAGGGGAGTCCCCTGTGAGGAGAGGTGGTGCCCAGTATGCCAGACAAAGGTAGAGAGTGAGGAGCATTTTGTTATCAGATGTCCAGCATACTTAGACCTACGAGCACAGTTCCAGATCGAGGAGTCATTCCAGCTGTGCATGACTATGGGAGACCAGAGACGCTTGGGACGCTTTCTCACAGTAGCATACGAGAGGCGAGAGCGGTCACTACAGCCCATACATCAGCCACGGGTGAGTACCCAGCAGACCATTACGCAGTTCTTTCAGCGAGTTGAGCTACATCAGAGAGGTCCATCTATAGGGCTCACGCTACACCAGGCAGCAGCACAGAGAGCACGGCGCCAACCACGCATGGGCGGATATCGTCGACCACGACTATATCAGGAGGATATCTCACGCATCAGGATTGCCTACGACCACATGATGGAGCATAGGTGTACCACCACCCCCTGGGTTGTCTTCCTTCAAGAGGCACTCAGACCACCACCGATGTACCACATACTACACCCACCTCCACCCATCACCAGTTGATAGGGCGTTTTACTCACATTTTGGATCCCCCCATGTATTAGGTGGCCACTATCTGCAGAGTCAGAGCCATGTCTCCCCAGCCTTTTCCAGCCCTATATAGCTTTGTGTAGCGATATACTTTTTATTTCATTTTATCTTTTACACAAGGTTACTACACTTGTACATGGTTTTTGTCTCATAGGCCAAGTTTGGCCTCCAGAAGACGTTAATATGACTTTCTTTCTCTCTCTCTCTCTCTCTCTCTCTCTCTCTCTCTCTCTCTCTCTCTCTCTCTCTCTCTCTCTCTCTCTCTCTCTCTCTCTCTCTCTCTCTCTCTCTCTCTCTCTCTCCCCTCCACTCGCCGCACCCCACTGCTTCCCCGCCACCCCCCTCAGCCCCCCTCCACTCCACTACCCCCGCCACCCCCCTCTGCCCCCCGTGACCCCCCTCAGCCCCCGCCTACCTTCCCCCCCTCTCTCTCTCTCTCTCTATCTCTCTCTCTCTCTCTCTCTCTCTCTCTCTCTCTCTCTCTCTCTCTCTCTCTCTCTCTCTCTCTCTCTCTCTCTCTCTCGCTCTCTCTCTCTCTCTCTCTCTCTCTCCCCCCTCTGCCCCCCGCCACCCCCCTCCACTCCATTGCCCCCGCCACCCCCCTCTGCCCAGCGCCACCCGCTCAGCTCCCTGCTTACCTTCCACTCTCTCTCTCTCTCTCTCTCTCTCTCTCTCTCTCTCTCTCTCTCTCTCTCTCTCTCTCTCTCTCTCTCTCTCTCTCTCTCTCTCTCTCTCTCTCTCTCTCTCTCTCTCTCTCTCTCTCTCCTCTGCCCCTCGAGCCCCACTACTTCCGTGCCACCCCCCTCAGCCCCCCTCCACTCCACTGCCCCCGCCACCCCCCGTGCCCCCCGCCACCCCCCTCTACCCCCCGCCACCCCCATCAGCCCCCCGCCTACCTTCCCCTCTCTCTCTCTCTATCTCCTTCTCTCTCTCTCTCTCTCTCTCTCTCTCTCTCTCTCTCTCTCTCTCTCTCTCTCTCTCTCTCTCTCTCTCTCTCTCTCTCTCTCTCTCTCCCTCCCTCCCTCTCTCTTTCTCTCTCTCTCTCTCTCTCTCTCTCTCTCTCTCTCTCTCTCTCTCTCTCTCTCTCTCTCTCTCTCTCTCTCTCTCTCTCTCTCTCTCTCTCTCTCTCTCTCTCTCTCTCTCTCCCCTCTGCTCCCCTGCCACCCCCCTCAGCCCCCCTCACCTCGGTTGACCCTTCCCCTTTGATCCCATCCCTCACCTCCGTTGAACCTTCCCCTTTGACCCCACCCCTCACCTCTGTTGACCCTGCACCACGCCACCCCTCAGTGCGCACCCCCGCCCCCCAGCCCCGCGTCCCCCTCTCTCTCTCTCTCTATCTCTCTCTCTCTCTCTCTCTCTCTCTCTCTCTCTCTCTCTCTCTCTCTCTCTCTCTCTCTCTCTCTCTCTCTCTCTCTCTCTCTCTCTCTCTCTCTCCCCCCTCCGCCCCCTGCGCCCCATTGCTTCCCCGCCACCCCCCTCAGCCCCCGCTAACCCACTACCCCTGCCACCCCCCTCTCCCCCCCGCCACCCCCCTCAGCCCCCGCCAACCTTCCCTCCCCTCTCTCTCTCTCTCTCTCTCTCTCTCTTAGTCTCTCTCTCTCTCTCTCTCTCTCTCTCTCTCTCTCTCTCTCTCTCTCTCTCTCTCTCTCTCCCTCTCTCTCTCTCCCCTCCGCCCCCGCCACCCCCCTCTGCTCCCCCGCCACCCCCCTGAGCCCCCCTCCACTCTGTTGGTGCAAAACAAGCCTACAGACATTGGCTTGGATATCAATATTGAAGACACAACCTAAAGCTTGGATTAATTCATGAGGATATCACTTGAAGAATAAACCATAGGAACATAGGCTTATTGTTTTTACCATTTATCTCATGTAAAAGTCTATATGACTTTATCAATCATGTAATCACACCTACTAGTCTAAGTCGTGGAAAAAGTAGATAGTATGATTGAGGGAATATCTCCCTAAGTTTAGTGGAGAGATTCAAGGGAGCTTCAATTTGAATTTCAAATTCAAATGACCAATCAACTCTTATAAAAGCTTTGAAGAAAACTCGCGGGTGAGTCTCACTCATTGAGCTCATCTCCCGAGGCATTTCACTACTGTATCTGTGTGTGTGATAGTGCTACATCTTAGCCTACACCACAATACCTCATTTAGCTATGCTTGGCATGCTAATGAGCTTGTACATCTACATTAATCAATAGATACATTCACACTTTTCAACTCTGGTTTCTCTGAATCATCTACCTTAAGTCTGTCAACTTCAACAGGGCATATCTCAAGATCTACTGAACCAAATTGGATGATTCAAAGTGCATTGGATTCAGCTCAAAGTCTACTATACACCTACAAAGTTTCAAAGCCATTGGATCTACTATCACAGAGAAATCTTAGTCGGGGTTCTCACTGGTCTGTGACTGTAAGTCTCCCAAAAAGTCGGGGGTACACCTTATTTTGCTAAAGTGATTTCTCTGAGTGTGGTTTATCATTTCCTTTCATTTCACTTGCAAATGAAAGCTTACTAAGCTAATTGAATATCCCTAGAAGGAATTTTGCTAATTGTAACTACACTGGTCATACTGAGCATAACACTGAGCAGGTATCAAGACTAAAATAGAAACTTTTCAAGTCTTGTGATTTGCAAAGTAGTCTGTTTTGATCAAGTCATTACTCAAACCTTTTCCAAAGTACATATAGCATATTTTGGTGTTATTTGGAAGCTCAAGGAGTCTACTAAGCATATCTGAAGAGAAAGGAGGGCAGGTGTGAAGCAGGTTTTGTAGCACTAGCTTGATCTTCTAAGTGTATCCAGCCATCACATCCAACAGTGGTATCAGAGCATATAAGGTAATCATGGGTGATGGTTTCCCTTCCTTCATTGACAAATTAGACAGGAACAACTATCAGGCTTGGTCATTGAGAATGAAAACCTATCTACAAGGGAGAAGCTTGTATGGATACATACCAGGAGATGAGGAGTTGCCCTCATTCAAGACCAGAGGCCTACCTACAAAGGATGAACATGAGAGGCTCAACCAATGGTGTGCAAAAGATGCTTTGGCAAGGTCATATCTTCTAAACTCTATTTCTGATTTCCTTCTACCTCATGTAAGGAATTGCAAGACTTCCCAAGAGACTTGGGAAACCTTGTCAACATATTTTTCATCAAGCACAAGAGCCAGAAAGAATCAGCTATGGATTGAATTTACAACTCTTAGGAAGCAATCAAAACAATGTGTCTCAGATTTTGTCACCAAGGTCAAGGACATTGCAGATCAACTTGCAAGTGTTGGAGAAGAAATTGAGCAAGAGCAAATAGTCAGACAAGTGATCAATGGACTAAAGGCAGATGACAAGTGGGAGAGCTTTACCATAGCAATGGACTTGTACATGGACATCCAAGCACCTGATCTAACAACTCTGATTGGACAACTATTTACACATGAAGCAAAGATCACAAAGAATGGAGAGCAATCAAAAGGTAACAATCCCTCTGCCCTATATACTGATAAGAAGGTAAAAGATAAAGGTAAAAGCAAGAAGGTTGATGAAGAAGGCTCTACCTCCCAAGCAAACTATGTAGGGAGAGGTAGATCTTCTAGAGGTAGGGGCAGAGGAGGTAAGTCAGGTAGGGGGAGACCCTACAATCAATCTCCATGCAATATTTGTGGCTTGTCTAACCATACCACAGATGAATGCTACAAAAACTACAAGAACCAAAGAGGAAGAGGTCACCAAAGAGGAGGATACTCTCAAAGCAGAGGCAGATTCAACCAATCTCAAGGCTACCATGGCTACAACAATAATTACAACAATAGCTACAATAGCAATTATCAAGGTGGATACAAAAATAGGAAAGACTACAACAATTATGCAGAGGAGCAAGATGATTCCTTGTTGATTATGAACATGACATCTAAGTCAGGTATCAATGATGATCATTTGTTCTATATTGATTCAGGTTGCTCTAACCATGTAGCTGGAAATGTTGCCTTACTCTCTGATTTGGAAGAACCCAAAGGCAAGCACCAAGTGCAGACAGGTGATGACACTAAACATTCAGTTGTTAAAGTAGGCAATGTCAAAACAAGTGATGGTAATCAGAACTTACTAAGCAGAGTATTGTATGTTCCAACAATCACCAAGAATCTGATGAGTGTAGGTCAGATTGTTGAAAAAGGTCTACAGGTCAGGTTCACTCAACATGGTGCATATGTGGAGGATCCAAAACATGGATTCAGAAGGATAGCCAAGGGAGAGAAATCAGGTAGATTGTTTACCTTTGAACTTGAAGACACTAAGAATATTGCTTTGTACAACTATAAAGACCAAACCCTATCAGAATTGGAGATTTGGCACAAGAGATTAGGTCACATTGGAGAGAGGACCATAAAACAAATGAGTAGGGATCAATGTGTGCTTGGGATACCTAATGTATCCAAGCAACACATGATATACAAGTGTGGGGCTTGTCAATTTGGTAAGTCACACAGATTGCCCTATACCAAGAAAGGATTTATGCATGAAGATTATCTGGAATTGGTGCATACAGATGTGTGGGGACCTAGCAAGGAGCCATCCATATCTGGATCAAGGTACTATGTGTCCTTTATTGATGACTATAGCAGGTGGACTGTCTTATACTTCATGAAACATAAGGATGAAGTATTTAATTGTTTCAAAAGGTATCTTGCATTAGTTGAAAATCAAACAGGTAGACATTTGAAGAGGCTAAGGTCAGATGGTGGTGGAGAATACTTCTCCAATGACTTTGAAGATTTCTTGCAGGAAAGAGGCATCAAGAGGGAGATTACTACAAGGTACTCACCTGAACAAAATGGGGTAGCTGAAAGGAGGAATAGACTCATTGTAGAGACAGCTAGGTCTATGCTTAATGAGAAAAAATTGCCAAATTATCTTTGGGCAGAGAGTGTATCTACTGCCACATACTTAATTAACAGGTTGCCATCAAAGACACTTGATGGAATGACACCCTATGAGGCTTGGCATGGTAAGAGACCATCTCTGGATCATTGCAAAATCTTTGGGTGTGTTGCATATGTGCATATTCCCTCACAGGTAAGGGGAAAGCTAGACCCTAAGGCTGAAAAGAGTATCTTCATTGGTTATGATTTGAACCAAAAGGGATACAGATTTTACAACCCCTCAAACAAAGGCTTCAAGGTAAGCAGAGATGTCATCTTTGATGAGAATGATTCATGGTATGAAAATGAGTGCAGGAAAGTTAGCCTACCTTATGACATGGAAGAAGACTTTCCAAAGCTTATCAGGCAAGAACCAATTCAGAAAGAGGACACAAGTTCAGATGATGAAGACACCATCAACATTGAAGAATTCAAGGCTTGGAAATCAAAAGGGAAGATGAAGATGAAGCAACTAGAAGACAATCCAGAATCCTCAACTCAAGCTATGAGGAGATCTCAAAGAGAAAAGAAGAAACCTATTAGGTATGGGTATGATACTTCACTTGTAACCAAGCACTCTGTATATCTTGCAAAGGATATCTTGAATGAAGAACCAAGTACATTTGAAGAAGCAATTACTAAACCAAAATGGAAGGAAGCAATGGATGAAGAAATGGAGGCTCTCAAGGAGAGTGATACTTGGGACTTGATACCCAAGAAGGACTCCATGAAGGTGATAGGATCCAGATGGATCTACAAACTCAAGAGGAACTCAGATGGTACAATAAACAGGTATAAAGCTAGGTTGGTAGCCAAGGGTTTTGCACAAACCCAAGGCATTGATTATGAGGAGACATTTTCTCCTGTGGCCAAGATGCCAACTATCAGAGTTATGGTGAGTGTAGCTGCATCCAAGAATTGGAACATGTACCAATTGGATGTGAAGAATGCATTCTTGAATGGATGGATATCTGAAGAAGTCTACATGTCACAACCACCTGGCTATGAAGATCCCAATAAGGTAAATCATGTTTGTAAATTGAAGAAGGCTCTGTATGGATTGAAGCAGGCACCTAGAGCATGGAATTACAGGTTGACAACCTATCTACTAGATCAAGGATTTGTGATGAGTAAAGCAGATACTTCATTGTTTATAAAAAGGAACAATTTAGAGGTAATATACTTGTGTGTCTATGTTGATGACATCATTATTACAGGAAATGATGTTCAGGGAATTAGACACATCAAAGGACAGATGATGAAGGAATTCAAGATCAATGATCTTGGATTGTTGAAGTACTTCCTAGGACTTGAATTGGTCTACACAAATTCAGGTATCTTTATTACTCAGAAAAAGTACATTCAAGACATGGTCAAGAAGTTTAACTTGCAGGAAGCTAAAGTCTCAAACATTCCTATGGAAGTCAACCACAAACTCAGTGCACATGAAGGAGAAGAACTCAAAGATATTACAGGTTACCAAAGTTTGTTAGGTAGTCTAAATTATGCTACCTTAACGAGGATTGATATATCATATGGTGTTAGTGTACTTAGCCAATTTATGCATAAACCAAGAGTACCACATTTGGAGGCAGCCAAGAAGATAGTAAAGTACCTAAAGGGAACACAAAATCATGGTTTGTACTTTCCATATTCATCAGACATTGATATTAAGGTATACTCAGATGCAGATTGGGCAGGTTGCAAGGATGATAGGAGAAGTACATCTGGTTACATATGTTTTGCAGGTGATAATCCAATTTCTTGGTCATCCAAGAAACAACCCACAGTGGCTCTATCATCTACTGAGGCAGAGTACAGAGGGCTAGCCAATGCCACTCAAGAAGCCATATGGTTGAAGCTATTATATTCAGAATTGGGCCTATACACAAGGCCACCAATCATATTTGGTGATAACACAAGTTCACTTCACCTAGCAGCTAATCCAATTTATCATGCTAGGACAAAACACATAGAGGTTCATTACCACTATGTGAGGGAGAAGTTACTTAGCAAAGAAATTCAATTATCATATGTGTCTACTAATATACAATGTGCAGATTTGCTTACTAAAGCTCTGGATGGAAGCAAGCTATGCAGGTTTAAATCGATGATTGGATTGCAGGAAATAATTGAAGACTAGAGATGAAGACTTGAGCCAAAGTGTTTGGCTTGAGCGGGAGCTGTTGGTGCAAAACAAGCCTACACACATTGGCTTGGATATCAATATTGAAGACACAACCTAAAGCTTGAATTAATTCATGAGGATATCACTTGAAGAATAAACCATAGGAACATAGGCTTATTGTTTTTACCATTTATCTCATGTAAAAGTCTATATGACTTTATCAATCATGTAATCACACCTACTAGTCTAAGTCGTGGAAAAAGTAGATAGTATGATTGAGGGAATATCTCCCTAAGTTTAGTGGAGAGATTCAAGGGAGCTTCAATTTGAATTTCAAATTCAAATGACCAATCAACTCTTATAAAAGCTTTGAAGAAAACTCGCGGGTCAGTCTCACTCATTGAGTTCATCTCCCGAGGCATTTCACTACTGTATCTGTGTGTGTGATAGTGCTACATCTTAGCCTACACCACAATACCTCATTTAGCTATGCTTGGCATGCTAATGAGCTTGTACATCTACATTAATCAATAGATACATTCACACTTTTCAACTCTGGTTTCTCTGAGTCATCTACCTTAAGTCTGTCAACTTCAACAGGGCATATCTCAAGATCTACGGAACCAAATTGGTTGATTCAAAGTGCATTGGATTCAGCTCAAAGTCTACTATACACCTACAAAGTTTCAAAGCCATTGGATGTACTATCATAGAGAAATCTCAGTCGGGGTGCTCACTGGTTTGTGACTATAAGTCTCCTAAAAAATCGGGGGTACACCTTATTTTGCTAAAGTGATTTCTCTGAGTGTGGTTTATCATTTCCTTTCATTCTACTTGCAAATGAAAGCTTACTAAGCTAATTGAATATCCCTAGAAGGAATTTTGCTAATTGTAACTACACTGGTCATACTGAGCATAACACTGAGCAGGTATCAAGACTAAAATAGAAACTTTTCAAGTCTTGTGATTTGCAAAGTAGTCTTTTTTGATCAAGTCATTACTCAAACCTTTTCCAAAGTACATATAGCATATTTTGGTGTTATTTGGAAGCTCAAGGAGTCTACTAAGCATATCTGAAGAGAAAGGAGGGCAGGTGTGAAGCAGGTTTTGCAGCACCAGCTTGATCTTCTAAGTGTATCCAGCCATCACATCCAACACACTCCACTGCCCCCGCCACCCCTCCACTGCCCCCGCCACTCCCCTCAGCCCCCCGCCTACCTTCCACCTCTCTCTCTCTCTCTCTCTGTGTCTCTCTCTCTCCTCCGCCCCCCGCCACCCCCCTCTGCTCCCCCGCCACCCCCATTAGCCCCCCTCCACTCCACTGCCCCCTCCACTCCCCTCTGCTCCCCGCAACCCCCTCAGCCCCCGCCTACCTTCCCTCTCTCTCTCTCTCTCTCTCTCTCTCTCTCTCTCTCTCTCTCTCTCTCTCTCTCTCTCTCTCTCTCTCTCTCTCTCTCTCTCTCTCTCTCTCTCTCTCTCTCGCTGCCCCGCAGCCCCTAAGCCCTCGCACCTCCCCTCTCTCTCCCTCCATCTCTCTCCCCATCAGCCCCCTCACTGCCAGCTCCCCTCTCTCTCCCTCCATCTCTCTCCCCACCAGCCCCCTCACCTGCTAGCCTCTCCACCCCCCACCACCTCCCTGCCCCACGACCTCCTGCCCATCCCTCCAGTCCCACCTATGCATTCAAAAATATACAAGCAGTTGGGCACGGAACATGTTGGATATAGACGAGCTGTATCTGCAATACTTGGTTGGGACCCTAAGAAGATCCTAAAGGTTCCTAAGGGTGTTAAGCATGCTGTTCAGATAGTGAAAGCCACTAATGAAGTCAAAGAGGAAACTAAAGAAGAGGTAGAGGACGGAGAGGACGGGAAGAAAGATGAAATGGTTGCTAAGGGCATGGATGAAAGGGAACTAGACAAAGACGCTGAAGGCAATGATCACGATTGGAAGCAAAGTAGAACATCCCACCCCACCCCATCTTCACTGTGCCCCTCCATTCCCATCATCATTAAAAATTAGCTCTCAGTTAATGCTTTTTATATTGAACATGCTTTGGCAAAAGTTCTTCTAAGGAATGGCATGGATTGGTTAAAATCAATCCTCCACCCACCATTTTTCACATTCAATGGGTCATTCCAATACCACAGGCGGCATAAAAAGAAGATTTCAGCTTGCAAGTAAAAAGGTAAAAGGTAACTAGTAAAGGTGGAAGTGGAGAAAAGATTCTTGCCGCCAACCATTCCTAATGACTACCTATTTGTGAGGACCCAATTCAATTTCCTGACCTACCCCTTCAATTTTGGGCAATCAATCGGCGCATGATCAGTGGACATGAGGAATCGGCAAGGCCCTCTTGGCCTATTGGAGCCTATAAAAGCAATGGATTTGTGTTCATTTGGGATACATTTAGAGATACACACATTTACATACGTATGTACGGAGGTTCTCTCTTTGCACTTTATTGCTTCAAGCCTACTGTAGGAAGTCACTCTGTGGTGAGGATACAGAGCGTGGGCTTCCCAGTGAAGGGCTAATAGCACTATAGTGTGAAGAGAGTGTCTTGATTTTGTCATTCAGTGTGAGTCATTGATATTTCGTGCTCTTTCTCTTAGAGCAAGTCTTTATACTTTGTAGTGATCAGTGCTAGTCTGCATCTACTTGTGTCCATTGTACGGATTGAAAGAATCCCTTGTATTGATGTTGTTTAGTTGTGGAGTGGCATGTTAGCTAGAGCATGAACTTTTGAGCATCTCTTTTGCCTATGTTGTAATCATCTGATTCGAACTAAGGAGTGGATGGTCTTCCATTATTGTCATTTTGTCATTAATACTTTCTTGAGTATTCACCACTCTGTGCAATCATTGATATCTGCCTACTCACAGAAGTGTTAAAGGGTATATTTCCTTAAGGAGAACCTCCCTTGAGTAGGTGAAGTACTAGAATGCTTGTTGCATGCTCCTATTAAATGTAGATACCCCAGTACCTCCTCTACAGACACACAAGTTTTATAGCAACCAACCTAGTCAGATTCAATGAAAGCATGTAAAGCTAGCAGTAGTGATTCCCCCTTAGGATAAAACAATCTATCTAGTAGGGTACCACTCAAGTAGTGAAAGATGTGCTTAGCAGCCTACGGATGCTTGAAACCTAGGTAATTCATAAACCTCCTCATCTGTGAGACAACAAACTGAACATCTAGCTAATTAATGCATATGTAAATCAAGAATTCAATAGTGCGCTGATAGAGAACAACATCAAATGCATCTCTAGCATCATGAAGACTAAACCCTAAACCTGTTTGCATCCGTTTGTAGTCTTCAAGTCCAAAATGTTGTAATTAATTTTTTAATATATTTTGCTTGACACAAACCTATTCCACCATAAACTTGGATAAAGTTCATGACAAAATAATGATGCAAATGATCCAAATAGGATATCTCAAATGAGGCATTCAAATCAGCCTTAGAATCAACAATTTTCCTGTCATGAGGACTAGTAACGAGCATGTCATCAACATAGACAACAATGATGACAAGCACATCATTTGCACGCTTAACATATATGGTGCTCTAACTTGGACTGTTCTCAAAACCAGTTGCAATTAGGTAGGCATGTATATGATGGAGAGTGTTAATCTCTAAAAGAACACGTTATGCTTGATGTTAGAGCACCTCTATATCAGGAATAACTCAAAGCCTTTACCAATTTGGAGGATCAATACCAGATTATCAAAATTTTGAACTAACTACGAAGAGAGTCACTACTCAAAAAGCCTACTGCACATAACTCACTATTGACTAATCAAATGTGTAAATTTTTTTATAAAATTTTGCACAAGATGTTGCCTAATCTTTGCGCACCTTCTCCAAGTTAAAGCACTTCAAAACACTCAGTGAATATTGAGAAATGAATCAAACACTTCACCTATGTCTGAAACTTTTCTTTAGTATAATCGATTTTGACACCTGCAACTTCTAACACACAGTTCTCCCAAACTAGAACTCGATTAAGAAAATACTTTTAGCCATAGATGGCTTACCTTCCAGCTTAGATTTCGACTACTCATTGTGCAAAAATTTACACTGTGCACTGAGAACTGATCAATTCTTTGATCATCAAAATTGCACCTGTTTCAAAAGAGACTCAACACTTTTACACATACAAATGTTCCTACTCATAATTCTCTCAGCCTGTTTACAATTGGGCTCTCCAATCTTAGCCATAGATGGATTAACTATGGACTTAGAAATCTACAAAACAATTTTTGAAGTGATCAAGCACAAAAGGAGAACTCAGAGAAATATGGGGTGCAACTTTTCTTCTATTCTAGAAAAATTTTACATCTGTTGATGAGAGATATCTACTTCACTTCTCAATCATCTAAAATTACTAATACATCAACTTTAACACTCTCTCATACATATCCCAACATTTTTCTTGTATATATAGGCACATATGTACAAGTTCATGATCAAAACAAAAGGTATATATGAGCTAATTATAAGTTCAATATACATATGTATACAAGTATTCATTTCGTGAATGTTCACTATTTTCAAGATTCATAGGCTTATCATTTCTTCAATCTTTGACTTCAATCCTTCATTCCAAACATGAACTGGTGATTGACTTGCACCAACAACTCCCCCTCAATCATCAATTGAGGTTTTCTCTATCTTCTTTATACCTGCCATGTCTTTGAATCTCTGTAGCTTTGGTCCATCCAAGCTTTTGGTTAGCATATCTGCAATCTGATCTTTTGTTGAAGTATGTATGAATTCAATCTCTTTATCAATCACCTTCTCTCTTAAGCAGTGATACTGAATCTCAATGTGTTTATTCTTGGCATGAAGAACAGGGTTAGCAGCTAGATACAATGAGCTCATGTTATCTCCATGAATAATGGGTGTACTCTAAATGATGTTAAAACTCTTCATGAGAGTTTTCAAACATAAGACTTCCTTTGCAGCTTCAACCATACCTTTGTACTCTGCGTCTATAGATAATAAAGAAATTGTGTGCTGCTTCTTAGAGCACCAAGAGATTAACTTATCTCCCACATAACACAAGTATCCATATGTTGATCTCCTATCATGAGGATTACCTACCCAATCTATATCACTATATATTTTGATGTTTGTATCTGATGTGAAAAAATAATACAAACCTTCCTTGAGTGTACCCTTAATGTAGCTCAACACGCTTTGTCCTGCAACCCAATGTTCTTTCCTAGGACAATGCATGAATTGAGACAATACTCCAATTGTATATATAGCATAAATTAAGCTACCTACCAGACTCTGATAAAGCTTCATGTTCTTGAATTCTTCTACTCCATATCTGCTCAACTTATGATTCACCTCCATTGGAGTAGGTGCTACCTTGCAATCTTCCATTCTAAACTTGATAAATAAGTTCTTCAAATACCTTTCGTGAGTTACATATACTCCATGTTGAGTATAAGAAATCTCCATGCCTAAAAAATATGACAAATCTCCCAAGTCAGTGATCTTGAACTCTTTCTCCATTTATTTCTTGAGGCTTTGAATTCCCTTCTCATCTGTACCTATAAGAATTATGTCATCAACATATATGCACATGTGAATGAACCCATCAGCACTTGCTTTGACAAGCAAACTACTATTTGCTTTAGATACTTGAAAACCAAGTTCCTTCAAGAACTTCACAAGTCTACAATTCCATGCCCTTGGGGCCTGCTTCAAGCCATACAATGCTCTCTTGAGCCTACATACATAATTTGGAAACCTTCTATCTTTGAACCCTTTTGGTTGTTCCATGAAAACATCATCTGAAATATAACCAATTACAAAAGCATTTCATCTAATTGACATAGTCTCCAACCTTTACATGCAGCAATGGCTATGAGTGTCCTGATGGTTGTCATCTTTGCCACAGGACTATAGGACTCATCATAATATATACCATATGTCTGAGCATACCCATTCATAACAAGTCTAGCTTTATACCTAGACACACTTCCATTTGCATACCTCTTTGTCTTGTAGACCCATTTGCATCCAATGATCTTCTGACTATTTGGTTTAGCAACCAAATCTCGTGTCTCATTCTCCATCAATGCATCATACTCTTCGTGCATAGATTTCTCCCAATTTTCCTTACCTTTTGCCTCTTCATATGTGGAAGTGTCTTCATCTGCTTTCACCATGTAAGCATAGTCTGCAATAGTAAAAAACGAAGTGTCATGACTAAACCTTATAGGTTTCCATTTGTGCCTTGATGACCTTCTGAGTTCTCCACTTCTTGAAATTTTTGGTTCCTCACATTCTAGGATCAAACCTTGGCACTTCCTAAACTTCAACTTGTATTTCATTGTTTTCTTCTTCATCATATATCTGAACCTTTGATTTACCTTTCTTCTGATCCAAAACTTCTTCATCACATGCATGAAGATTAATTGTACCTACATACCAACTACATTGCTCATCAAATGTTACATCGTTTGACACAAGGAATTGCTTTGTAGATGGACTCCACAACCTATAACCCATGTCCTTATGAATTTAAACAATGAATACATACTTTTCAGCTTTAGGTTCCAATTTATGCCTCAACTAAGATGGCACATATGCATAAGCCAAACATCCAAACACTTTCCAATGATCCAAGGTACGTCTCTTACCCCACCAAGCTTCATATGGTGTCTTAACCTGCAAGGCTTTACATGGTAAGCTATTGACCAAATATGTAGCTCTATTTACAGCCTCAGCCCACAAATAGTTTGGACAATTTTTCTCTTTCATCATTGATCTTGCAAACTCAACAAGAGTTCTATTCCTTCTCTCTGCTACACCATTTTGTTGAGGATAGTACCTACATATAACTTCCCTTTTTATACCTACATTCCATAAGTAATCACTGAACTCATTAGAGAAATACTCTCCCCCTCCATCTGACCTTAGTCTCTTCAACTTTTGACATGTAATTCTTTTTGCATACACATGATAATGCTTAAATGTATTAAATACCTCTGACTTATCTTTGATCATATATATGGTGATCCATCGGGTAGCATCATCAACATAAATAACATAATATGTTGAACTATTTATACTATAATCATTTGATGGTCCCCACACATCTATGTGTACCATTTCAAGCTTCTCTAAATACATGAAACCATGTTTAGAATATGATTTCTTATAAGCCGCACCTAATTGACATGCCTCACATCTGTATGTCATATGTTGACCTGCAACATTAGGCAATCCAAGCACTAAACCATTGTTAATCATATCCTTAATACCTCTTTCATTGAAATGTCCAAGCCTTTTATGCCAAAGATCTAACTCAGAGATCTTATGTTGTGCATAAGTAGACAAGGCATGACCAACATTACCTTGAATCTTCAATGTGAAGAGTCTTCGAGCTTTCTTTCCTGAAATAATTTGTTTATACCCATTACTACGGTCTTCCACAAAATCTCCATCATTAGTAAACCTTACTTCATAACCCTTTTCAACAATTTTCCCTACACTTATCAGATTCTTTGGAATTGTAGGAACATACAAGACGTTACTCAAAAGAGTACTTCCATCCTTGGCCTTCACTGATCCAAATGACTTCACATTATGCTTTGTATTATCACTTGTTTGAACCACATGATTAATTACCTTATTCTCCAAGTCAGTCATCAAAGCTATGTTACCACTCAAGTGATTGCTACACCCTAAGTCAATGTAGAAGACCCTTTGATCTTTACTTTGTCTTTCACAAGTTGCATTCATGATTAAAGTTGAATCCTCCTTCTAATTTGAAGCATAATTGTAGTAGGTATTGTTGTAGGATTGACTTTGGAATCCTCTACTAACATTTCTTCCAAAGTCACCTCTACTTCCTCTACCTTTGAAGATACCTCTTTGATTTCTGCCACCTCTTCCTCATGAATTAAAGTTCTGATTATATCCTCCATTATTTTGATTATTATGCCACCAATCATGAGCTAAATGATTTGTCTTACCACAAATCTAGAAGGCTTTGGATCCATCTTTATTGCTTCTGCCTCTTTCTCTACCTTTGCCACCTCTCTTCCTCTTAGAAAGTTGGCTTTGCTAGTTGTACCTTCCTCTTCATTTACTTGTTGCTTGCCTTTGCTATTCTTCTTCTTATCGTTTGAATACATTGCTTGACCTGCACGCTTATCACCATCACCTTTGACATCCTGCTCAAAAGTTAGCATGCATCCTAGAAGCTGATTTAAATCAAGAGTGAAAGGATCTAGTGACAATTCAATGGACAAAATGAATGGCTTCCATTTCTCATCTCCTCTCAAACCTATGAGAATTTGCCTATAAATGAAGGATTATTCTATACATATGATGATGATTTTTAGGTCAATGCATACTTCGATGTGGATTGGGATAAATCCAAAGAAGATAGAAGAATCACTAGTGGTTATCTAGTGATGCTTGGAAGCACAGTCATACTTTGGATGCAAAGAAGCAACTCACAATGGATTTATCATCTATGGCTGCTGAGCATAGAGCACTTGCACAAGTCACATGTGAATTTATGTGGCTTAGAAGTTATTTACATACTTGGATTTTTAGGTTGTTACATATCTTATCTATTGTGATAACATGAGTAGCATACACCTTGCTTCAAACCCTATTTTCCATGCAAGAACCAAGAATATTCAAGTGCACTATCACTTCATAAGGAAACATTTATTCACAACCAAGATTTCAATGATTCGTATAGGTACAAAAGAACACGTTATATAGAGTGAAAGAAGGTTTCTTAACAAGATAAATTAATGCAAGCTATTGGCATGCCTGATACATGCATATGTAGATTACAATATTGGCATGCCTTACAATAATTTAATGCAAGCTATTGGCATGCCTTACACATGCATATGTAGATTACAATATTCCAAGGAAAGTGATGACGCAAGTAGTTACACGAGAAATGGTTTTTACATCATAGGACCGAAAGCCATTGACATATTCTGACGCTGTTTATTTATGTTTACGTACTGTCAATGTTCAAAGGGAATACCTGTCCTAGAATATCAATAAGTCATATGCATGTACAAACTCTACATTCTTGTTTGCGAAATAACTTATCAACGAAGGCATTAACCCTCTTGAAGGGTTCTCGATGTATCCCGAATATTGAATTAAGCATATTACTGTACGTAATGCTATTCATCGGTACTTCGTCCAAAGGCTAGTTCAAATGAATCCTAACCAGAGCAGAGGTAAGGAATTGGAGAATGATGCATCTCTTTCTCCCTCGAGACCCCCGCAAGAGCCCGTATGAGCATCGGACTCATCACATCTCGAGATCTGTTCTTGTTTTTCGTTTTCGACTGACTAATTTCTCTTTCGGGCGGTTTGAAGTGTGAGCACTTGCATCTCAGAATGCATGATCTTCCAATATGCCCTCTTATGCATATCAATGATTGTTATGCGGTATTTTCGATCGTCTAATTCGAAGGCGAACATTCTGGTCCAGCTGTCAATACTTCGCATAACATATGACCAACCCTTGTTAGAAACAGGATCATCAGCTATTGCTGAAGGTTTGGTTTCCTCCATATGAGGAACAAAGAAAGAGACTAATCTATCTCGACATGAGGTCTTTTCCGACTCTAGTTTTAATAGACTATTCATTGTTACCGACCTAAGATAGCTTAGACAAGCGACATAGTCTGTGATACCTTGCTTCAATTTGAGGAAGAAGATGAATTCTTACATACTTCAACATAATTGCTTGTCTATTATATTGCTCGGGATGCGCGAAATCATCTCGGACAATCTTTGCTGATGGCATGACTCTAAATCAAGACCATTCTTGCACGGTGTGGGCAGCATGCGCGAAATCATCTCGGACAATCTTTGCTGATGGCGTGGCTCTAAATCAAGATCATTCTTGCACGGTGTGGGCAGGATAATTCTCCCGGATTGTGCTATATGTGCATCTTTCCGGACGTCTCTACAATGGTGTAAGATCCATGGATGCTCTGTCCAAAGAAATGAAAATGTTAAGGTTTCTATGCGTATGCTCATACTGATCAGAATATCATTTCAAAATCACATGCAGTATTTGCAGTGCTTTTCTCTCCATGGACGTTGGTTCTTTAGCTAATACGCGTGAAACCACGTCCTGTCCTGATTAAGCCCGTGCCTCAAGAAAGGCAATAGAATATGGATTTGAAAGATATTGACGCGTGACTTTTTTTTTTTTGCGCCAAACAAAACCTGTTATCCTATTGCCATTAGCGAATCTACACGTAATCAGGAAAACACCGTGGCGACTCTCGGTGATGCTTCGTGATTGAGACAATAATCAGAAAAACACCATGGCGACTCTAGGTTATGCTTCTGAGCAGGGAGAATCCCGGCTAAGATAAACACGAGAATCGTAATACTTACCAAGAATTTGTTCGGGTGTCAACCGGATACTTGCGGTCGGACATAGCATTTTGATTATTAGATCTTTGGCAGGAAACGAGATCCTTTTCCAGTTACTGCCTAAAAACTTCAGGTTTCCCTTCTTAATAGAGCTGAAGACTTCTTCCTCTGTTTCTCCATAAAATGGAATCATCCCACTCAGCATGATGTAGAGAACGACGCCAGCACTCCAAATGTCGATCTCCTGTGAGTATTCACCCTCCAGTACCTCCGGGGCAACATAATATGCGGTGCCGGCGAAACCAGAGAATTTTTTACCTGTTGCAAATGTAGCGTTTATCAGGTTTCTTAACTCAACAGAGATGCAAGATCGATGAACCAGAACACGCAAACATACCATCGTCTCCGTCATTCTCACCTGAATAGAATTCAGCGGCAAGGCCGAAGTCGCCAAGCTTGATTCTCGAGGTATCAGAATCTTCAAGGAAAAGTATATTTTCAGGCTTCACATCACGGTGCATGATACCCATTCCATGGCAGAACTCTATTGATTGAATCAAGGACTTGAGAATGAATGCAGCTTCACGTTCGGGAAACCGTTTCTTTTTTGTGATGCGATAGAAAAGGTCACCACCACGACATAGCTCCATGATTATATGCACGTGGGTTTCATCTTCAAGGACTTCATGAAGGCGGACTACGTTAAAAGCATTCTCACTTTCCTTGATGATGGAACACGCGAGTGACAGGCGTTGCATAATGCGAACCTCACCCAAGATATCACGGAAATCTTTCTCACGCATCCTAGGTATCGACTTACACGCATAAAAGGTATTTGTCGCATGACACTTACAAAGTCGGATGATGCCGAACTGCCCTTTACCAAGCTCCTCTGCTAGTTCATAAACCATATTTAGATCTTTCACCCTGAAAAACGGCAAGACCCCTTCCGACAGTGAAGCTGACCGTGCAGCTGGTGATGGAGATGCAGTTATAGTCATGCCTGTCGCAGAGTCAGAAGACATGGTTCGACGCAGAGAGGAACTCCAAGAGTTCGAACAAGACCAGGTATGGGCATACAACGCCCGAGATTCTGGCTTTGTGAAGCAACTACCCATAGTTGAACCTATCGTGAACTCATCAGGGAAACGATTCTGCAGGCACAAGCATGTCACAGTTACTCGTCTGTGGGTTTACTTGTAAGGTTTCTTTTGTGATTGAGCATGGATTCATGTGCTTATGTGTGTACGACTGCGTGGTTTTATGACCACTAGAGTAGCGCGATGGTACAGTCGCGCATTTCGATCATAGACAGAGACACAACGGACGTTCAGTAAACCGGGCGACACTTATTGGCTTGAAGAAGCGACGGCGCGCTCTCAAAGAACAGCATAGCTTCAGCGAGGTTACTGTATCAAGGATCAATAATGAGATAGCAATGTTTGACAGAAGCTGACTGTTACAGGAGGCATTCGTGTCGGAGTTGACGTCGTATCATTTAGTTTCGCGCCATCCGACTATATACAAATCTTGAGTCACTAGTCCAAAGACTTCATTCTGTCGGCCTGCTAGCTGCCTGTCATGAATCATGCCACGTTTTCAGATGTAGTACAGTTACGTTGCTGTCATGCCGAACGACAACCTTAATATTCAACAAGGAATCCTGCAATGGCGTGAGAGAGCAGGCAAAAAGAAAAAGTGTCTGTCGGGACGTAGAATACCCTATGTGGCCTCGGAATGTCGGGATCAAATGTACGGCTGCGCTTTTTCCCAATACAGTCACATTAAACACAATGGTAATGAAATAAGGCCCGTGAGCAAAGCATTAAGCATAGAGTTGGAACTTGGTGAATCGTCATCAAAGATGCCAATGGCCACCAACAACAGCGGGCCATTAGCTCAGTTGGTTGGGCCCTTCGTCTCTCTCACGATTGGAGATAAGGGGTTCAACTGGTATAGAATGCAGCTGAACACTCTTCAGCACTTGAGTAGTGAGATGTTCTGGACCTCTTAGAATGCAGCTGAACACTCTTCATCACTTGAGTGGTGAGATGTTCTGGACCTCTTTGGTAGACCATTGGGCCTTTACATTACCTAGTTGGAACTAGGTAGCCTTTCATAAGTACAAGGTATGAGAAAGAGTAAAACTTGACGAACAAACTTCCTGCAAAGATAATAAAAAAAGAACAGAGTTGTATATAGCTACAGAAACACATAAGTCCAAGGTATGAGAAAGAGTAACTCTCGACGAACAAACTTCCTGCAAATGAACATCCTCAAACACCACATTATGATTTACGCCTCTAGTATGTTTATGTATGTCCATTGCATAAAACCTATATCAGGACTTCAATTTTCTTCGTATTGTGTTATACTTGAATAGGCAACAATGTATTCTACTTCAAATCCCTTGGGTAGGAACTCTAAGCATTCTAGAAAGCCTAGGGCACCTACCAACATATTTTTCCTCTTGTTGGTTGCGAAGATTTTTGGCAATCTCTTCAAATGTTAAATTAATTGGGAATCGAGTTTTGAAATTGAATGACACTTATGCTGCACATTCGTGATGCCACCTGTATATTTTAGTTGTTTGGATGAAGGGAATTTTAGTGACAGCAAAGCTTATAGGAGCCATTATCCATGGCTACTATCAAGTGTGATGACTTTTTTGGAATTCAATTACCATTGTGACACTATGTCTCGATTCTAAGGCTAAAAAAACAATATATGTTGAAGAGGTCATCTCCACTCAATACCTACTAGTTAAGTGTTATTTTACACTCAATACTTACTAGTTAGGTCCTAGTTATTGGAGTTTAGTGACCTCCAAAGTATAGCTAGAAGTAGATAGGAACCTCTAGGAACTATTTGACCTTGTCACAAATTTATGTGTAGAAAATAATTCATGCTTGATGAGCTTACTATTCCCTAATCAATTAGAATTTCTAAAAACTCTTATATCCTGATATACTAGACAGCAAGGGCTTTTTGGTAAGCTAAGGAACACTCAAATAGGATAGATGTACATGGAGAAATAGCCTCTACAAATTTGGGGACTTAATGGAGACCTTGAACAAAGATAAACTTGAGAACACACACTATCTCCAAAAACTAGTTATCTTAGTTCACAATGTCAATGAATAAAACACTCTTTGATAATAAATTTAGATAGCAAGATCTTTCCAGTAAACCATCAAACATGTAATTTGAATATATATTGAGGGAGATACAAGCTTTGCAATCACTATGTACAAAACTACAACAACTCAAAGATAGACATATAACTCTTTTGGAGTTCCGAAAGGATCATGACTTCTCCCCTCTTAATATAGAATTAAAAACTAACCCAAAACCTTTGTAATACATCTAAAATGCTAGTAGACTCTTTGGTGGAGGTATTACATGAATTAAATGCTCAAATCAGCTAAATATGACTAGATATTGAGAACTAGCCACCTTGAGTTTCTACTAGGGCACCACTACAACTCCGTTTTGACTCAGTCATTTGATTCATCATGTTCTAGACCTCACGTGGTATTTTAGCGCTCTTTAACCATTTATGTGAGCCTTTGTGAAGTAGTTGAATACGTCCCAAAGGCTTTTACATCTTTTGGAACTTGTTCGTTAACCTATACATAAAAATAATGCTCTCAACATTCTCCCCCTCAAGTTTAAAATGGTATCTCTTTATGATCAGAATATAGTTGAATCTTTGAAGCTTTAGTCCATCCAAGGATCAAGTGAACATATCTGCAACTTGGTCCTTTGTTCCAACAAAGGAAACCTACACTTCATTTTTTAGGGTTTTCTCTCGAGCGTAATGAAATTGTACCTCTATATGCTTTGTTGTAGCATGAAATGAAAGGATTTGAGCTCATTTAAATGCTTCTTTAGCTGTCCTCAAATATCAATGTTACATTATGTAGACGAGGTACTGGGGTATCCTCTTTTATCAAAAGTAGAGAATGAAGGTTAAACATATCCAGTACGTCGCCTACTCAAGGGGGGTTCTCTTTAGGGAAGTATACCCTTTAACATTTCTGTGAGCAGACAGAGGAGTTGTACATACTCTAGAAATATTAATCAACAAATGACCACAGAAGACCATATATTTCTTGATTCGAATCAGATGATTACAAGGTTGGGCATAGTGATGCTCAAAAGTGCAAGCTTAGGGCTAACATGCCATCCTAAAAGTAAATAACTTCAATGCAACAGAGTCTTCCCATCAGCTTAAGGGGCCAATTATATGCAGACTAACTCAGAACAGTGCAAATGGTAAAGAATTACTCAAGAGAATAGAGCTTAACACTAATACTGACTCACAGAAAAGAAAGAATATCCAAGGCACTCTCTTACACTATAGTGCTCATAGCCCTCCACTGAGAAGCCTACCCTCTATATCCACACTACAGAGTAGCTCCTACAATAGGCTTGAAACCAGAAAGTGCGAGAGAGTACTTCTGCTCGTACGTGTATCTGAACCCAACGTATCTCTAAAATTTGTACCCCAAATGAGCACAAATCCATTGTTTTTATAGGCCCCAATAGGCCAAGAGGGCCTTGCTTCACGTCCACTGATCACATGCCGGTGGATTGGCCAAAGTTGGGGGGTAGGTCAATTATTCCACTTGATTGAATTCGATCCACAAAAATAGGTAGTCGCCGTGAATGGTTGGCGACAACATTTGTTTATCCATTTTTACTTTTAACAATTCACTTTTACCTTATCCGAGATTCTCATTTTGTGTTGCTTTGTTTCCTCACTGATTTAATTCCGGGAAATTCAATTTGACCAGCTTCAACTGCCTCCATTACTCCCAAACCGAGCAGACTGTAGTCGTTGTCCTCCTCATCTCCTCATTGCCAATGATTATTGTAACTGACGTTGCTCTTGATTCCTCCTCTCTATTATCTGATTGCAGCTATGAAGACGTACTATCGTTTATCCCGCTAGGTTCTTTAACCTCGTCTAGAGTACTTTCTGAGTTTATGGTTGCCTGTGGATGTACACCAGTCTCTATTTGGTCTTCCGTTTGTGCAACAGAGTGTTGGGGATCATTATCAAGGAGACTTGTACAAGCGGGTATGTGTGTGTATAGTTGTGTATGTGTGTGACTGTGAGTGTATGGATGGAGATGCATATGTGTCATAGTGTGGGTATGTATATATGAATGGGGATGCATGTGATTGTGTGGGGTGTGTGTGCATATGACTGTGCATATGTGCATGCATGAGTGAGGGTGCGCATGCATGTGTGTGTGTGTGATTGTGTGTGAGTATGTCTTTGTGCGTGTGTATGTATGGGTGCGTGTGTGTGTTTGTATATATGTGTGTGTGAGTGTACGGGTAGGTATGTGTTTGTGTGCATGTGTGGGGGGGGGGCACATGTGTGCAGGTGGCGGTAGTGGGCGGCAGGGGTGAGAGGGGGAGTGTGAGGAGGAACAGGCGGGGGTGAGCGGGAGGGGTGGCGGAGAGCTAGGTGGGGGGGCTGCGGGGGGAACTGGGTGGGGGGCTGCGGGGGCTGGCGGAGGTGCGGGGGGGAACTGGCGGAGGGTGTGGGCGGGCTACTGTGGGGGCTGGCGGGGTTGAGGGACTGAGCGGGGCGGGACTATGCGGGGGGCTGCGAGGGGGAACTGGGCGGGGGGCTGCGAGAGTATGCGGGGTGGCGGGGGAGAGAGAGAGAGAGAGAGAGAGAGAGAGAGAGAGAGAGAGAGAGAGAGAGAGAGAGAGAGAGAGAGAGAGAGAGAGAGAGAGAGAGAGAGAGAGAGAGAGAGAGAGAGAGAGAGAGAGAGAGAGAGAGATAGAGAAAAAGGGAGAGGGGGGTCACGCGGGGCAACGGGGAAAGAGATAGAGAAAGAGAGAGAGAGACAGAGAGAGAGAGAGAGAGAGAGAGAGAGAGAGAGAGAGAGAGAGAGAGAGAGAGAGAGAGTGAGAAAGAGAGAGAAAAAGAGAGTGAGGGATCGAGAGAGAAAGGGATAGAGTGAGAGACCGAGAGAGAGAGAGGAAAAGAGAGAGAAATGTGGAAAAGGACCCAAGTTAGATAGAAGGATCTAGAAGTGAGCATTGAGGATAATGCTTAATCTGTGGGGAAAGAGATGTCACATAATCTTGGTAGGAGATGGTCTAAGAATTCCTCAAGAGAGGGGATTAGGAAGTAATCCTCAACCATGGCTTTTTGGGAAAGTAGTTAGCCCATCAAACTCCTACCGCAAAGATCATCAGCTCGATTCCATCGCATGTACTCTAGATTTATGAGTAAACTCTGACAATACTCCCACTGCATGGCATATATGAGGTATAAGTTTCGCTACATACAACACACATCCTAAAATGGATCTATGAACATTCATCTCATGCAACTCATCACCTTCTTTTGCATTCAAGTTGACATTACATTCCATTAGAATAGAATCAAAGTTACATTCTTGCATACCAAACCTTTTCATCATATCACATATATACTTTCTTAGTATCAACTGCATACCTTCATTGACATACACAATCTGAATCCCCAAGAATGTATGTAAGCAAACCAAGATCTGAAATTTTAAACTCCTTTTCCAAAATTACCATTGAACTCTTCAATTGCTTTTACATCATTCCCTGTACTAAACAATTCATCCACATAAATGAATACATATACACACATGTCATCTACATGTTTTCCAAAACATGAAGGATCAACATGATTCACAATGTATCATTGGAGCATAAGATACTTATCAACCTTGCATTCCATGCCATTGGTGCTTGTTTAAGACCATATAATGCCCTCGTTAACCTACATACATGATTACGATACTTTTGATCCACATAACCATCTACTTGTGACATATACACATGTTCACTCAACTCACTGTTAATAAAGGCATTACTTATGTCTAATTGATATATATTCCATCTTTTACTTTTAGCTAAAGCCAAAAACATTCTCTGTGTGGCCACATTTTGTACTCAACTAAATCTTTCCTCGTATTTCAATAGTTGAGTTTGAGCATATCCTTTTGCAAAAAGTATAGCCTTATATCTTGATACACTACCATCACTATTTATTTTAATCTTAAAAGCACACTCGCAATGAATTATCTTTTTTTTTTGTTTCTTTGGAATTAAATTAATATTTTGAGACAACAAGAAGTAAAAATTAATTATGGCACCTAAAGATGTACATAGGGCAAGAAGGCCCCCACCTCAAAGATGGATCAGGGATTACAACAGAGAGGAAATCCCAAAACACTAGAGATAGAGCCCAAGCAACCAAATACAAGGGCTCAAATAGAGCTACATAGATGATACATGTATAACCGAGATGGAGAGTACATTGAAAACAAGGAAGGTCTCCAACACGAGGGAGATATCACCCTCAAATGATTAGAGAGTGAAAAGTCCGCATCAGGGGTAGTATTCATTAGAGCCAAGCACTCTTGACCAATTGTTTTGAGATGCTTTTTGAGTTTGAACAAAAAGGAGCTGGTAAACCTGTTGCTGAACTGAGCTTCATTTGTGCTTCTCAAGATACTCCATAGGATGTGAGCCCTCCAAATATTCCAGAGGGCAAAATCAAATCTATTGATGCAGCCAAGGACGGTTTCTTTGTAGCTAAGTTGAAAGTTGTAATTCAAGGAGAAAGGCTGGATAGATTTCTAGAAGGCTTGAGCATGTCTGTAGTTGAAAAAGAGGTGGGGGACATCCTCCACATTGTAACAAAATTTACATACACTAGAATTAATTTTAAACTTCATGTCCTTAAGACCACACTAGACAACATTGTGAAGGATAAGCTAGAGTAGAACAAAGTGTTTAATGTTGTGGGGGAAGGACCATATACAAATGAATGTGTGAGACCATTCCTCACATTTTCATTTCACTTTCCACTTCTAGTTGAGCTTGGGGAGGATCTTTGAAATGGATCCCCTTTTCTTCTTGAATTTCTGTAGCATGTCTTGA
Source organism: Ceratopteris richardii (assembly GCA_020310875.1). NCBI lineage: Eukaryota > Viridiplantae > Streptophyta > Polypodiopsida > Polypodiales > Pteridaceae > Ceratopteris > Ceratopteris richardii. The sequence continues at coordinate 16,810,239 of CM035441.1, forward strand.
GCAACCTCAGATAGATGGGTAATCCTCCTTCCTTGAGAAATGGTACCCTTGTCAACCAACATTTTCCTGTGCATAAGGAGGACCTGCAGGCACCCAAGAGAAAGATTAGAATCCAAAACATGATCCTCAAAAACAATCTCACCATTGACTATGATGTCTTTCCAGGTCTTGTATCCAAGTTTATAGCTCTTGTGCTCCCTAGTCCCAATATTCCCATTATTCCAAAGAGAGAACCAGCCAATCCACATACTCTCCTAGAGAAAAAACTCAAATGAGTCAAAAAAGCAAGAATTAGGGCTAGCACTTTTTTTAATTTCCATCTAGGCACTCCACATCCTATAACACACGTGGGATCGAACAAGCTGACATATGTGGGGGCAAATAATGATATCCCAAGCACAGTGGTTTTTCGAACCCTTATATGCTTCAAGATGAAACCTTATCATGTTTATTTTAATCAAAAGAGCCCAACACTCTTGAGAGTCCATAGCTCTGGCAGTCCATTTAGCAGATAAGTTAGTTGACATTCTTAAAGGACAAAAGATTCCTAGAACCCCTTCTCTTTTAGGCAAGCAACAGATGTTCAAGACAACCTTAGGAATTTTATTATGCACAACACTCCCCCCCCCTAAGAAACATGTAATGATTTTGCACAAACACTTGGTGAGAGATGGAAGACTGATAGCCATACTAAATAAACAACTTTTTCCTAAATCTCTCTATGACCCACTCCCACATTTGGTTCAAAGAGACTTGAAACACCATAGGTATGCCACGAAGTCTAAAAATTTCACCTTCTTTTATCACTTCGCACCCTATGTCTCTGATGCAGTAAACACATTATTATTGGAATCTTTGAAAGCCATGTTTTTGTGGTTAATGTGAGAGCCACGAGCTAGATAGAAAATATTAAGACACTTCAGAATACACTCAGCATAGGCATCATTAGCTTTTTTGAGGATGTTAGTATCATCAACAAAAGCTTGGTCTTATCCTCAATGGCATCCTTAAGCAACCACCCAAGGGCATCACTAGCAATGGCAAATAATAGAGAAGCTAGAGCACATCCTTGTCTAATAGACCTTCTAAGTCTAAAGTGAGGCGATAAGCTACCATTTATGGACACCCTAGAATAAGCATTACCAAATAGGGTACTAGCTTCTTTAATGAACCTTTTGCCCGCATGTATGTCCTAAAGGGATTGAAGGATGAAGTCCCACTCTATCCTATCGTAAGCTTTGTCAAAGTCAATCTTGAAACGGTGGTTAGACTCATTAGCATAATTCATCCCTTCCCAGAGGGAGATAATAGCATCAAGGATAAAATGACCTTTAATAAACCCTCTTTGCACAAGGAAGATCAATCTTCTAGCAAGAGAAGAAGCAATGATCTTGTAGATGCTAGTGAGGCACGTTATCGATCTCGAGTTGTTCAAATCCTTTTTAGGTCCCTTTTTATGGATCAATTTAATAACTCTAGTGTTCACTTCAATAGGAGAGTGCCCCACCTAACAGAAACCTTCCAAATCAAGAGATTGTAGGGAGTTAGGAAATCTTTCAATGCAATGAAAAATTCATTAGGCAGAGCATCCAAGCGAGGAGTCTTGCAAGGTTTCAATTTACCAATGGTTTCTTTAACCTCATCCGCAGAGAGGGGTAGGTCCAGCATGGCAGCCAACGCAGAAGGAATAGTTTTTTGCCTTTTAAGAGAAATGAGGGCTCTCGCTCCACAGATATTCTCCCCCCCACTTGGGAGAACTAGAGAAAACATTCGTAAAGAAGCTACTAGCCTCCTAAAAGTTCTCCTCCATGCAAGTAGCATAATCATCATTCTTCTTTTTTAGGAAAGGAAAATCTTCTTTAATTTTTTTCTTCTTTAACAAAGTAAACATGCTTTTAGTAGGTTTTCAAGATTTCTAGCCCAAAATTCTCTTGAGGAGGTAAGGATACGGCTAGCCTCAAGGTACTCTTCATATCTCAACGTCTCCTAGAGGGATAAAATCAAATCCATCTTGTTAGGGCTCTCAGAGGAAGCTAGAGGATCTATTTCCTTGGCAATAGCTTGCCTTCTACTAGATCTAGCTTCTCTTTTCAACTTCTTAAAGTAGGTGACAAGAGCCTCTATGTCTTTAATGGATTTGGCCCAAGAAAGAATAAGGTTGGAAAGGCACTAAAAGTAGTGAGCTATAATAGCTTTAGTCCTCTCTAAGACACACGGAAGCCTAAGAAAGGAAGGGTCAAGGTGGGGCCATCCCACCCTCCCACTATGGAAGTTTCTTTTGAACGTAACCCAAAGAGGGAGGTGATGAGAGATACAGAAGGATTGGTCAACGTCTACCTTAACCTCGCTAAACTACTACATGTAGGCCAAATTGAAGTAAGCTCTATCATTTCGGGCAGCACAGAATTGGGTGGATTTTTGTTCATTGTTCCAAGTAAACCGTGAGTGGGAGGATAAATCAAAGAGGCCATGAGTGGAAGAGAGTTGAATTCAGCTATGCCATTCAAGCCCCGATATTGAGTTTCCCCTTTTGTCAAGTATGTCCACTAAAGCCATGACCATATTGAAATCTCCCATAAGGATGATGGGGCCTTTAAGCCTATTGAGCTCATCCAAACACTTGGCCCTTAGGGAAGGGCAATTGGAAGCATATATGCTAATAATGGTACACTCATAAGGTTTGCTAAGCATGACACTCGACCACTGATGATGCTCACTATTCATCGAGTCAATAATAAAGGAGCTTAGGGGCTTAGAGACCCCTATGGTAGTGCCCCCCTCCCATGCGGGTGGTCAGTATGAAACCAGGCATGATTACTGGAAACACAATTAAGGTGAAAAGGCAGCCTAAAGCCACCAAGCTTAAGCTCTTGGAGGCAAATGAACTCAGGCAAAAAAGACAAATTAGACATCCATTTGTTAACACACTTAGCCCGAACAGGGTCTGTAATGCCTCTAATGTTGAGAGTAAAAAAATTGATGCTATTCATAAAAAATAGTAAGTATGAAAAGACAGCCAAACGTAACTCATTCATCATTTCTTGATATTTTTAGTGAACTTATTCACAGCAAGGGAGTTTTTAAAAATATCCTTTCTTTTGTGTTTTGGACGAGCATCTTTTTTTTTTTGCTCTAGACACCTGGTGCCCTGAGGGGGATGAGTTTTCTTTTTGACAGAATGAAAAATCCTCTAGACCTAGCCCATTGTTCTACATACCAATTATTTCAATTTCATCAATTCTATTGAGTTCAACTACAAACCTGCAGTCCTTAGAGGGAAAAGAAAGGGCATCACCTCAAGTGGGAGGCAACATGGGTCGAGGAGCTTGCGAACCTCCAACCAGAGGGAGCTTCCTTCTGCCTTGCACCTTTGTCCACCCTTGCTCATCATTAGCCTGTGGTACCTGAGAGATGGGGACTTCTTCTCGGCCATTTTCAAAACCCTAGCTATTGGGTTCAGTAGGAGAACCAATCCTTCCCTTTAATGTAGTACCTGTTTCATCTAAAGGATTAGATACCCCATGAAGCAAAACATCAAATGAATTTATCCAATTTTTGTCTTTTCTTTTAATCTCTTTACTCACATGCCTTTTGATGGGGTTACCTGGCATGCTCTTGTTAGTCAATCAGTCATCCGTTTTCTTACCTTCAAGACTCAGAGTTTCCATTAGAAGGGGGCAATCCCTCACCCAATGGCCCTATCTATTGCACTTAAAGTAAGCATTAGGCAGATTTTTGTAAATCACTTTCTCTTCATGAAGATAGTTTCCATCAGAGTCATTAATTTTCAAAGATGTCTTTTTGGGAGCATTCATATCGACTTCTACCAAAACCTTTGTATACCATTTAGGGTTGAAGCTTCCCCTAGGTCTTTCATAGAGGACATCTGATTGAAGGTCTTTGTTCCCTAAATTCCAAATCTTGTTATCTTATAGTGCATTCGATTCTTCTTTCCTTGCTTTCTCCCACTTTTCATCTTCTTTTGCCTCACCACAACATTTAGGTTTATTTTGTTACTCAATATTTGTCATAAAATCATAATGAGTATTCTGAAAATATTGATAAGTATACCTTTGATGTTGCTTAGTCACTCTTGAATGTTTGATGAGTCTCCATACTCATATATACTACCAAACACATCTCCTTAATCATTAACCTCAACAACGTTGACTTCACCTTTATTTTTAACACTTGGAGTTGACTCTTGCCTTGATCTTCCATTAAAAGGTAGCTCACCTTCTTCTTCCAAACCAATCTTCTCATCACTTAAAGTTTGTTTGGGCTGAGGTAAGCATTCATCTCCTTCACCCATATCTTCTTCATCTACCTGCAAACTTTTCTACTTTGCATACCATCAAAGTTTACATCTCTTGAAATAAGAACCTTATTGGAGTAAGGATTAAAACGTCTATATCCTCTTTGAGTATTCATGTAACCAAAAAATATAACCATTTCCGATATCACATCAAGTTTTGATCTCAATTCACTAGGTATATGCACTTAGCATTTGGTGTTTCCTTTGTTAGGCCGCTGGTTACATATTATTTATAATTTTTCATAATTTTTGCGAAAATGCCATAATTGACCCAAGTGTTGTAACTCACATATGAATTAATACAAAGAAAGGTTGTACCCATGTAGCTTCTAGGCATGTTGTGAGTCTATAGGACCATGGGTGGTGGAGAAGCATGGTGTAAAAAGTTTCCTAATTCTACTAATCGGTTCAGTAGCGTGTTGATTTTTGTTAGTCTAATCATTTAACATTAAGTGTAGTTATTAATTTAGTCTTTTTGAGAATCACTATTAGAAGTTGGTGCGGTGAAGTATTGTGTTAACGATCAATAGTAATTGAACTGTTGATCTTGCACATGGTTGCCTCTAAGTGAATTGGGTGGAAGGATAAAATGGTTGGATAATAAGTCTAATACTGTGAATTTATGAAGTAATTTCCTTAATAGTAGAGAGGATTCTAATATTGTGACTTCAAACACCAGTATTGGCTGGATGCTCAAAGAAAAGTGCTACAAAAAAGATATTAGTGGAAGCATATGTTAGTAATATGTTTAATTAATTATCTTAGTGTAGAGAAGTGGGAAAATACCAAAGGGCTCTTTATAAAATCCTGCCATCCCAGGAAGTCTACTAGTTACCTTGTTCACTAGAGTCTTATTTGATACATTTGGATTTGAACTACAGGTTAGCACTAGTGCCATCTATGGGAAATGGAATTTAATTTTTGAGAGAAGCTTACTATACCCTTTTTGAGCCAAGATTATTTTCTACATGTTGTTAATGCATTGTGGAGAGACTTATCCCAAATATTGAAGTGCTAAACAACCCTTGAGAGTGAACGGTACACTAGGCATGCCACTTTGGAGTAATAGTGAAGGTGTTACATCTCAAGGGAAGGGTGTAGCAAGTATTAGTGGATCGGTACCAGAGTATTTGCTCATGTCTCCTCATTAGTGGACTGAAGAATGCTGGATTAGTTTCGATCATCTCAAAATTCTTCTTATATAGGCTCACATCCTATAAGCATCAGATAAGCAATTGCCTTTTCATGTTTTTGTTGATGCTTCAGATATTGTCATAGGTAGTGTCTTAATGCATTGCCAGGATAAGTGGTTTTGCCTTATCTATTATGCTAGCCCTCACCTTCGCCCCGTTGAATGAAATTACTCTATCACTGAGAGGGAGTGTTTGGGATTTATTCCATCAGAAAGTTCTGCCATTACCTTTTGGGGCAAAAGTTTACTTTTCATGTGGATTGGACGAAAATACCAATAAAACTCTACTCATGATGCTTAAAAATTTGATCGCAAACTATCATGAACAGTAGGATTAGCTGCTTGCTTCTATTCTCTCGGCATATCGAACAACTTATAAAGTTTCTACTAGATAGACACCATTTAAGTTAGCGTATGGACTTGAAGCTATTGCTCCAATAGAACTAGTCATGCCCAGTCTACGGGTGGCCATTCAAAAGAAATTACCACTGCTTGACACTTTTTTTGCTCACATCAATGACTTGTGCTCACTTGATGAGCAATGATTTGAAATTTTTTTGATGCTACAAGAAGTCCAAATCGTTCAAGCTAAGACACATGATTGCTTATTGCAGACTCGTATTTTTGAAGTGGGAGAGTTAGTCTTGTTTCTAATTCTAAGTCTGATAGAGCTATAGGATTTTTTGCACAAGTAGGTTTGGAAACATTTTGGTGGGAGACTCTCATCAGAGAATTGATTTCTAATCTAGTGAATGGATCTAAGTTATGCCCCACCTCTTGCATCATCATTACTTTTCATGTATACACGACAATGATTTTAAATGTTGTATTTTCTCTAACTATTCCCTTTTTAATGGCTTTTTTTGCTTCCACCATATTGAAGGTACCATGCCCCATTCGTATTTTTTTGACCAGTGGACTGTAATAAATCGTGTATTTTTCATGGGATTTAATTTTTGAATAATATACACTCCTTTGGATACATGTGCTACCCTCCACTTTTCATGCTCATTGTTTTGCATTGCCTTTGATGGCTGGATGGTGATCGGATCCTCTTTGCATTTATCACCTTAACGATTGGTTGCATGATTATTGTTTTGCCTTCTCTATTTAAGCTTTGAAATTTTTTCCTTTCCCTTTGTTGTGTGTTTTGAGTATGTGCTTTGTGCTCTTTGTGTGATTGTGACATATGTTCCTCTATGCCATGTGCCCATCGTGCCATGGGATGCTTGCCTAGCATCATTGCGTTCAGTGAGGGTATGTCCCCTGAGTTTGTCGAGTACTTTCAAGTATGCGACTTGCTCCAATTCGCCAAGTTGCCATGGAACATTGTGCGGTCACACCCCTTGTCTGTGACCCTTGCCCGAGCAATTGCCAATTGTTTTGTCTCCAACACTGCTTGGCCAATTCTCAATTCATTTTCTATGGTTCACATCAAGATTGACACTATCGTCTCCCACCTTCGCCTAACTAATGAAGGACAAACTGAGGTCACCCAATTACGATTAGAGACCATGAACTAGTTGTTTCCATGAAAATCTTCCAATGAATACGTTATCATGTTCCAACCCCCTCTAGAGTGCCATGCACTCTAGTTTCTTGTTACCAGTGTTAATTTGTAGAAGTGTAATTATCGTATCTCTTGACCTATGTTTTCTTTATCGACATGGCAGCCCGCGAGCGAGTCAATTGGGCTTTGTTTTACTTCTACTACGTCCACAAAGAGCGCCAAATATTTGTAAAAGAGGTAGCCAAAGGCGATTTTCTTTAAATAGGACTTCCTCATATGTTCTTGCTTCTCCTTTCGGATGAGCTTAGGAAGCAGGAGGTGTGTGAACAAAAATAGAAGGTTTTCATTGATTCTTGGACTTGGAAGTAGTTTGTTTTGAATTAATCATTTCTCATATCATTTCCAAAGTACATAGGCACTTTTTTACTGTCATTGGAAATCTAAGAGGGCCTACAACTCAACTCGGAAGTAAAAGATAGCTGGTGTAAAGTATGGATTAGCAGCACTTACTCATTTCTTGGAGTATCCATCCATCTTTCCCAACAGAGAGATGGCGAATGGATGACTACATTATACAGAAGGATACATTAAAAGCCTTGCATTTACTTTCCCAAATAGGTGTTCTTTTGGGAGTTTCCATGTGATCAAAATGAAACAACGTGATGGAGTTATAGGCATCAACTAGTTAGTTCAGAGCTCTACAACAATTTATTGTGAACAAAGAGCTAACACTTTAAGGATAGATGGTTAATCTATCCATATTCTAGGTCATCCAAACAATCCTAATTCCATTCTCATTTTTTACATGCAAGTAGTTAGGGGTATACATAATGGCTATAGAAGATTTCTAGTGTATGTGAACATTGTGCACAAGGAAGATAATGATGAAAATCTTGCAAATTATGTTGAATATCTTTTGAAAGAATATCTAGATCAATTGTATAGTATACCTTCACTTAGGTATATTGACCATGCCATTGATCTATATGGAGGGAATGAACCATATTCTAGGTTACCATGTAGATTAAGCATAGACGAGTTGAATGATCTTAAGATTCAATTAGATGATCTTTTGAAGAAAGACCTGATAAGATCGAGTGTTTCACCTTGGCCTGCACCTATTTTACTTGAAAAGAAGAAAGAATGCTCTTATAGATTATGTATTGACTAAAGGGGGTTAAATAAAAGAAAAATAAAAAAATAGGTACCCACTTCCTCACATAGATGACTTATCAGGTCAATTAAGTGGAGTGAATATATCCACTAAGATTGACTTAAGATCAAGATATCACCAAATTAGAATCAAAATAGAAGATATACCCAAGAAAATGTCTCGAAAACATTATGGCAACTATGAGTTTATGGTCTCACCTTTTGGATTAACAAACACTCTTGCCACATTTATGTGCTTGATGAACAATATTTTTCATGATTACCTACACAAATTCATCTTAGTATTTCTTGATGATATGTTTGTATAGTCTAAAGATGATCATGAGCATGATGTACATATCAAGAAGACTTTGCATACTCTTAGGGAACACAAATTGTATGGAAAGAAGAGTAAGTGTTTCTTTGTTGAGGAAAAACTTGTGTATCTAGGAAGAGTGATATCTAAAGAGACAACTCATATAGACCACATGAAAGTGAAAATAATAGTTGATTTTCTAGTTCCTAAACGTGGAAGGGATGTTAGAAGTTTTTCCAAAACTGGCAAAATATGAAAGAGCACATATTAAGGATTTGACTAAGATAGTTAGTCTCCTCCCATAATTGACTAAAAAGAATGCAACATTTGTGTGGATCTACTCAAGTCAAAAATACTTTGAATCATTGAAATAGAAAGTCACTTAATATTGTGATTTGAAAATACCAAAAATGTCAAAGCCTTTTGTGGTTGCATGTTATGCAAGTGATAGTTAGATAGGATGTGTTCTTTAACAGGATAGTAGGATGGTTACATATGAATCCAAAAAATTAATAAAACATTAACTTAGTTTTTCTACTCATGACCCAAAAATGCTTGTTGTTCTACATGCACTTAAGCATTGGAGACATCTAATATTAGGGGATAAGCTTGAGTTGAAAATAGATTATTCGAGTCTAAAATAAATTTTCACACAAGCATTGCTTAAAAATAGGTCAAAGTGTTGGATTGAGTTACTAAGCAAATATTATTTTAACATCAGCTCGTTGGGTGGTAAGGAAAATAAGGTTGCTCATGCATTGAGTCAAATACCTCTACATAATCTCCTTTCTATGATAAATTATGCTTTTTGTTAGTCAAATTCAAGAAGAACTCAAACATGAATCTTTTATGCACCTATCTTGAATTCTGTGCATGCAAACAAGGGATCAATGTATGAAGAAAAATTTTATTTGTAAAATGGATCTTTATACTTTAACAATCCATTTTCCATATCTTCTCACTCTCCATTAAAAGTTCAAATATTGCATGATTGTCATGATGTAGCCTTTTCTACACATCTAGATTATTCAAAGACCTATGTTAGAACAACATATTGTTATTTCTAGGCATGTATGAAGCATAAAATTATTATAAAGTATGTTAGTCATTGTTTAAAGGATCAACAAGTGAAATCTGAGTTGAAGAGAATTCCTTGACTGCTTCAACCTTTGGATGTTCTAAATTAGAAGTGGGATTCTATCTCTATGGACTTTATCACCAAAATAACTTACGACTCAAAGTAAGCACGATACCATATTTGTGGTAGTTCATAGACTTATCAAGATGACACATTTATTTCTTATGAAAAAGAAAGATACTATGTTGAATGTAGCAAGTCTATTTGTAAACGAAATTTTATGATTGCATGGAATGATTAAAAGCATAATTTGTTATAGAGGCTCTAGATTCACATCAAAATTTTGGAGAGCAACATTTGGATTCATCAAAACTCAACTTCAAATGACTACAAATTTCCATGCATAAACCAATGCAGAAACTTAGTGGGTTAATTAGGTACTTGAAGGTATGTTGCGTATATATGTGAATGAAAAGGAGCATAACTAGAGTGAATATTTTCCCTTAGTTACGTTTGCATAAAAGATGGGTCAAGAACTTAGCGAAACTAAGAAACACATAAAAGAAGCTCACAAAAGACAAAAGAAATTTCATGGATCATTATTGGTTCCTATTCATCATAAGCAAGTGATTTCCCTGTAACAATCTCAAAACATAGTTACTCATTTTTCATAATGTAAAGCAAACAATTTTGATTTTGCCTTTGAAAGCGAATCTAGTATTTCTTCTAGATCTTCATAATTTTGTTCATCATAGACTTCATCAACTGCATGTAGGTGTAATTCATAATTTACTTTTTTAATGAGGAAGAAAGTAGACACTTCCATGATCATTCATAATTTATTTTTTCGATGAGGAAGAATGTAAAAACTCCCGTGATCATTGATAATTTATTTTCTTTATGAGGAAGAAAGTAACAACTCATGTAACCATTCATAGTTTACTTTCTTGAAGAGGAAGAAAGTAAAAAATTCCGTGATAATTGATAAGTTACTTTTTTGATGAGGAAGAAAGTAAAAACTCGCATGATTATTCATAATTTACTTTTTTGATGAGAAAGAAAGTAAAAACCCCTGTGGTCATTCATAATTTACTTTTTTGATGAGGAATAAAGTAAAAACCCTATGATCATTCATAATTTACTTTTTTGATGAGGAAGAAAGTAAAATCTCCAGTGATCATTCATAATGTACTTTTTTGATGAGGAAGAAATTAAAAACCCCGTGATCATTCATAAGTTACTTTTTTGATGATGAAGAAAGTAAAACCTCCCATGATCATTCATAATTTACTTTTTTGATGAGGAAGAAAGTAAAAACTTTTGTGATCATTCATAATTATTTTTTTTGATGAGGAAGAAAGTAAAAACTCTCGTGATCATTCATAATTTACTTTTTGGATGAGGAAGAAAGTAAAAAATCCCATGATCATTCGTAATTTACTTTTCTGATGAGGAACAAAGTAAAAACTACAATTCATCATATATTTTTTGTTTTTGATTTTCATTCACAACTGATTTTTTCTTGTTTTAAAGGGACAAATAATCATTAAATTCATGTTGAAGTCATTAATAAGGCATGCTAGAAAATCATTAGCTTTCTTCATTGATGTAATAATGAATTTTTCATTCAATTTATATTTGTCATTTGGATTTGAGAGCAAGATAACCGAGTTATAATCCAGTAAGTATCCTTTTTATAAAACAAAACAGAGTTGAAATTCTCAGAGAAATAATGAAAACATAAGGAAAACTTTTTTCTGAGAAAAAACATTAGGGAAGGTAATGGTCTCCATTTTTTGAACTTTAGATATGGTAGAAAACTATTGTAAAGATATATACCAACCAAATGAATAATGCAAACAAAGAAATATCATAAACTATACCATTCCATGATAATATTTCCTTATAATCAAAAAAACTTTCAACATTCATACTCTCTCTGGGTATCTCATAGCCATTTTCATCATTTCCCCTAATCTCTCAAAACTTCCATCTTCATTATAAGAAAAACAATATGGTTGAGTATTTTAATTTCTTTCAAAAGGATCTATTTCATCATTTAAGTCATTTTCTATTTGTAGAATATCATAACTTACATTAGCAAAAGGTTGAGCATTCTGATATATTTCAATAGCAGTATCATATTCACTGGTTACCTGGATAGGAGAAGATGAATTAAGCAATTCAAATGCATTAACCTCAACTAAGTCTAATTCATCCTCATAGTAGAAATGCATACCATGTGCAACAAATTCTTCTTCAATATTAAGATCATTGATTTTTTGTTCCAAGTATTGGAAGCAATTTGTGAATGCATTCATTTGTGTTAAAACAAAACTCCTTGTTCCATCATTAGATCGTATACGACATAATGTTTTGGAACACTTTGAAAGTTGTTCTCTTAAAGCATCTCGTAGACGTTCAAGAATTTCATACTGATGTTTAAAATAATATGCCAATGGGTCATCACTAGATAAGTCCTCTCCATTTTCTATGATAATTTTTATGATAAAAACTCAAGATCACATGTATGAAAACCATACTAAATACTTACTTTAACAAACCTAAGGAAATCATACACCTTCGTTTATAATGCTTCAAGAACAAAGAAAGTAACTTGTAAAGAAATAGAATCCATTTCTTGAATTGGTATTTATGTTTTCTCTTTCAGTGAGATATTCATTTTTGAATAATTTAAATTTACATACGCAGATGGAAAAATTCCAATCAACAACTTAAAGAACGTATACCTGATTTGGCTTTGAGGAAGATGTTCAAAAGTAGTGCTTATGTGAGTTTCGATACATTCTTTGTTAATTTATCAAATCCTAAGTACATCTTTTGCTAAACATATAATTTTTATGTGGGATCGTTTTGTTCTTCAAATATTGATGAGAGGGGTGGCATGATGAGGATCACCCACTTGCCAATCTTCGTTGAAGCACTCAGATCAAAAGATTAGACCTTGACACCCAGAAGATTGCAAGGTTTCAAGAAATAGCCACTGCTCCCAAGGATGTAGAAGCAAGTGCAATACTTGTGGATTCGTGTGTATGCATATGCAAAGAAAAACTTGAAATATATACCTAAGTTGCACTGATAGTTCTTCACGTCACGTTCACCACATTGTCGAGGAGTGTGAATGAAGACCATTGACGGTTCAAAACTAAACTTCCTATGACCTCACAATGTGACTACAGGCAGGGTTTTTATAGCGTACTTTAGGAGCTAAGATGTGTTTGAGTGTTGTGGAAGTGGTTATCTATGATTCGATGGCCTATTCTAAACTATCACCATAAGGTTGTGCTTCTAGAAATCTAGATAACCAATACTTGTATGATAGAGAGTATAATGATTCACTAGTGATGCGGTCCTTGATAAATTCTTCTCCTTCTATTTCCTCTTCTTTTACTTTGTTAACAACTACATTCTGTTTAGGTTGAGTGGTGGTATTAATAGGTGGTCCTAATAGCACTTCAAAAATGAAAGCTACAGAATTTGTATTTTTTTTCACAGACTCACTATGCACAAATCTGTTCCTAGAGTCAGTATTCATAGACTCATTCAAAGACTCATTAGACATCAGGAAAAAATATGAATTGTCAATTGATCAATGAATAATGCTAAAAATATTTCTTGCTAAAGCTAATGAACGGAAACTATTTCTCAAAATACAATCATAAGTATGAATGCCAGGATAACATTTCAAATTCATAATTTAAATGTAAGCTAAAATATAAGTAATAGTGGAAGAAAGGAAGTGCCTTCAATCTTTTGATCTTTGTTGTTTGTTAGGGCTCATCACTTTTCTTCAATGTTCTTCAAAATTCGTCAATATTCCTCTTCAAAGCACATTAGGAAAAAATATAAGTACATTTTATAAAACATAAGACACACTTATTACTTTCAACTCTTAGCATATATGTGTATGAACATACGTTTAATTTGTCATGCATACATGTAACATGCTCATGCATTCTCATTCATGCTAGCTCACTCTCACATATGCATGCTAACTTGTCATATGCACACTCACATATATGCACATGTAATATGCATACATGTATATCATTTCATACTCATACATACTTTAACTCTTATATGCATACTCATACATTATCACATTACATTCATGCTTATCATGCATTTATACACATGTAAGCACATGCTCATACACATGCATTCATGCATACAAGCATTCTCTCATCATTGTTATACATAAATGCATCATACTATTCATGCACATGCATATTAACACTCTCACATATGCTAACACATTCATATGTTCTTGCTAACATTTACTTACATTCTCATGCTAACACACACTCTCTTATGCATACTACCGCATATCTATATATCTACATCATGTATATATCATGCATTGCATTTATTCAAATGCATTCTTTAATTCTATATTCATTCATATGCCCTCACACATTTTTATATATTTACACATGCATCAGACATTATGCATATACATGCATACATGCATCTATTATGCATATCCATTCTCATATCTTATGTATATATGCATCTTCCTCATGCTTCTAATCTCCTTTATACACAAGTTCATACATTCTCATGCATACATTAATTCTATGTCATACATACGCATGCTTATATATTCATAAACTCATACTTGCATACATTCTCATACATGCATTTCCATTTCAAATGCATCTAAACTCTTACATGCATTCATATGTATACATGCATCTAATATTTCTCATAAAGATATATACAATCAGATAGCTATGCATGTCAATGGCATGCACATGCACACTCTTTCATGCACACATCATCTTAAATGCACATGCACACACATATTAAGTCATATGCATATGAACATACATATACATGCATGCATTTATACAATATACTTACATATAGACATATGCAATCATACTCACTCATGCTCAAGTGCATCCCTACATCATGTATACATCATGCTTATGTACACATGCATCTAATTCGTATCACTCTTATGTATACATGCACACACCATACACCTAAGCATGGTTAAAATATATGTATTCATAAGGTTTGTTTGTATTCAACTACATAAGACTTCCTAAACATAAGGAATTAAGATGATGAGATCTTTGATTAGTGCAGATCTTCATAGTTTTTCTACCTAAAGGATCTAAAGAGAGATTAGTCATATCAAAGAAAATTACAAAAAAGGTTTGAGAAAGATTAAAAACCATTTTTCAGTGAAATTCAACAACAGATTTTACTATCTTCATCGTCAGATTCGACTCCCTTCAGCTTCTTCATCTGAATATCAACCCAATTCTCTAGGTGCTACATCTATTGTGATTGAAATTCAATTGTTTTAAAATACGCTTGATGCTCCTTCTGAGTAACTTCAAGCTCCTTCTTTAACTTGATGGAGACACCAATTTCTTCAGTGAGGGTTTGAGCTTTCTGAAAAAGTTATTCCTTTGTTGTTGCAAGTTCAGTCTCCCACCGGATAGATTTAGCATGAATTTTGGTGCAAGTCTACTCAAAGAGAGTGACTTTCTCAGTGTTGAGATCTAGCACGGAGCTGATTATGGCCAAAAGTGCATTCGTGTTGGCTAACTCTTTACATGATTCGGCCAATTCACAAATTTTAGCAATAACCTATTGTTGCAACTGTGATTTGTTGGCTTTGATACCTAGCAATTAATCTTGAAGTGGAGCAATGTGTGCCTCAAGGAGGTCCAATTTATTCTGAGACTCATGCTCAAGCTTCTACTGTTTTGCATTCATCTAAGCTCGGAGCACCCCTGAGACTTGAATCACATACCTTCGTATGCTAGCCATTTGTGTAATTGAAGGGGAAGGATGAGGAAGGAAAGGCATTGTGAGCCTTGTAGGACATAGAGGTAGAAGGGATGACATGCAGGCAATTTCAACATTAGTACAATGTAATAGGTAGTAATCAAGGGAGGTTGACCGTATGTTCATAGAAGATGGAGTCGAGGAAGAAGCATCAAGCGAGGAAAGGAAAGGGGGGGAGGGATCGTGGGAATGAGAGGCTGAAGACAACGAGAACTAGAAGATGGTGTCATAGATACTACTACTACTTCTGTCATTGGGGTAGAATCTTGTAGAACGATAAGGAGATTCGAGAGATCGTTAATAAGGGCAGAGAGAATTTACCATATCAGAGAAGCAAGGGTGGAGAATGAACTGTCCGAACCTTCTTAGGGTAATGGGAATGTTGCTTAGTGACTTTGACGATAGAACCATCGGTAGCAACAATGAGGAGAGCATAAAAAACTACCATGGTAGTGGAAACGTCTTTGGGAATAATTACAATGCTGGTACTAAGAGGAGCAAAGAAGGAGCTAGCAGAGGGAGTGGACACCGCATTGACATGACACGTGCTTCTTGGTGAAGCACAAAAGAACTTCATCATCATCATTATCATATCCATGTGGGAAGATGTCACGGCTGCGAGAATGGGGGGGATAAGAGCAGCAGACTCAGTGCTTCCACTACAGTAGGAATTAGCAAATGATTCCAAGTGAAATCACTTAAAATGATGTACTATTAGAGCAATCAATTTAGCAATCCAATCATTTCCCTTGATTTTTTAGGACCTTTTCAAAGTTAGACTTTTGGTATGATGATGGCTCTTCAAATGAAAAGTCTTTTTCAAGATAAATAGAAAGCTTAGTAACTAAAGAAGTGTCATACCCATATCTGATTGGCTTCTTGCTCTCCCTTTGTAATATTCTGATTGCTTGGTTGGATGATTCAGGTATATCCTCCAACTTCTTCATCTTGACTTTGCCTTTTGATTTCCATGCCATGAATTCTTCTAGGTTGATGATGTCCTCATCATCTGAATTGATGTCTTCAATCTGATTAGGCTCCTCCTTAGTGAGGCTTGGAAAGTCCTCTTCCAAGTCAGATAATAACTTTACTTTCCTGCATTCACTTTCAAACCAAGAATCATTCTCATCATTGACAACATCTCTACTGACCATAAATCCTTTGTTGGAAGGGATGTAGAACTTGTATCCTTTTTTATTCAAGACATACCCTATGAAAATGCACTTCTTTGACCTTAGGGTCTAGTGCACCTCTGATTTGAGAAGGGATATGCACATAAGCTTTAGATCCAAAGATCCTGCAATGGTCAAGTGAAGGTCTTCTACCATACCATGCTTCATATTGTGTCATCCCATCAAGAGATTTGGATGGTAACCTGTTTACAAGATAAGTAGCACTAGATCTACTTTTTGCGCACGTCATTAGGTAGTCTTTTCTAATTTAACATTGGATACATTAGGTATCCCAAGAACACATTGATCTCTACATATTTTCTTTAAAGTTCTCTCACCAATCTGCCCTAATCTGTTATGCCAAATTTCAAGCTCTAATAGTGTTTGATCTTTGTAACTATAAAGTGCAATATCCATGTATCTTCAAGTTAAAAGGTGAATAATCTACCTGTCTTTTCTCCTTTGGAAATCTCCTTGAATCCATGTTGGGGATCCTCCATAAATGCTCCATATTGGTTGAACCTAACCTGCAAACCTTGTTCCACAAACTGCCCAACACTCATCAAGTTCTTGGTAATTGTAGGTATATACAGAACCCTGCTGAACAGATTTCTATTTCCATCAGAGGTTTTAACATTTCCTACTTTAATCAATGAGTGGTAGGTGTCATCACCTGTTTGTACCTGATGCTTACCCTTTGGTTCCTCAAGGTCACAGAGAAGAGCTACCTTACTTGCCACATGGTTTGAACATCCTGAGTCAATGTAGAAGAGATGTTCATTATTTATACCTGGTTTTGAAGTCATATTCGTAATCAAAAGAGAATCCTATTGCTCCTCTCTATAGTTGTTGTAATCTTTCCTTGATTTGTAGCCTCCTTGCTAGTTGTTATTGTAGCCTTGATGGTGATTGAATCTTGCTCTTGCTTGTGTATATCCACCTCTTTGAAATCATCTACCTCTCTGATTCTTGAAGTTCCTGTAACACTCATCTGTAGTATGATTTGAAAATCCACAAATATTACATGATGAGGAGTTATAAGATCTCCCCGTACCTTTCTTACCTCCTCTACCCCTTCCTCTTGAGTTTCTACCTCTCCCTGCATAGTTCGCTTGGGAGGTAGCTCCTTCATCCTCAATCTTCTTGGTTTTTCCTTTATCTTTAGAGTTACTTTTATCTATGTATAGGGCAGAAGAGCTATTACCTCTTGATGAATCTCCATTCTTGTTGAGCTTGGCTTCATGGGTGAAGAGTTGTCCCATAAGAGTGGTGAGGTCTAGAATCTACATGTCCATGTAGAAGTCCATGACAGTTGTGAAGCTCTCCCATTTGTCATCTACATTAATGCCATTGATTACTTGTCTCACAATCTGCTCTTCTTCAATCTCTTCTCCTATGCTTTCCAATTGATTAGCTACATCTTTGACTTTGGTCACATACTTTTAGAGGCCTTGCTTGGGTTGCTTTCTTTGGGTTGAAAACTCAATGCACAATTGGTTCTTCCTAGCCTTTGTGTTGGAAGAGAAATATAAAGACAATGTTTCCCAAGTCTCGTGGGATGTCTTAGAGTTCCTAATGTGTAGGAGAAGAAAATCAGAGATTGAGTTAAGTAAGTATGACCTTGCTAATGCATCCTTGGCACACCATGTATTGAGTCTTTCATGCTCCTCTCTTGTAGGTTGTCCTTTGCTTGTTAAAATGGACATCTCCTCATCTCCTAAGATATATCCATAGACACTCCTTCCTTACAAGCATTTCTTCATCCTCAACGACCATGCTTGGTAGTTGTTCCAGTCTAATTTATCAATGAAAGAAGGAAAACCATCTCCCATTTTACCTTAACTTTGCTCTGATACCATTGTTTAGAAAGATGGATGGTACTCCACGAAATGAGTAGGTTCTGCTAATCCTTGCTTTACAACAGCCCTCTTTTACTTCAAAGTTGCATTTTAGGCGTTCTTAGCTTTCCAATGACACTAAAAAAGTGCTGATCTACTCCTGAAATGATGTGAGAAATGATTGACTCAAAATAGACTACTTCCAAGTCCAAGAATCAATGAGAACCTTCTATTTTTGTTCACACACCTGCTACTTGTTAAGCTCACTGCTTCCAGTACAATAGGAATTAGAAAAAATCCTTTTAGGATATCAATCTAGCTTATTAAGCTAATGATTCCAAGTGAAATCACGTAAAATGATGTACTATATACAGAGCAATCAATTTATCAATCAAATCATTACCCTTGATTTTTTAGGACCTCTACAGAGTTTGACAAGTGGCTACTTAGATGTGCTTTTCTCCCAATCTACTGAATGGATTATCTTCACAATTCTTGAGCATGTAGAGAACTTAGAGCGATTCTAACAAGCTATAGAACACTCAAAATGGTGAAGGAATGACTAAGATATAAGCAATATAAAATGACTCTTCTAAGTAACTATGACAGAGAGACCATAGATGAAAGAATTGATCTCTTCTATTATAAGACAATGTTGTACATGATCATTGGCATGATAATCAATGCTCAATGATGATGAGTAGTGTAGGCTATGAAGTGAGCCTCACTCTCTTACAGTGTGATCAACAAGAACTCGGAATTTGAGTGATCCGTCTGCGAGTGTTTTACACTCATCTTTTATAGATGTTCTATTCAAAATTTGTATTTTGAATTTAACTTTGGCTTTTTTTAGAAAAAGTGATCCTCTAATCTACGAGATAATCTCTCAAAATAAATTTGTGGCTATTCCATCTAACAAACTCCATGAGTTTAGTGGTAGTTAGAAATATTCCTCCAAGTCCAATAGACTTTTACAAGTGGTAAGAAAGTAAAGAATCCATAGCAATGGTTCTCATGGAGCTTCAAGCTATTGCACATGAAGTCTTTACATCTACCCAAGTGTATAGGCTTGGTATTTGGACCAACAATATCTAGGTCTTTTTATCTGCATATTTTGGGATATCCCTAAATTTTGTACCAATTTGAAAGGTAGAAAATTATATGTACTACCCAAATTGATTGCAAATCTGATTCTATGCATAGAAATCATACCCAAATTTGGAATTGCAAAAGCCCTTGGGAAAGACTTAGCCACCATGCAACATAAAGTAGAGTTAAGGTACTTACCTCCATCATCAACTTTGGTAATTCTTGCACCTTAATGAATGATGTTAATCAACTTGGATTGTGGACACCAAAATATTACCTTGTCCAGGCATTCATATGTCCATTGCCCTTGCTCCATGCAACGAAAACACAAATTGAGTCTTTTTGCATGCTCAATAAAATCAAGGTCTTGCTGCCATTCTTTAATTTGATTCCTCCTTTGATCTTCCACCTGAAAAGGATTCTTACCATGAATATTAGAAGATGAAGTCTTCTTTGATTTGTTAATGTTTGTTTGAGCAGGTAACTATGGCCTATGTCCTGTCATAAATGAATTTGGTTCTATTCGCCTTCTACAAATTGAACTTCTCCATCTTCTCAAAATTGTTGGCCATCGCAACACCATCTAGAAAATAAACACATCTAGAAACCTTCACTTGATAATGAAGCTCCTCACAAATCCCTTCAATAAGCTTGCTCTTCAGAGCACCACCAATAACCTCCAATGCATACTTGTGATAATGTATGAAGTTTTTTTTGTACTCATCAACACATAGGCTATGCTTGTTGCTCTTGTGTTGTCAAAATTTGTAAAACTGTTGGAGTTTGAGGTCTAGGAAAGCATGCAAACAACACAAGGAAGAAGGACGAGCTTGGAGCACAACACACAATACTCAATGTATTACCAAGAGAATGTACAATGATAAGTGATTGGTTTGGGTTACAGGCATATATACAAGTTGGGGAAAAACATCCCAAAGATGGAATAAGATGCCCCGGTGGTCCTAGTATGTTCATACAACACTACCTAAAAATATTACCAAATCCCCCCTTGGGAGCAAGGATCTACCACTCATGTATAAGGAAAGGCCAATATATATGGATTCAATCCACAAAAGAAAGTAAGCCCAAATCTTTGCCAAAAGCTTCGAACTTCTCGCTACGCAAAGACTTTGAAACGATCTGCAATGTTGTCCTCTATGGGAACATATGCCAAAATGATCTCTCAAGCAGAGAAGCTATCCTTCACACGATGATAGTGCACCTGAATGTGCTTAGTGTGAGCATGGCACACATTGTTCCTCGCAACTTCCAATGCACTGTCTGTAAAGATGATGATGGAAAAACACTAACCAACAGTGAAATCGGTCAGTAGGCATCTGAGCCACACACTCTCAACACTTAGGGTGAAAGTTGCCCTATACTTAGCCTCATAACTAGAAGTGGCCATAGAAGGGTGCTTCTTGCTTAGCCATGATATGCATGAGCTAACAAGCATGACGCAAAAACCACTCATGGACACATCAGTGTCATAGCAACCAGCCTAGTTTGAGTGAGAAAAAGCATATAAATCTGGCAGTAGTGATCCCCCCTTGGGATGAAATAATCCAACTAGCTCTATACCACTCAAGTAGCAAAACATATGCTTTGTAAAATGCATAAATCTGCTAATATGTGAGACAACAAATTTGATATCTCTATGCATAAGTAAATCAAGCATCCAATAGCATGCTTATAGAGAACAACATCAAATGCATCTATATCATAATGAAGACTCAACCGTAAATGTGTTGGTGCAATTACTCCAAGCCTAAAAGCTTGGCCACTTATCCTTAGTTCATATGTTCATTCATGTATTATCACATGAATGATCCCTTGTAAAATATTGATTTTTACTCCTTATAAAAGTGAATATGTGGAATCATTTCCACTTACGTGTTCTTGGGAGATACTTTCCACAAATTATTTCGTGAGGAGTTATGGAAAATCAATTCCTAAAACTCTGGAACACTTTTAGGTGAAGATTTGAATTCAGACTGTAATCTTGGCTCCAACAGAAGGCTATAAAAGAGGACTACTTAGTGGCGTGGAATAGAGGGAGATATAGCAAAGATTTTAGAGGACTGAAATTTTCCAATCATTCGTTTCCAATCCCAATGTAATTTATCCGCATATAATCTTCCCATGTCTCATCTCTTCTACTCTGTCATCATATACTACTCAGAACAGTGAGCTTCTCGTATCTATTTCTCTATGTGTACTTGATCATTTGCAAGGATTTAAGTTGGTATATATTTATTAAATAGTCTATTTTTATGTTTCAATGTTTCACATTAATTGCCTCACCTAATCTCGAGTTATGTGCAAAACATTGCCCTCTAGTCTGCATATTGTTAAATCTCAAAAATGTCGGGATAGACATCTCATTTGCTAAGCATCATTCTCTGAGCATAGTTGATCATTTCAAGTGAAATAACTTGTGAAAGTTAACTATCATAGTAAGTTAGATATTCCACAAAGGATTTTGTCCAATTGTTACCAACAAAGGAGTAGTCTTCATTTTCCTAGGCAGGTGTGGTGACCAAAATAGCAAGTTTAGCTCATTGTGAAAAGTCCAAGTTATTTGTCTCGATCCAGTGATTTGAGGATCATCTTCCAAAGTACTTGGGTCATCATTCTAGCTTCTCGAAAAGCTCAAGAGGTCTAATTCACACTCCTCAACTCAATTTTTGCTGGTGTGAAGCAAGAATTTGCAGGATCATCTCATCTCTAGAAGGTGTCCACCATCTCCTCAAATAGTGGTATTAGAGCAACATCAAGGTAAAATGAGAGTTGTATTTTCATCATTCATTGACAAACTGAACAACGGAAATTATCCAGCTTGGTGCCTAAGAATGAACGCTTACCTTCAAGGAAGAAGATTTTATGGATACATATCTCGAGACAAAGAAATGCCGGCCTTTAGAAGCAAAAACCAACCTTCAAGAGAGGAGCAAGAGAGACTAGTTGCATGGTGTGCAAAGGATTCTCTAGACAAGTCTTACATACTCAACTCAATATCTATTTTTTGTTAGCTCACATTAGGAATTGTAAGACTTCCCAAGAGACTTGGGAAGTACCATCTTCATATTTCTCATCAAATACAAGGGACAAAAAGAACCAGCTTTGGATGGAGTTGACAACCTTGAGGAAGCAACCAAAATAGAGTGTAGATTAGTATGTGACCAAGATGAAGGATGTAGCTGATCAACTTGGGAGTATTGGAGAAGAAATAGAAGAGGGTCAGATAGTAAGGTGCATCATAAATGGCATGAAGGTTGATGACAAATTGGAGTCTTTTACCATAGCAATGGACCTATACATGGACATATAGATACCCGACCTCAGTACATTGATGGGGCAAATCTTCACACATGAGACAAAGCTCAACAAGAATGGAGATATTTCTAGAGGTAATCAAGCTTCTGCCCTTTATAGAGATTAAAAACAAAGAGTAAACATAAAAGCAAAGGTAAGAAGAACGAAGAAGATGCAAGTACCTCCCAAGTGAGTTTTAAAGGTAGAGGAAGAAGTACTAGAGGAAGGGGTAGAGGAAGAAAGAAATACAGCGGAAGAACATAAAATTCTTCACCTTGCAACATTTGTGGCTTGACCAATCATATCAGAGATGAATGCTTCAGGAACACAAAGAATCAGAGACAAAAAGGCCTCCATAGAGGAGGCTATCGACAATCAAGAGGCAGGTTCAATAATGTAGAAAACAACTACCATCACAATTACAACCAAGGATACATAAACAACTATCAAGGAGGCTTCAGAGGAAGGAGATACTACAAAAACTATACAGATGATCAAGAGGATCCCTGTTACTCATGAACATGACAACCAATCAAGGTAAAATTGATGAATACCTATTCTATTATGATTCTCATTGCTCTAATCATGTGGTAGGCAATGTAGCATTATTGTTTGACCTTGAGGAACCCAAAGGAAAGCATGAAGTTTAGATAGGTGATGACACTTGGCACTCAGTAAAGAAGATTGGAAATGTTAAAGCGTCTCATGGTAACATGAATCTTTGAACTAGAGTAGTGTATATACCAATAATAAACAAGAATATAATTAGTGTTGGACAATTTGTGCAGAAGGGTTTACAAGTTAGATTCACAAGGCATGGAGCGTATGTGGAGGACCCTCAACAAGGCTTCAAGAGGATTGCAAATGGTGAAAAATCTGGTAGACCTTTTACCTTGAAGTTGAAGATACAAGAAACATTGCTCTCTTCAATTATATGGACCAAACCCTTTATGAATTGGAGATATGGCATAAGAGACTAGGACATATAGGTGACAAGACATTGAAGCAAATATACAGGGATCAGAGTGTGCTTGGTATCCCAAATGTGTCCAAGCAACACATGATTTACAAATGTGGAGAATGCCAATCTAGAAAGTCACATAGGCAACCATTCAACAAAAGAGCATACATGTATGAAGACTACTTGGAGCTTGTACACAGAGATGTGTGGGGTCCTAGCAGAGAGCCATCAATTTCAAGATGAGGGTATAATGTTTCATTCATAGATGACTATAGTAGGTTCAAGAAGTATTTGGCATTGGTTGAGAATCAAACATGTAAAAGTTTTAAGAGGCTTAGATCTAATGACGATGGTGAGTATTTCTCACATGAGTTTGACTCCTTCTTATACGATAGAGGCAGAAAGAGAGAGACTACAACAAGGTACACACCTGAAAAAAATGGAGTGGGAGAGAGAAGAAATAGATTAATAGTAGAGGCTACAAGATCAATGTTGAATGAGAAAAAAACTACCTAATTATCTATGGGTAGAGGGTGTTTCCACAGCCACTTACCTAATCAATAGGCTTCCATCCAAGTCTATGGATAGGATGACACCTTATGAGGCATTGAATGGAAAGAGACCTTCTTAAGATCATTGTAAGATCTTTGAGTGCATTGCTTATGCACACATACCCTCATGGATTAGGGGAAAGCTTGATCCAAAAGCTGAAAGATGCATATTTATTGGCTATGATCAAAATAAAAAAGGATATAGGTTATACAATCCCACTTACAAAGGATTTACAGTTAGTATGGATGTGGTATTTAGTGAAAATAACTTTTGCTTTGAGGATGGTTGCAGGAAAATAGAGCTACCGTATGATTTGGAGAATGATTATCCAAATCTAACCCAAGGAGAACCACATACATTAGAGGATGAAAACTCAGACATGTTCCAATTCTTTGATGCAGCCACACTTATCAATACCCTGATGGTTGGCATTTTGGCCACAGGTGAAAAGGTTTCTTCATAATCAACTCCTTGGGTTTGTGCAAAACCCTTAGCCACAAGTCTATCTTTTTACGTACTTATTGATCCATCGGAACTACTTTTGATCTTATATATCCATCTAGAAGCAATTACCTTCATAGAGTCCTTCTTTGGCACTAGCTTCCAAGTATCATTCTGCTTGAGTGCTTCAATTTCCTCATCCATAGCTTCCTTCCATTCTGCCTTGGTCTTTGCTTCCTCATAAGATGATGGCTCCTCAAATGACAAGTCTTTTGCAAGATAAACAGAGGGCTTAGTAACTAAGGAAGTTTCATACCCATATCTCATTGGCTTCTTCCTCTCCCTTTGTGATCTTTGGATTGCTTGGTTGGATGATTCAGGTATGTCCGCCAACTTTTTCATCTTGAATTTGCCTTTGGACTTCCATGCCTTGAATTCTTCTAAGTTGATGATGTCCTCATCATTTGAGTTGATGTCTTCAATCTGATTGGGCTCCTCCTTAGTGAGGCTTGGAAACTCCTCTTCCAAGTTATAAGATAGTTTTACTTTCCTGCATTCACTTTCAAACCAAGAGTCATTCTCATCAAAAGCAACATCTCTACTGACCATAAATCCTTTTTTGGAAGGATTGTAGAACCTGTATCCTTTCTGATTCAAGTCATACCCTCGAAAGATGCACTTTTGTGCCTTAGGTTCTAGCTTACCTCTTATTTGAGAAGGGATATGCACATAAGAAACACATCCAAAGATCTTGCAATGATCAAGTGAAGGTCTTTTAACATGCCATGCTTCATATGGGGTCATCCCTGTTGGAGTTTATTGATCTCCAAAGTACAACTAGAAGTAGGTGAAACCCAACAGGACCTAGTTGACTTTTTCACAAACTTGTATGCACAGACCAGTTTTCTTGCAGAAAAAACTGCTCTTTATTCACTTGTAATTTTCAAAAACTATTTTATACACATAAACTAGACTCTACGAGCTTTCCAATGAGCCAAAGAACACTCAATTTGGATAAGTACACAAGGAGATATGACATCTGCAAGTTGGAGGTTTAATGGAGACCTTCAGCAGGGATAAAAAACAGAGAACACACACTACTTGCAGAGAGTACTGCTCTCAGCTCACAACTCCAATGATTATGAAAATTTACAGGAAGCAAGTAGACAGTAAGAGCTTTCAAATGAGATATTAAACATGTAATGTAGATATACAATGAGGTAGATAAAAGCTCTGCAATCTCTGCATAAAAAAGTACAACCGCATAGAGATACATAGATGACTCTCTTGGACATCCCACAAGATCACGACTTTTCTCCTCTTTTTATAGCATGGGAAACTAATCTAAAACCTTCCTAATACATCTAAATTCGGGGTAGACACTTGGATGGAGGTATTACATGACTCAAGTGCTCAAATAAGCAAAGTATTGATGGACTTTGAGAACTAGCCACATGGACCTTCCACTAGAACACCACTGCAGCTCCCTTGTGACTCATTAATTTGACTCACCATATTCTAGAACTCACGTGGTATTTTTGCTACATTTAATGAATAATATGAGCCTTCTTGAAGTATTTGAAGACTTCCCAAAGGTATTTACATAATTTGAAACTTGTACCCTACATAAAACAAATGTTCGCAACATTCTCCCCCTCAAGTTTCAAAGGGTATTTCCTTCATGCCAAGAATATAGTTGAATCTTTGAAGCTTTGGTCCATCCAAGGATTTGGTGAAGATATCTGCAACTTGATCCTTTGTTCCCACAAAAGAAACTTGTACTTCATTGTTTATGGCCTTCTCTCGAACATAATGATAGTGAACCTCTATATGCTTTGTTCTAGCATGAAAGATAGGATTTGAGGTCATATGAATGCTACTCAAGTTATCCCCATATATCTATGGTACATCAACCTGCACATTCAAGTCATGAAATAACTTTTTAAACCACATAACCTCAGTAGTAGCCAATGCTAAACCTCTATACTCAGCCTCTGTAGAAGATAAAGCAACAGTAGGCTGTTTCTTTGAACTCCATGTTAATGTCTTGTTTCCTGCTATTACCACATATCCACTTGTGGATCTTCTGTCATCTTTGCTTCGAGCCCAATCTGCGTCACTGAAGACTTTATGAGTTAGATCCGCATCATGACTATAAAATAATCCTTCGTTCATGGTACCTTTCAAATATCTAAGCACTCTTTTTGCTGCATGCATATGAGGTACTCTAGGTTCATGCATAAACTGTGATAATACTCCCACTGCATAGCATATATCAGGTCTAGTTTTTGTTGCATAAATCAAAGATCCTACCATGGATCTATATGCATTCATATCATGCAACTCATCACCTTCCTTTGCACTCAACTTTACATTACATTCCATTGGAGTAGAAACAAATTTACATTCCTGCATACCAAACCTTTTCAACATATCACATATATACTTTCTCTGTATCAACCACATACCTTCATCGCCATACACAATTTCAATCCCAAGAAAGTATCTAAGGAAACCAAGATCTGAAATTTTAAACTCCTTTCCCAAATTACCTTTTATCTCATCAATTGCTTTTGCATCATTCCATGTAATCAACAAGTCATTCACATAAATGCATACATAGACACACATGTCATCTACATGTTTTACATAAAGTGAAGGATCAGCATGACTCGCTATGTATCCTTGTAGCATAAGATACTTTACCAACCTTGCATTCCATGCCCTTGGTGCCTGTTTAAAACCATACAATGCCTTCTTTAACCTACATACATGATTAGGACATTTTGCATCCACATAACCATCTGGTTGTGACATATACACTTCTTCATTTAACTCACCATTAATAAAGGCATTCTTTATATCGAGTTGATATATATTCAACCTTTTACTTGCAACTAAAGCCAACAAAGTTCTTACTGTTGCCATGTTTGCTACTAGACTAAATGTTTCCTCATAGTCCACACCTTGAGTTTGATTATATCCTTTTGCTACAAGTCTAGCCTTATATCTTGACACACTACCATCACTATTTCTTTTAATCTTAAAAAACCACTTGCAACCAATTACCTTTTGTTTTGGTGTCTTTGGAACTAAATTCCATGTCTTGTTATCCTGTAGTGCTTCCATTTCTTCTCTCATTGCTTTCTCCCACTTTTCATCTCCTTTTGCCTCATCATAACAGGTGGGTTCATTTTCCTGCTCAACTTTTGTCATAAAAGCATAATGAGTATTCATAAAAGATTCATAAGTATACCTTTGAGGTTGCTTACTCACTCTTGAAGTTCTTCTGACCTCCAATGTAGATGCTCTTCCTTTCTTATTAGGAACCTTTGATGATTCTCCATACTCACATACATCACTAATTTCCTCTCCTTCATCATTAACTTCAACAAGTTTGAGTTTACCTTTACTTTTAATACTTGGAGGTGACTCTTGCCTTAATCTTCCATTGAAAGGTGATCCTCTTTCTTCATCCAAACCACTCCTTTCATCATTTAAACTTCCTGATGGCTGAACTATGCATTCATCTCCTTCAACCGCACCTTCTTCATTTTCATCAATGACCTGCAAACAATTCTTATCTGCATACCATGAAAGTGATTCATCAAAGTTTACATCTCTTGACACAACAACCTTATTGGTATGAGGATTATAGCATCTATATCCTCTTTGAGTATCTGCATAACCAATAAATATACATTTTTCTGATTTCGCATCAAGTTTAGATCTTACCTCACTAGGTACATGTACATAACATACACAACCAAATACTTTCAAATGACTTACACTTGGTTTCCTTCCATGCCATACCTCATATGGTGTCAAATGATGAACTCCAGCAGTCAAAACTCTATTCATAATGTAAACACTTGTGCTAACAGCTTCAACCCAAAAATAATTAGGCAAACACATATCATTAAGCATGCTTCTAGATGCTTCTGCTATGATTCTATTTCTTCTTTCTGCGACTCCATTTTGTTGTGGAGTATACCTGCATGTAACTTCTCTTTTGATACCTTCATCATACAAAAAATTAGTAAAAGCTTGAGAGAAATACTCTCCCCCTCCATCAGATCTTAGCTTCTTAATATACCTTCATGTTTGCTTTTCGACATATGATTTGAACTTCTTGAAACAATCAAAGACCTCACTCTTATGTTTAATGAAATACACAAATGTCATTCTACTATGATCATCAATGAATGATACATAGTACTTATTACCAACCAGGATGCCTCTTTAGTAGGTCCCCACACATCTGTATGTATGAGATCTAGCAAACCATCACTTACATAGCTTGAATGCTTGAAAGGTTGTCTACTCTGCTTACCCATTTGAATGCTTCACAAAGATGCACCATATGTTGCTTAGTATGATCAGGCAATCCTTCAACAATCCTCTTCTTTGATAGCTCCTTTAACCTGTGTACATTCATGTGTCCAATCCTTTTGTGCCATAGATCAAGCTCTTCTATTCGATGCATACCATAAGAGAAATAATTTGTATGATTTGGGTTTACCTTGAATGTAAACAATCTACCTTGTTTTTGACCTCTAGCAATTAACCTCCTTTGCTTTGGATCCTCAATGAAGCAACCTGCATGATTAAATCTTATTTGCAAACCTTTTTCTACCATTTGACCAACTGACATCAAATTCTTAGTGATCGTTGGCACATAAAGTACATCCTTCAAGCAATTTGTCTTGCTCTTATCCTGCATGGCAACATCTCCAACCTGCATAATCTTATGTGTTGTATCATCTCCTGTTTCAACATGATCTCTACATGAAGGATTATGCATATTAGAAAACCATGAAGCATCATGTGACATATGGTTAGAACAACCACTATCTACATACCATACATCACTATTGCAATTCATCTTAGTTTCTACATTCATCATAAGAAGAGAATCATAATCATCACTTTTACCTTCAATTGCATAATTTCCTTGTTGTTTACCTCTTCTTGAATAGCCTCCTCTTCGATTACCACCTTGATTATTTTCATTTTGATAACAATCTTTGGCATAGTGTCCATACCTTCCACATATATAGCAATTGTTGTTATCTTCACTCCTTTGTCTTTGATTGTAGTTGTAGTTGCCTCTCGTACCTCTAGCGCTTGATCTTCCTCTTCCTCTTGCATTGAAGAAGCCACTTGAAGTCCCTTGATCATCGCTCCTTCTTCCTCGACCTCTATTTGAACCTCTTCTTCCTTTGTTTCCACCTCTTGATGATCCTACATAAAGAGCTTGTCCTTGAGATCCTTTTTTATTTGAAGTAGAGCCATTTAGATTCATCTCCTCCGTGACCATAAGAGCAACAAGCTGATCAAAGTCTGGTAATTCTCCTCTAACATAAACTGAAGTAATGAATGGTTTCCATCTCTCATCATCCTTGAGTCCATTGAGAGTATGTGCAACCAAGTCGTCGTCCTCCACATGAGCTTGAATTGATCCTAGTCTATCTGTAACAATCTCTTTAACCTTCAACAAGTAATCATTGACCGATGTCCTTGTATCTTTCTTTATGTTATTCAACTCATTTTTGAGTTGAATCTTCCTTGCTCTTGTACCTGTAGCATACAACCTTTCCAATGCAAGCCAAACATCTCTACTTGTGTCTAGATCTTGTATGTGTCCTACCATTGAATCTTGAATATTTTGTGATAAAATGAATATAACCCTTTTTTCTCTCTCATTCCAAAGTCTAAACTCCCTCAATTGTTGTTGATTTGGGTCCTCTAGTAATGTGGGTTTGATATCTGTGCCGTCAATCAAACCATACAAGCCTCTACCTTGCAAGTATGCTGTGATTCTAAACTTCCATGCTTGATAATTTGTCTTATCAAGCTTCTCTATTTGTGCATGTTGGTCTCGCATAATAAAAATGCTAAACTTCGTCCTTTAATCCTTCTTTCCAATGTGTGTGATGAGAAGAAATATAATATTTACCTTGTAAATGAGGTATGTGCACCTTTCTTTGCTTGGATGTTGCTTGAGATGCCTCCTTGCGATCTTCTTCTACCTTTGTGTAGTGTTGATGATGAAGTGCTTCTTTGATAGCTTCAAATTCTTCATCAAGGTATGATAACCTTCTCCAAGCCTCCAAGTACTTGCTCTGATACCAATGTTGGAGTTTATTGATCTCCAAAGTACAGCTAGAAGTAGGTGAAACCCAACAGGACCTAGTTGACTTTTTCACAAACTTGTATGCACAGACCAGTTTTCTTGCAGAGAAATCTGCTCTTTACTCACTTGGAATTTTCAAAAATGGTTTCACACACATAAACTAGACTCTAAGAGCTTTCCAATGAGCCAAAGAACACTCAATTTGGATACATACACAAGGAGATATGACCTCTGCAAGTTGGAGGTTTAATGGAGACCTTCAGCAAGGATAAAAAACAGAGAACACACACTACTTGCAGAGAGTACTGCTCTCAGCTCACAACTCAAATGATTATGAAAATCTACACGAAGAAAGTAGACAAGAGCGTTCAAATGAGATATTAAACATGTAATTTGGATATATAATGAGGTAGAAACAAGCTCTGCAATCTCTGCCTAAAAAACTACAACAGCATAGAGATACACAGATGACTCTCTTGGACATCCCACAAGATCACGACTTTTCTCCTCTTTTTATAGCATGGGAAACTAATTTAAAACCTTCCTAATACATCTAAATTCGTGGTAGACACTTGGATGGAGGTATTACATGACTCAAGTGCTCAAATAAGCAAAGTATTGATGGACTTTGAGAACTAGCCCCATCGACCTTCCACTAGAACACCACTGCAGCTCCCTTGTGACTCACTAATTTGACTCACCATATTTTAGAACTCACGTGGTATTTTTGCTACATTTTATGAATAATATGAGCCTTCTTGAAGTATTTGAAGACGTCCCAAAGGTACATAATTTGAAACTTGTACCCTACATAAAAAAAATGTTCGCAACAATCCCATTAAGAGATTTGGATGGCAACCTGTTTACAAGATAAGTGGTAGTAGATACACTCTCTGCCCACAAGTAATTAGTTAATTTTTTCTCATTTAACATTGACCTAGCTGTTTCAACAATTAGTCTATTTGTCCTCTCTACCACCCCATTTTGCTCAAGGGTATACCTTGTTGTAATTTCTCTCTTGATTCCTATGTCCTAGAAGAATGCATCAAACTCATTTGAGAAGTACTCACCTCCTCCATCTGACCTTAATCTCTTTAGGTTTCTCCATGTTTGGTTCTCAACAAGTGCAATATACTTTTTAAAGCAACTGGATACTTCATCTTTGTGCTTCATAAAATATAAGACAATCCACCTACTGAATTCATCAATAAAAGATACATAATACCTTGGATCAAAAATTCAGGGATCCTTACTTGGTCCCCATACATCTGTATGGACAAGCTCTAGGTAGTCCTCATGCATGTAGCCTTTCCTTGAGAAGGGTAACCTATGAGATTTTCCAAACTGACAAGCACCACATTTATAAATCATATGTTGCTTGGATACATTAGGTATCCCAAGAACACATTGGTCTCTACATATTTGTTTCAAAGCTCTCTCACCAATATGCCCTAATCTATTATGCCAAATTTCAAGCTCTCATAGTGTTTGATCTTTGTAGCTATAGAGTGCAATATTCCTTGTATTTTCAAGCTCAACCTGAATAAACTACATGTCTTTTCTCCTTTGGAAATTCTTTTGAATCCATGTTCAAGATCCTCAACAAAAGCTCCATATTGATTGAACCTGACTTGCAAACCCTTTTCCACAATCTCTCTAACACTCATCAAATTCTTGGTAATTGTAGGCACAAATAGAACCCTACTCAACAAATTTCTATTTCCACCAGAGGTCTGAACATATTCTACTTTAATTACGGAGTGCTTGGTGTCATCACATATTTGTACCTGATGTTTACGCTTTGGTTCCTCAAGGTCAAAGAGAAGAGCTACATTGCCTACCACATGGTTTGAGCATCCTCAGTCAATGTAGAAGAGATGGTCATCATTTATACCTCGTTTTGAAGTCATATTCATAATCAAAAGAGAATCTTCTTGCTCCTCTGTATAGTTTTTGTAATATTTCCTTGATTTGTAGCCTCCTTGGTAGTTGCTATTCTAGTTATTGTTGTAGTTGTTATTGTATCCTTGATGGTGGTTGAATCTCCCTCTTGATTGTGTGTATCCACCTCTTTGATAATGTTGGAAGCAGCCAGAGGCACAGACGATGCGGAAGCATGTAACGACGGAGCAGGAAGCCAGTCAAATCTTTTTTCAAAGACATGTTTTAAAATACTTTTCAAAAACCTCCAACATTGATTTTTATCACTATTATAACATATGTAACATAGAAAACCCCATTTTGTAATCCATAGCTCCATTTTGTGCAAGCCGAGGATTCCTCGAGCTTGAGGAGCTTAGGTAGAACAAGCGTATCAATTTTCGTTATTTTTGGACACCGTTTACCCTTCCAAATAGCATCTAGGACCTAATTTTTAACTATGCCGGTCACTAGATGTGAAATCGGTCAAAACTAGTCTAGAAACTATAAAAAGAGCTAAAGAGCTCATTTTTGAGGATAGTTAGTGTTGGCTAGTGTGAGCTTAGAGTTCTTTTGAGCTTGTAATAGTGTTCTTGAGTAATAGAGTTAATTTCTCACCTTCCATTGTGCTTTGCTTGTCTCTTCATTGTGTGTGTATGTGTGTGTGCATCTTGGTGCTTCTCACCTTCACTCTCACATCATCTCACATTCACGATCTTCATATCACTCCTATCTCTTCCGCGGATTGACAATTAAGGAGGTGAAGCTTCTTAACGTGGTTCTTACCATTGTGCTAGAGCAACACCAAATTTGGCGCCGTTGCCGCGGATCGAGTCTAGGACGAATGTGTGATGGTAAGAGTATAGCAAGAAGTGGCGTTGGAAGGTAAAAATGTCAGTTTTTGTTGTTGTTTTTACTTAGTTTTTAGTGTTTTTCACCTCCCCCACACTCCATCTTCATCACCGCATCATCATCTTCATCTCCAAAAAAATGAGAAAATTCACCATATCCACCCATTCTCCTCATTTCCCCTCATTTGTGCATGCGAGAGAGTGAGAGAGAGCTTTTGTGCTTGTGTGTGCTTTTGCTTTCTTGAGTTTTCTTGCAGGAACAGTACTCCAGTGCATCAGGAAGGCTGCAAAAAGGTAAGAAAATCACCTTCTGTCAGAAATTTCCGAGTGTGTCAGACCATCGCGATCGTCTGCAAACTTCAGAATTTGAGGTAAGCGACCACACAGGCGTGTAGGCGACCCTTGCGCATCTACGAATCCACAGGCGCATTTCAGAAATTCTCAGTTTGGTGGACCATCGCGATCATCTCAGACCATCGCGATTATGTCACACCATCGCGATTGGCTCACGCCATCGCGACGGCTCGGCCGGACCATCGCGACGGTCTCACGCCATCGCGATGGTTCATTTGGACCATCGCGATTGTTCGGTTGACTCCACACCATCGCGATTGGCTCACGCCATCACGCCGACGGTGCCACGTGGCAAGCTAGACCATCGCAACAGTTCATTTTTTGGACCATCGCGACGACACCCTCACACCATCGCGACACTTCAAAAATTCGGACCATCGCGATTGGCTCACGCCATCGCGCCCAGACCATCGCGATTGGCTCAAGCCATCGCATCTGTGACCATCGCGATGGTTCACTTTGGACCATCGCGATTGTCCACTTTCACGCCATCGCGATTGTCCGCCTGATCGAGCCATCGCGACGGTGCACTTCAGACCATCGCGATGGTTCACACTCACACCATCGCGACTGTCCACTTTCACGCCATCGCGACCGTTCACTTTCATGCCATCGTGACCGTTCACTTCAGACCATCGCGATTGTTCATCCTCACGCCATCGCGACGGTGCCAGACCATCGCGATCATCTCAGACCATCACGATTGTGCACCCCCATCGCAAATTTTAGGGTTTCATTTTTTGGCCAGTTTTGAAGCTATTTTTGGGAAATTTTTGGGTGATTATACTCATAGGAGACCCCTTAGCTCATATTTGGAGAAACATCGGTTTGTCAGTTTTTACCCCCCAGGGCCTGAACGGTCATAACGTTTTCATCCGAAGTCCGTTTTTTGAGCTTAATAGCTCATTAGAAAGCTCTTGACGAGTACTACGTGACCTCAACTGTTTTTTTTCTTAAAGGATATGTCTATTTTTAGATAAGCTATTTTGAGGTTGACCTAGTTTGGGACTAGAAAGCCAGGGGGCAAGCATTGAAAAGTTGGGCAAAAGGGAAGGGTCTTAAAAGGTGTACATACTCAAGTACTTGATCATCCAACTGTGAATTGGTCTAATATCGGATTTTTCCAGGTCTAGCGAGGGCAATCAAAGGCAACCAAGGCAAGGCAGTGAAGGGCATAAAGCTTGGGAAGCGCGGCTTCTTGGGCATCAGAGCAACCAGAAAAGCTGACTCGAGGTTGGAAGATTACTCAACCCCCTCAGTCAATTCTTAGCTTAGGATAAACATTAGCATTGTGGATTTAAGACGATAGGAACGCCTCAAGTTCAAGAGAGTTAAATTTATCAAGTTCAAGACTAAAGTAAAGGTGTGTGACACGAAAACCTAAAGGAAAGAACATAAGTCTGACGGAACGAGAACTCAAAGTACCACGGAAAGTCGAATTCCTGACGCATACATTAAGACAAGAATCTAAAGAAATTTAAAAAGAATCAAGAAAGTAATAACAAAGAATCATTGACGATCTGAGCGTGTAGTGAGTGTGCAAGGAACAAAATTAATGAACCTTAGATCGGGCAAACATATAGGCAAGTCAGACCGACGAAGCCTTAGATCATCAAAGGCAAGTGTAAGAACTACTGCACGATCGTGGGCTCAACAATTGAACACTAGTTATCCCTACGAGAGCTCAGATACTAGTGATTCAGAAATGGCATTTAGCACGGAAAGACCAGAAGGAGGTCCTAATGTAGCCTATTTAGAAAAACCAGAAGGACCCTATAGGACTCAACTAGAGTTTCTCCGAACCAACCGATTAGGTGCTCGCATCTATGAGGATGGTTTGCGAAGGCAAGTGGTGCAAATGCACAACCCCGATCAACCCATTGGATTGGAACGTCCAGTGGTGAAATTCGAGAGAGACGCTTACATAGACAAGGAAGGAACGATGTACATATTAAGTACGCAGCCAAACAATACGAATGAGTTTGGCGTGATTCAACCAGAGACGGAAGCAAAATCTCAAGGAAAAGAACCATTAGAAGAGCCTAGAACACCTAGAGGGAAATCTGTACTGACACGAGTACTAATCCCAGAATGGATTCCTCAGGACAACAGAAGCATAGAGTTGTTTGTAAATAAAGAAACTGATGAAGCCTTTTGGAGATACAAGACAGAACTACTTAGTGAGGTAGGTATCATCACTATATACGAGTTCAAGGACCCGGATACACCTGGAAAGGTTGTATACCTGGATGAGACTTCAGAAAGAGTCTTTGTGGTGCCTGACCACGCTAGAAACACATACACATGGAGAGGTGAATTGGTATTCCCTCCATCTAGGATGAACATGAACACAAGTCAACAAGGGGCAGGAACATCATCAGCCCATGGAAATCAAAGAGAGAAAAATAAAGAGAGACCGGAAGTAAGTTTTAATCACCCCATAGGGAGAGATAGAACAACCACAGACACTAATAGAGCGGATAGACAAAGAGATCATGGAATACTAGGTGGTAGAGATGATTTTCCTCTACCAAGACCACGTGAACACGCAAGAATACTGAGACCCACTCAATTAGTGAAATCCATGAAAAATTACTTTGATGGGACAGGAGATCCCTATGACCATGTCGCAGAATTCAAGCAAGTACTAAGAGCAGAACAAGTTGAAGACATGTTCACGCAATACAACGCATTTGGGCTAACATTAAAGAATACCGCTTTGACTTGGTTCCAACCTTTGCAACAAAGGAAATTTAGAGACATCCATCACTTTTTAGAGTCATTCATCACTGAATTCTCTAAAAGTGGGATTAGACATGACACGTCTTCGTTGATTCATAGCTTTAAACAGACCCCTCAGGAAACAGTTAGACTGGTAGGACGTAGGTTTAGACAATATGTTGAACGATGTCCAATGCAAGAGCTACCCTCACAAGCCAAGCAAGTGTCATTGTTTCTAGATGGCTTGTTGAGCTCTAAACTACACTCCTACGTGTACCTAAAAGAACCCAGAACGCTAGAGCAATGTGTAAGAATTTGTATAGACATTGAGGACAACTTAGGAGATGAGTTGGAACTCTCAAAGGTCTATAAGGACTCAGACTATTCATCTCTAGCATCCACAAAATTGTCTAGCTCAATAGAAGACCTAGCAGAAAAAGTGGCCCAGAAACTAGGAGTTTCTAGTAAACCTAGGGTGCTAATGAACAAGCGTTGTTACACCTGTGGTGGTGACCATATGGCAAATGTGTGTCCCAATGCACCACAACCTCAAGCCAACCCTAGTGGCCAATATTGTACAATTGAGAGAAGATACATGAATCATACGGCTCACGACTGCCCATACAACAAGCAGACCGTGAGACAGAATTACCCGCAAGCATACCCGCAGCCAGGTAGGTATCAAGGCCAATACAATGCTCAACCTTATTACTATAGGCCTCCTCAGAACTACCCATACCAGGCTCAACAGAGACCTCAACCTGTCTTAGCTCAGCAGCCACCCCCACCAGCAAATGTCATCTCAGTCAAATACGCTGCTGCAGAAGAGAACCTAAGTAGGGCCTTAGTGCCTTCTTCACCATTGATCACAGAGGGTGACCCGAATTCGAACAATTTTGACTCCACTCATGTAGATAGTCCACCCGCATACTACACAGAGTCACCAGAACACGCAGAAACATATCATTATGGTAGTCCACCAGTGGAACCTAGTTGGGAGCCCGACTATGCTAATGTGATGTACACAAACCCAAATCTCCCCAATTGAGACAACAAAGACCACAGGGCCCTAGAGGACCATGCTTTAGGTGCCAAGGAGATCATTTCATAAAGGATTGTCCACATCCCCCGATAGCAGGACAATCACAGTACTATAACATCCAAGGCTTTTGTGCTGATTGTGGCAAAGAGCACATAATCAAAGATTGTCCTAAGAACCCTGTTAATGCTACAAATGTGACACCGATCAACGTGATAGGTATTGTAAATAACGCAGATGGATCCAACCCTACGTACGTGCCGATCCAAGCTATAACAAGAGCCCAAGCGCTCTTACAGAACCAAAAGCTCAATCAAGAGAAAGTAGCCGGAACCAGTGAAGTTGCAGAATCTAGCAGTAAAAAGACAAAATCTTGGAAAGATTCTAGAGAAAGAATTAAGAGAAAATGGAGTAAAAAGATAACTTAGTTGGAAGGAAGTTTGAAGGAATCTAGAGCCAAAGTCCTAGAATTGACTTCACAGGAATTGAATCAAGAGAATCCAGCTCAGAAATCAGGATCAGTTTTAGCAGAACCCATACCAGAAAATCTAGACATGATGTTTCGTGCATATCAGGCTAGATTAAAAGAGGGACCTCAGGTAGCTGAAATGAGCAAAAACTACCCTCGCGCTAATCTAGAAATTGAGAGAACTAAACTTTGCATGAAGATGGTAGAACTAGCACAAGCTTTGTTCGAAGCCTCTAGATATCTTAATTGGAATAACATGGCAAAACCGGAATTACATTTTCAAAGACTAATGGAGAGGCTAGAATACTTGATAGAGAGCAAAGAGAAAAAAAATCAGCCTAGGAACCCTATTGTCCCAGAGACACAGGAAAGGAATGCACCATCCCTGTCTCAAGTACCCAATACAGAAAGTCAAGACAACCTGTCTTCCATACATAGGTACTCACATGAATTTTTGAGAGAGATCCAAGAAGAGAAATGGAGAAAGGAACAAGGAACCCATCCTCCTATTCAAGAAATAGATGACTTG
Source organism: Ceratopteris richardii (assembly GCA_020310875.1). NCBI lineage: Eukaryota > Viridiplantae > Streptophyta > Polypodiopsida > Polypodiales > Pteridaceae > Ceratopteris > Ceratopteris richardii. The sequence goes on from CM035441.1 coordinate 16,849,015, forward strand.
CAGGAACAATTTCCCCAAGATATTCCCTCTATTTACGATGAGGTAGAGGAGGAACAAGAATTACCTCAGTTCACAGGACCTTGGGAAGCAAAGTCTATTAGTATGAGAGCACCCACGATAATAGTGAGGAATGAAGAATCAGTAATCCCTAGAAACACGGAAGTGATCAAGAACACTAAAGTACAATGTAATCTCACTCTAGAGGAGTTGCTGAAGATGAAACCAGAATTGTGGAAACATGTAGCAAATCAATTCCCTGAGCTTGCTACTACTCCCTCACAAATAGGATCACAAAATAAGGTACCAGAGATACCCGTAGAAAAGATTGGAGATGTAAGTGAAGGAGAGGAAGGTAACACGTATCTTCCAATAACCCATCAGGGCTACACCACGAAAGCCATCTTAGATTCAGGAGCCGGAGTAGCCATAGCTACCACCGCTTTATGGAAACGTTGGGGTAAGCCAGCATTAAGACCCACCAAGATGAAGCTACAAATGGCTGACGGACACATAGAAAAACCATTAGGCTTACTAGAAGGCATATCTCTCACCACTTGTGGTGTAGAATTTGAGCATACTTTTGCCATTTGTGACTTTGCAAAAAACCATGCTTATGAGATGATATTGGGACGACCATTCATGCGTCAGTTGCAAATTGTACAAGATTGGGGAACTAATTCTTTGTACTTGAAACATTTAGGAGTGACTACCAAAGTCAATCTTAAAGACTATTCACATCGAGATGTACCCCCAATACAATGGAATACCATCCATAAGACACCAATAGAGACGGAATCCGTGCACTCATTAGAATCAGATCCTTCTTGGTTGCATGAGGATACTCACTTATGGATGTGTAAAGTAGCAAAACGAGAGGAAGAAAGGTTAGAAGCCAGGACCTTAGGTGCAGAACAACATCCACGAACCCTTCAAGATCCAGCCTACGCACCTGTAGTATTCCCAGACGAAGAGTTTCAACCCCATGGTTGGGCAGAAATCCTAGCAACCATGGATGTAGCCATCAATGAAGAACATTGGACACCCCACTGTGACGAGGATGGCTATGACATATCAGTTTTCACAATAGAGCCAATCATGTGCGATCCAATTTTAGAAGAATGTGAACCTAGCACCGATGCCTTTGAGGATGCAAGCGATTTTGATTTAGAATCAATTATCATGGACCCACCCTTTGCATCAGAGGAAGAATATTTCTACGAAGTAGAGACTCACCCTCAGAGACATGAAGAAGTTACGAATGAGGTGAGGTTAGCCACTCAAGTGACTACTAAGAGTGAAGGCAAGAAAAGAAAGAAGAAAGAAACCATGTCCGAAAAAGAAGAATCTTTATTTGAAGTACCCGAGAACTTCAAGAAATATGAAATCGAAGATAGAAGAATCATGGTACGAATGCCTAATAGAAAGGCGAATGACGGACAAGTATATGATAACCGAGAGAAAACCAAGAAAATAATAGTTGCCATAGAAGGAGAAGAAGAAAAATGTACATACATACGGCATGATTTGACAAAGGAAGAAGAAGAAGAATTAGTTGCCCTATTACGCGAATATAGAGATGTTTTTGCGTGGAGTTACAAAGATTTGAAAGGAGTAGATCCAGATATATGCTCTCATAGAATCCCTATGACTCCAGATGCAAAACCGACAAAACAGAAACCTTACACGTACAATGATAACTACGCTGCGAAGATTAAAGAGGAGATAGATCACTTGATAGAAGCAGGATTCATTTACGAAATTGAGCATACCGAATGGGTATCCCCCATTGTGGTTGTGCCCAAGAAGAATGGAAAATTGCGTGTGTGTATTAACCTTAAAAGAGTTAACGCCGCCACGATTAGAGACAGTTATCCTCTTCCTATCACAGAACATCTATTGGAAAGAGTTGCGGGCAAGGAAGTTTGCAGCTTCCTTGATGGTTTTTCAGGCTATAATCAAGTAGCCATTGCTCCAGAAGACCAACACAAGATGGCATTTGCCACTGAATGGGGCATATTTGCATTTCGTGTGATGCCATTTGGCTTAACAAATGCACCCGCCACTTTCCAGCGACTCATGTGTCATGTTTTTAAGGAATTCTTACGCAAGAGTTTGGAAGTTTATGTCGATGTCTTATGTGCACATTCAAATGTAAGACAGACATATCCCAGAGTTAAGACAAATATTTGAAAAATGTCGAGAATATCAGGTTTGTTTGAACCCAGAAAAATGCGTTTTCATGGTCAGACAAGGCAAAATTCTAGGACACATTGTGTCAGAAAATGGAATCTCTACGGATGAGGAAAAAGTGAAGGTAATTGCAGAATTGCCTAGACCAACTAACGTGAAAGAGGTACAGGCATTTATGGGCCATTGCGGTTATTATAGGAGATTCATACACATGTATGCAATCATAGCCAAGCCTTTGTACTCTCTCTTCACCAACTTTGTATGGACAGATGAATGTGAAAATTCATTCAATGAACTCAAACGGCACTTGTGCTCAGCACCTATATTGACAACCCCAGATTGGAGTAAGCCATTCCATGTACATGTGGATGCATCCAATTACGCCATAGAATGTGTGTTAGCACAACCCACGAATGAAGGTAACATCGATCTCCCCATAGCTTACGCGAGCAGACAATTGAACGCAGCAGAAAGAAATTACACCACGACGGAACGAGAAGGATTAGGGATGATCTACGCAGTAAAGAAGTTTAGGCACTACTTGTTGGCCAATAAGTTCAAGTTCTTTACAGATCATCAAGCCCTATTGTACTTAGTCAACAAACCATGTAACACAGGACGATTGATACGTTGGTTTCTATTACTCATGGAGTATGATTTTGAAGTCGTAGTCAGGAAAGGAAAGACACATCTTAGAGCTGACCACCTTTCAAGATTAACCTCAGGAGAAGCTCCTCAAGGAGTAGCGGATGATCTACCAGATGCATACTTGTTTAACCTTGAGATAGCACCAGAATGGGCTAAACCTATAGTCCCTATTCTCACATATGGACCCAAGAATCCTAAGATAAAGATCAAAGAGGGAGAGATTACCAAGTCGCAGAGATACCAAATAATGGCAGGAAGCATATATAAACAGGATAATCAAAAGATTCTTGCTTGTTGTGTAGATGAATCAGAACATGCGAATTGGTTGCAATTAGCACACGTAGGTGCACTACAGTAAACATCATTCAAAACATCGAACATTACATACTCTGCATAGATTAGGAGTATATTGGTCTTCGATGGAAGCACATGTCTACAGGTTGTGTAAGGAATGCAATGTTTGTTGTGAAAGACCACCAGTAGAGCATGCTTCATTGTATCACGTGTCTCTCACACCAGACTGGAGTGAACAATTAGTGACATACTTGAGGACGAAGACATTCCCTCAAGGAATGACCTTAGCACGACAACGCAGTCTAGAGCAGGAAGCTCAAGAACATTCACTTATTGGCGATAACCTATACAAAAGAGGACGAGATGGATATCTCAGACAATGTGTTCATGAGAGCGATTATCTGAGCATACTAGAGACTGCACACCAAGGTGTTGCAGAAGGTCATTTTGGACCCGATAGGATAATCAAAGCCATCCTCTTTGCAGGATTATGGTGGCCCACTCTTCACATGGATGCTCATACCTATGTTAAGAGATGTGATGTGTGCCAAAGAACTCAGTCTCCTACTCGCAGAGATGAAATGCCATTGTAACCCATGATGGGAGGACGTGCATTTTCAAAGTGGGGTATAGACTTTGTAGGACCCATTAACCCCCCTGCAAAAGGTACACATGCTGAATACATTATTGTTGCCACAGATTATCTGACGAAATGGGTAGAGGCAAAAGCCACGAAAAAGAATGATGCACACACAACTGCAAAATTCTTATTTGAGAATGTCTTTACAAGATATGGATTGCCTATAGAGTTAGTGAGCGATCGAGGCACTCACTTTCTAAACCAAGTCATTGAATATTTGTTACAGGATTTTATGGTGATTCACAAGAAATCCGCACCATATCATCCTCAGGCCAATGGTCAAGCTGAAAGCACTAATAAGATCCTTTGTAACGTACTGACGAAACTCGTGAACAACAAACGTTTAGATTGGGACAAACAGTTACACCACGCTGTTTGGGCATATCGAGTGGCCTACAAGACCGTACTCAATGCAACTCCCTTTCAGATGGTTTTTGGTCAGAATGTTGTGCTTCCTTTGGACTTCTTGATACAGACCCTTAAGGTTGCACAAGAACATCAGTGGATCGGCCATGAATTATCAGCAAGAATAATGGACTTGGAACGATTAGAAGAAACCAGGCTAAAGGCAGCAGCAGGAATATATGCAGCGAAGAAGCGACAGAAAGCATATTTTGATGCACACGTGAAAGATAAAGGCTTAAAAGAAGGAGATTTAGTTCTAGTATATACGCTAAAGCAACACGCATGTAAGTTAGAAAAGCGAGGTTATGGACCTATGATCATTAACAGACTCTCAACAAGTGGAGCAGTACAGTTAGCCACTTTAGAAGGAGATATAATGCCTAATTACATTAGTGGTTGTAGAGTCAAGTTATATCAGGAACCTCTTACTGAGGATATGCTTACACGACTCACGTTAGCAAAGAAGCGTAAGGAGGAAGAAAATAGAATACGAGCGGAAGCTCAGGCAGAAGCAATAGAACGCATTAAACGCATGAAGTTAAGAAGACAAGGACTAGGGAGATAACATTATAACCATCTGGAAACTACACCCAGATATCCCATGGCCATGTGTCAAGTAAAGTCAACCACTCATCCTAGTATAGTGGACAGGAGACCATTCATTACAGTCAGGCTAGAGCATGGCAACCCTCGCCAAGAGCTCAGGGCTTTAATTGACTCAGGTGCTGCGACTAGTGCGATTAGATGGTCCCGCTATAAGGATTCAGGGATAGAAATGCGGCCAATTGAGGCATACCTCATAGGGCTAGGAGGCATGGAAACCCCTTGCATGGGTGAGGTGGACCTTCCTATCCTCATTAAGGAAGTGACCATAACAGCGAAGCTACTAGTGTGCCATGATGACGACCTGATAGAACCCCTAATCCTTGACCAAGATTGGCTATATGATCACTCAGTGGACCTAAATCTTAGACAAGGCTATTTACAGATTGGAACCTTAGAACAGAAGCGAGTGATACCGCTTGACTTCCCTAATTGCATTCCGATTGAGGTTTGTAACCCCAGACCCTATGAAACGCATGCGACGGAAGACCGGAAGATCTTGGGTCAGACCACTCACGTTGCGTCTACACCAACCCACTCGGGCTTGGCTAGGGACAATTGTCAATCAGAAGGACGACAGGAGATCTTCCCTGGGGCTTCCTGCAAACTAGAAGGGGCAGCTACCCAACCGCTAGGGCAGATGAACACAATCAGCGGTCAGGTGGGTTGCATCAGCGGCCAAATGAGCACAACACCCTGCGGTGCTCATCCTTCCAAACTTGTTGTGGACTGGCCTAGATTAAAGATAAATAACGAATCACTTCCTAATGGGCAGGTCACGCAAGTGTTGGATCTCCCTTCTTTTCCAAAGCAGAGCGTCCATTGGACCTCTCAAACCCAACCTCGAAGGAGTCAACCACAGCAGAGGAACCCAGACCAACGACACCACCAGACAAGGCAAGGAAAGCAGCAGTATCAACATCACAGAACAAGTGGCACGCAACAAATATGGGTGCCAAAAGGACAGCAACCACAGGCTATTGACAACACTACAGACAAGAACAGGACAAAGTTTCAAAAGAAGCAGAGTCAGCATCCAAAGTCCCCTCGATCTTCTTCCCCAAGTGCAAATACTCGGCAGATTTGGATCGCCAAGAAGTATCTTATCAATCGACCCACACCCATGCAGATTTGGGTACCCAAACAATGTATTATAGCCCAACCCTCTAGCCATGTAATATATACCCCTCCGAAATCTTTTCATCCTTCAATACCACCAAACCCGATACCACTTTTTGTCCCTCAGCAGAAACATGCCACCCACTCCAAGACTCTTAGGAAATGGATACCGAAACATATCCAAACGTCTTCTTGTACCCCCTTATCTAACAATTCTCCCACCCCGTTTAAACTCCACCCTTGTAATAATTCACCCTCAACCAAACCTTGTATAAATTCATACACCAAAACCCCACATCATGCATAATAAAAGCTCATCAAGAATTGTAGGCATAATCTGAACCATGTAGGTGTCTAGAGACCTGCATTAGCTCTACAAAGAATCGTTGCATTAATCACTTCACGACACTTGGCTACGCAGGTTACACATCGGTTATGGAAAGGGATTGCGGTCTCACCTTAATGGGATCATAATTATTTTCCATACTAATGTGTTAATCTTTTGTAGCAGATCTTTTCCATTAGCCCATCAGTCATCATGCAAACCGAAGCAGGACCATCAGAAGCTGGCCCAAGCACACCAATGGCCACTATTGGAGAATTACTAGTGGAATCTTATTCGACGATGCAACCACCAGAGTTTCAAGGTTTTCCAGGACCCATGCCAATCGATGATCCTCCTAGAGGATATACCGAGAAGATTCATCGTAATTCTCATTGGTTTCAAGGCCTAGCAGGACCCTTAGCAGACGCTGATTTCATATTTGAGGCCAATTTGGCATTTGATCTTCGCACATGGACCAAGTACCAGTTCTTGTCAAGAGAATTTGAAGGACTACAGAATACACAAGATCTAACGCACGTTTGGGCACGAGCGGGATTCACAGAATATTTTAGTGACCCTCTGCCTAAACCTGATTTTTACAGATGTTTTTACTTGGTAACCACCTTAACGGCTTCAGAGAACAAGGATCTACCCGGCACATTCATGTTACCATCCTTGGTAAATGATCCTCCAATCAGAAGGTTTTATTTGTCTAAAGATCTAATTTGCGCAGCTCTGAAAATACATGGAACACACACTCCGACGGAGAGAGAACGGCTAGTCCCAGAGCAGATGAAACGTGGTGACGTAACTAAGTGGGAGAATATTTCAGCTATAACCCCTGAGCTTTCCAAGCCATTACGGATATGCATGCAGCACTTTGCTTTCCCAGCTCAGGATCGTTTTACCATGCCTCACAAGAGAATCTGGTTTGGATTGTACTTAGCATGTACTGGACCGCAAACAGTTGATCTAGCCAGCTGGATCATTGATCAGCTCTATTTGGCACAACATAGGTGGGAGCAAAAGAAGGTAATCAATGGGTGCTGCGCCCTCACCAGGATCATATATATGTGCTTGGCGTATGACTTACCAATTGAGCGTGCCATGACCAGTGAGGAACTGAAAGCATTTAAAGGCACCACTCGGAAGGCTAGAAAGTCTAGCAAGGGTAGAGCCGGAAAGTGGATGAGAGGTACTCTCCCGTGCCTACAAGTCCCAGAACCACCCTTGCCACAACCATCTCCAGAGCAGTCACCAACAGCAGCCACTCCCACGGTACCACCAATTCGTATACGGTTATCAAGACCAGTTACGCCGGAGGGCACCACCAGTACTGTTGCGCCCCAAGCAGCCACAACCACAGAACATATCACCACAGCAGCTGAACTTCCCACCACTATTGGTGCGGAAGCTTTCTCTTTTCCAATACCCCATTTAGAAGCAGGACAAGCAGAGCCACTGGACCAAACTTTTGATTTTGAGATACCCGATGCATTCTCCAATGAGTTCTAGTTTTCAGAAGGACAATTGTTTTCTCAAGAATTTGAAAGGCCTAGCTACCCTACCACACCCAGGGATCAGCCACAAGGACAGATCGTGTCCAACTCTGATGACGAAAGAACAGCAACCGATGACGACGAAGGAGACGACGAAGCTAGCCAGGGAACTCAGGAATCCCAAGAGCATGAACAGACAGATGGCCAAGGCCAACAAACAGACACACATGGTGATACAAGTACCCATGAAGATGAAACTTACGAAGCAGCAGCTTACACACTAGCTATCAAGAAGCTGTATAGAACTATGGAAAAAGTTTCGGCACGCAAAAAGCTGACAGAGGAAGAGAGTCAAACAATAATAGAACAAGAACTTGTCACAGGCGGATTTGAAGACGCATACATCAAAGGATTCAGAGAGTTAGTCAAATCAGTAGGCTCCAACGAAGCCCTCAGGTACTTGCAACGAAAGCCACTACCACAGTTTGACCCCCGCAGAGTGCGACTACTTTCAACGCCCGGCGAATACATTCGTGTACCAACAGGAGCACAGTCTTCTGAACAAGCCAGGGAGGCACGCCTCGTCCCCAAAAGTTCGTTGGCTGTAGAAACCATCTTTGGAGATTCCCCACCCCGCGCTACAGCTGTACAAACCTCAGTAGTCACTGAAGTACCGACCACCCCAACCGCTCCTCTCTCACCGCCCCATTAGGGCGAAAAACGGCCCAAAAAGGGCGGTGTAAGGATTTCAATTAGTTGTGCTTAATCGGGATTAAAGTTGTCAAATCCTTTAAGAAATTCCGTGTAAGTTCATTTAAAACGTATCTTATGCAAATTTTGAAGCGAGAGAAACTCGTATCATATAATCATGAAAAGTTTGTGTGATATCTTACGCCTCGAAGTTTGTGTGATATCTTACGCCTCAAAAGTTGAATTTTCCTCTTGTTCACGGACCTATATAATGTGTGTTGATCACGTTTTGCGCTCTTTTTCTCTACTTTTCATAGCAAGCCTGTTTCTCCCTTTCACGTCATTTTAGACACTTGCTGGTCATTTTTCATAGCAGACCATGGAGAACGTTAACCCAAATACTCTCCCTGAGCTTTCAAACATTCGAAATCATTGTAAAAATCCCATATCAACATTGCAGTTAGTCAGGAGTATGCGACGACAAGAAACGTATTTCGAAGGGCTCTTCATCCTCTTGAAGTGGATGGATTGCGAAAGGAAGGCAAGAAACATATCGACATATGGACAGATGGATCTGTTTATCCAATTGATCCACAAACTGGAAGGTACCCCCCTTTTCATAATCTTCATGATCTGATTAGATTTGTGGGAGATGGTGAGGATGGTTTACGAGGCTATTGTTCAAGGCTCTGGGATATTTCAAGGAATTATGTACAATACATAAACTATTTACAAAACACACTACACCAGAAGAATTTACATATGAGGGAGCTAGAAAACAAATTATCCACTTTATCTTCTCAGTTAGAGTCTTTTAAAAAAATGAAAGAAACTCCTATAGGTTTGAGAATGCAGTCAAAACGAGTAAAACCTTTTTTAGATTTGACTGAAAAATCTGGCCAGAAAAAGAAAAGAATGAAAATTGTTAGAGATCATGTGACAAATGTGCTAGGTTTCAATATGTCGAGCAGTTTTGAGCGCATACATTTCTGTAATGAAATTTTGAGTCAAAATGATGTTTTAAAACTATTGAAACTAAATGAAAATACATGCTTGAAACGCTTTGTTTTTCAAAAACTCATGACAGAAATGAATCTTTTACTAGAACCATCTCAAATTCAAAATATTTGTGATAGTGTCGGAGTGAGTAGGAAAGGTTATAGAGCAATTTCAAAAGTTTGGTGTGAATTTTTAAAATTTAACAAAGTTAGAAGTTTTGGATTGCCTAGACCCCATCATGTAGGAAAGTTTCGGCTCTGCTTGAATAAGAAGATCACATCAGTATTTGGTGAATATAAACATATTCACGGTAACATGCCTTACGAAGTAGGAAAACAAAAGTTACATTTCACTTACAATGCATTTAACAACATATGGATAGATGTTATAAAACTTCAAACATACATGGTTCAGTTCTATAATATAAAAGAGCATGAATGTTCTGGTCTATTGAAATTTGTAATCAAACTTGATGAAGCTGAGCTTAAAAAACATCAAAAGATGGAGAGAATAAGCATTGCACTGATGAACAAAGCTTTGGACTATAGCCTTGGGAAATTGGATACTCCATCTCTCAAAGTACAATCAGAAATGGAGTTATGGTGGGTTGGCTGTGCTCAAGTTCCATCTGAGAGCCATAAAACACTTAAATGGTTATTCTCACAGACAAACATTCCAAATGTTATCCAAGGGCATCATGCAGGAGAATTGTTGAATGTCAAAGACTACGGAAACTTTCAAGTTGAGTGGCATTTGAGTGGAGACCTAAAGACACTCAAATGCATGTTTGGTATAAGTGGGGGAGCAAATTCTAAATACCCTTGCTTGTACTGCATGCAAAGCCCAGGCACAAATGGATGGATTACTAGAGCTGAGGGTGAAGAGGCTCCTTCTAGACAAAATGTTATTCTTCGTAACTACTCATCTTCTTCAATGATTTGGGATCCCATACTTCCAATAGCATTGACAAATGTACACATATGTACACTAGATGCAGAGTTAAGAATCATTGACAAGTTGGTCCGTCTTCACTTGGATTATGCATATTCTATCAAGCCTACAACTCTTGCAGATGAATGCATAAAAAAATGTGAATGTCTTCTTTCAGAAATGGGGTTTCATGGTGGTGATGTTCATCTAAGAAAAGATCCAAAGCTTTCACAAAATACAGGTGATGTTTTACAGGATGTCTCAATGGGAGGTGCAAAAGCAAGGAGATTCTTCAGCAACCATGATGGCAAACAACTTAATGCCATGTGGAATTCATGGAAAACATTTTGTGAGGTCACGACTAATGTAAAAAGCAAACCAGAAATAGCAAAAAAGAGAATGGAGGTGTGGGTCAAACTAGATAATCTTTTAAAGATCATGAGGCAGCAGGTAACATCAAAAAGTTATGTGACAGATTTCAGAAAGGCGACCACAGAGCTTATAGAAACCATCATAGAGGCATGGGGTGCCAAAGACATAACATACTACTTGGTGAGCTCCAAAGATATTTTATTCAATTTATTTATTTTTAATTGAAATAAAGATCTAATGAAATTCTTCTGCTTTCCAGCATATTCTTCTTGTGCATGGTGCATTCTTTGCAGAAAAAGAACCACTTGCCATGTGGAACACCCAAGGCATGGAAAAATCTCATTATCAAGCAAGGACAAGCTTCTTTAGGTGTACAAGGAAAGGAGGAGGAGTAACAAAGAGCAATGCCTTCAGAGAGCTTTTTGATTGGTTCTTTAGAAGACAATTACAAAGGACCTCATGCCAAATATAATCTTTGAGTGGTGGATCCCCTCTCCTCTTTTCAAAGCAACATTTGTCACTAACAATGTGCATTTCTGAGCTTGGGCTCATGCACGTTCACTTCCCTATATTGACACTCAGAGGAATATTGGACACGTGCCGGTTCCTAAGAGATTACCATGCTGATTGACATAGACCATTCACCAGTGCTACTGTTCCATACTGGTTCAGGAAATACTGAGAATTGAATTGCTTTATATTCCTTGGCAAGCAACATCGTGTAACTACACCAAGCTGAGTTTCACATATTCTCTTTAGCTCACCATATGCAGGAGTCTTCTCCTCCAGAACTACCTTGTGCAGATATCTCCTTGGATGCTCTGGTACATGAAGTAGTTAAGCATCACTCAAGTTGCAGACCTTCAAGCTCTTTAGAAGACAATTACAAAGGACCTCATGCCAAATATAATCAGAAGGATATGGCTATCTCCAGACAAATCATGTATCAATATCACAAACTGAAAAAGACCACATTTCAAATAGAGCTTTAATATTTGCAATGTCTTTTATTTCTTTGAGAAATAAAAGATGTCATGTATGTACATTTCATGATGTATTATGCTTTGAAAAGAAATATGTCTACTACCATCAGAAGACTTTGACCAGAGAATCAATAACAATTACACCAAAAAAATTTGCAATGTCTTATATCACATTGGGCAATTTCTGTATATGTACATTTGTTGAGTATAGAATTTGAAAAAATAAAGTCATTCCTTGAGCCTTTTGAAAGAGCTTGGCTCTGGCAAATCACCTCTATATCTCAGGAACTCTTTTCTCCTGTATCCAGCAATGCTTTTTAAATCTAACACCCCTGCAGCCATTGCATAGCTTGAATAACAAAGAAAGTACCCTGCCCTTGAAGCATTGAGTCCAGGGGCATATCCAAAAATTCTGAATGCAGTTGCTCTTTCAAGCAGTAAAACTCTGAAAGCATTAAAGGGTATTGGAGTAAAACCCATGTATTTTGATAGAGTCCTCAAGCAGAACAATCCAAAGTCTGGCTCCTCACTATAGTGCTTGTGAATAACACAAAAAGTGGCTGGGTCCAACTTTGGAAGATAGTGGATAATAGAATGAATATCCACCTTTGCTTTTCCTTTCTCTTCTAAGGCTTTTCTTGTTCCCTTGCCCCTGCCAAGGTAATTGTCTTCATCCAATAAAGTTAACTGTGATAAAAATGAAAAACATGGTTAGATGAAGTGCAAGCACACTTAAGGAAACATGTGAAGTAACTTGAAACTATTAGAAAGAAAAGCAAGAGACACGGCTGATGCAAGCGATAAGGGTCTTCAGAGAAATTCAGATTGTCGTTATCGCTTGCATCGGTCGTCATCAATATCTATTTGCAAACTGCCTAGAAACATCTAATGTTTGATAAATGAGGGGAATTCCCACAAGCAAGACATGTATAATCATTGCTGCATGCAACTCCTAGACACGACCGATACAAGCGATAAGGCCCAGCGGAAAATATCCGATGGGCCTAATCGCTTGCATCGGTCGTGATCCATTTCTGACAGTTGGAATGGAGAACTTGGACAAATCTGATACAAGAAAGAGATTTTGCATTGGTCCCATCTCATATCCTTAACCTAAAGATCTTGAGAACATAGTTAACTGTATACCTTGATGTCATCTTCCTAAAGTCCAAACACGACCGATGCAAGCGATGAGGCCCAACGGAAAATATCCGATGGGCCTAATCGCTTGCATCGGTCGTGATCCATTTCTGACACTTCGAATGGAGAACTTGGACAAATCTGATACAAGAAAGAGATTTTGCATTGGTCCCATCGCATATCCTTAACCTAAAGTTCTTGAGAACATAGTTAACTGTATACCCTGACGTCATCTTCCTAAAGTCCAAACACGACCGATGCAAGCGATGAGGCCTAGCGGAAAATATCCGATGGGCATAATCGCTTGCATCGGTCGTGATCCATTTCTGACACTTCGAATGGAGAACTTGGACAAATCTGATACAAGAAAGAGATTTTGCATTGGTCCCATCTCAAATCCTTAACCTAAAGTTCTTGAGAATATAGTTAACTGCATACCTTGACGTCATCTTCCTAAAGTCCAAACACGACCGATGCAAGCGATGAGGACCGACGGAAAATATCTGATGGGCCTTGTCGCTTGCATCGGTCGTGATCGACTTCTGACACTTCTAATGGAGAACTTGGACAAACTGACACAAGATAGAGATTTTGCATCAAGCCCATCTCATCTCCTTTTCCTTTAAATCATGAGAATATATTTTACTACATACTTGACCTCATCTTCCTCTTCAAGTCCGAACACAACCGATGCAAGCGATAAGGCCCAATGGAGATTATCCGTTAGGTTGTATCGCTTGCATCGGTCGTGGTCATTTTCTCACTTAAAAATAGAGATCTCGGACAAAAACTTTAATTGATAGAATATATCAAACAACATACCTTGACCTCATCTTCCTCCTCAATGAGCTCTTTTGAGTCAATACAAATTGTTCCTTTGTCCTCAGCGACATCCAAGAATGAATAGCCACGTCCAAACGAGTATATTCCAAGTTGCTTCTGATGCTCATCAAACTCTTCATCAGCAAGTTTTGGCTTCTCTGACATAGCTTTCTCAAAGCATTTTGAAAGAGCTTGTGATGAATCTTTGAATTCTTCATTAGACAAATCCAAATCAAGACGCAAAAATTCCTCTCTTCTTTCTCCTTTCTTATTGATGAATCTCCTTGCAACTTCTTCTGCCTCAGCTATAGCTGCAAGACAGTAGTCCTCCCTTAGATTGAAAAGTTCCTGAATGTAAAATAGAGGTATGAACTCTTTCCCAGAGATAAAGTAAAAAGGTATATTTGGGAGAAGTAGGGACTTCTCAGACACTTGAACTTCTTCACTTGGCTCCCTTATTGCAGTCTCTGCTTTAAAAGTGGCCACATCAAAATCTTTGACCTGCTCTTCTTCTGCTTGGAGATTGATCTCCTCAATAATCTCCATGACACCTTTCATAGTTTTTGAGCTAGCCTCAAGTGCCAGCTCTAAGCAAGGCTCGTCTTCATCATGAACATTTTCCTCCCTTTCAACTAAGATATGATCAAGCCATATCAAGAAAGCAATGTTTAAAGGGAGCAAGCAGCAGTCCTTTTCATGCTCTGGGCATAAATCAAGCTTCCCTAGCAAAGGGGATATCCTTCTGCATTTTCTTGTGATTTTAGCCCTATCTGTTGGATCCTTCCCAAAGATGTGAGGATGGACATAGGTTTTCTGAGAAATAGGAAGGATCCTCCCATCGACCAACCCCAAGAAAATCTCCCACTCATCCTTAAGAAAACTTTTCGAGTTCTCTAAGAGTTTTTCAAAATCAATTTCGGGGTTGAATATGGTCATTGCATCAGGAAAATAATCTACACTTAAACCCTCTTGAACCATGAAATCAAGAAGTTTCTCCGATGGAGAGACACTAAGGATCTCATTCATTACCTCCATCTAAGCTGCAGCTTCTCTTGTATGTCTATTAGAAGAACACAACCGATGCAAGCGACTAGAGCGAGTCAACGTAGGTCAAACGGCGAAAATCGCTTGTATCGGTCGTGTCGGAGACGAAAGAAAAATACACATGTAGGTGAGAAATTCTCTGAAGGTTGAAAATTTGAGTTTGTGAAGAAATAGGTATTTATAGGCGAGGAGGGAACAAACGGTCGAATGAGGTGGACCAATCACAGAGTGCCACATGGCAACGTGTACGTTGCCCGATGCAACGGATAGATGACGTGGATCAATCAAATCATGCCACATGGCAAAAGACGTTGGAATTCGCAACGGGTATCTGACGTGGACCAATCGGGGCATGCCACGTGGCACAACGGTCAACTCAGTTTTGGGACCTATTTAAGCTTCCCTATTCATTTGCTTTTTTGTTTTTGTCAACACTTGCCAAGCGTGGAGGTTCCATTGCCACCAAGTTTTTTGGCTACTTCACAATTTCTATAGAGAACGCTCTCTCCGTAAGGTAATGTGGACACGACCGATGCAAGCGATTAGGGACATCCGAGATTTTTGGATAACCCGAATCGCTTGGATCGGTCATGTTTTTTAAATAGCATCGTCCTTGATCATACCTTGCAAATTTTGGTTTCTTTTGTGTTGCTTGAGTATAACGCATTGTTACCTTTATTTTAACTTCTATTTATTGAAATATGATGATGAATTCAGGGACGACCGATGCAAGCGATGAGTGACATCCGGGCATTTACGGATGACTCTTATCGCTTGGATCGGTCGTGTCTCTAGTGAGGAGGGAAGAAACGGTCGAATGAGGTGGACCAATCATAGAGTGCCACGTGGTAAAGCGTACTTTCCCCGATGCAACGGATAGATGACGTGGATCAATCAAATCATGCCACGTGGTAAAAGACGTTGGAATTCGCAACGGGTATCTGACGTGGACCAATCAGAGCATGCCACGTGGCACAATGATCAACTCAGTTTTGGGACCTATTTAAGCTTCCCTATTCATTTCCTTCATTTTTTTCTGTCAACACTTGCCAAGCGTCGACGTTCCATTGCCACCACGTTTTTAGCCTACTTCACAATTTCTATAGAGAGCGCTCTCTACGTAAGGTAATGTGGACACGACCGATGCAAGCGATTAGGGACATCCGAGATTTTTGGATAACCCTAATTGCTTGGATCGGTCATGTTTTTTAATATCATCGAGTCCTTGATCATTGCTTGCAAATTTTAGTTTCCTTTGCTATGCTTGAGTATAACGCATTGTTACCTTTATTTTAACTACTATTTATTGAAATATGATGATGAATTCAGGGACGACCGATGCAAGCGATGAGGGACGTCCGGGCATTTACGGATAACTCTTATCGCTTGGATCGGTCGTGTCTCTTACAGTGGAACGAGTCATTGATTATAGTTTTCCAATTATCTTTTTCTTAGTGGTAATTGAGTATTTTGCATTGTAAGATATATTTTATTGATATTTCATGATAAATTTAAAGACGACCGATGCAAGCGATCAGGGACATACGAGCATTTCCGGATGACTGCTATCGCTTGCATCGGTTGTGCCTCTGATAGTGGAAAGAGTCATTCATTATAGTTTTCCAATTATCGTTTTCTTAGTGATAATTGAGTATTTTGAATTGTAAGATATATTTCATTGATATTTGATGATAAATTTGAAGACGACCGATGCAAGCGATCAGGGACATCCGGGCATTTCCGGATGACTGCTATCGCTTGCATCGGTCGTGCCTCTGATAGTGGAAAGAGTCATTGATTATAGTTTTCCAATTATCTTTATCTTAGTGATAATTGAGTATTTTGCATTGTAAGATATTATTTATTGATATTTGATGATTAATTTAAAGACGACCGATGCAAGCGATCAGGGACATCCGGGCATTTCCGGATGACTGTTATCGCTTGCATCGGTCGTGCCTCTGATAGTGGAAAGAGTCATTGATCATAGCTTTTAGAGAGTAAGTTTTGACAGTATATTCCACTTTTCCTAATTCCTTGCCTAAAGATTGATTTTTTGCAGAGTATGGCTAGAACCAAAAAGACAGCAAGGAAGTTGTACCCTGAGGGTCAGGACAAGAATGCCCAAGGGGAAAATGTCCAGGAGCAAAATTCCCAGAAGGTTCAAGCCAAAGTGCCAGACCAGCCTTCAAAAAAAAGGGTCAACTACCATGTTAAGTCTTTGAGGGAAATAAGAAGAGCCCAAAAGTCTATGGGATTGTTGATCCCAAGACTTCCATTTATGAGAGTTGTCAAGCAGATCTCATCCAACCTCTGTTCTTTGATGAAGACCTCATCCTTTGTCAATGTGAGGTGGCAAACTCAAGCACTACTATGCCTGCAAGAAGCTGCAGAGGACTTTGCTATTGATTTCATGAATGATGCCTACTTATGTGCTGCTCATTCTCATAGGGTAACTTTAATGGCGAAGGATTATGTTATTGTTTCAAGAATAAGATAAAAGTTTGATAAAGCTCTGGTTCCTATTGATCACCACGACAAAAAATTCTTTGATATTTTAAATATACCTCCAGCTCGAGCACCTAAAACAACAGTTGTCATTGAAGAGATCAACACTCAAGTCACTCATGATCATGAGACTAGAGCTGCAGCAAATAGTGAGGAGGAGAGGAAAAAGCAGGGATTATTTACAGAGGAAAGTGCCATCTTAACCCAGATTCAAAAGTTATAGAAAGCAAATAAAGAGCTCCTCAAGAAAGGAGATGGGCAGGTTATAGTTAATGTTGCAATGCCATGGCAAAGTGAATTGTTTCTTGACATTAGACCTGAAGATAACAAAATGTTGAGGGAGCTTCATCTTGAAATATCAGATAGTGTGGTCAACATTTCACTCAGGTATATCTAGAGGCCTTAAAATGCTTTTGTTTTGCATAATTTTCTAGTTCCTTAACTGCATTTTTATTTCTTGATTTGTAGGGTTCTTCTTCAACAATGTGAGGAAAAGGTTCAAAGAAAAGTATTTATTTTAGATCCTCTGGTGACACAATGTTTTTTACATAAACATGGAGATGCCAAGTCCTTTCTACGGGGTTTTACAGAAGAAGTAGAATGTGTAATTTACCCATACATTGAAAAGTAAGTATTCATCTTCATTTTGGAAACATATTTGTTTCATTTAAGAAAGTATATTTACATGCAACTCATTGACAGGGGCCATTGGAGTTTGATTATTGTGGACTTCAATGCATATCAAGCTCTTTTCCTAAATTCTCTTCCATCACAGCATGGGAATTGCAAAGTGTAAGTTACTATACATTTTGTTGTTCTCTATTTTAAAGCCATGCCCCGTTTTGATTTTCACTTTACAATGCAGTGCTGCAAAGCTTCTCAAGATGCATATTGATCAGAATTTTCCAGAAATAGCTAAAATGAATGAACAAAAGCAATTTGGATACAGCCAAATTCATGTGCCATTGCAGAGAGACTCAACATCATGTGGCTGGAGAGTGATTGCAAATGCTGTAAGATTCTTGGAAAGAAGGTTCTATAGTCCTGGATTGAATTTATCAGACTACCCAGATGCATGGATCATCTTGATCAGAGAGAGAGCAATAAATAGTATCATGAAACATGCAATCTGCCCACATGATCCAGACTCACCTCCACCCCCTCCACCTGATAAAAAACAGTCTGAAGATAAAAAGAAAGGGCTTCCTCTTCACTCACCACTAAAGCATATGAACAACATAAAGAGTCAAGCTGAAAGCTCCAAAAAGGGACAGAAGCAACAGAGAAAGCAAGGCTCTAAAAAGGATAGAAAGGGTTAAATCAATTTTTGAGTCGTAGATTGAAATCAATTGTAAAGCCAACCGAGGTTGGAATATTTATTTTTTAACAAATTGTATGTAGTTATGCCAATCTTCATCTGGAAGATGGTCACAGTTGTATTGAACCTCTTGAGAGTTTGACAAAAGTTCACTGGATGGTCCAATTAAATTTATTTATGTCACAATTATGAATGCATTGTGGGTTTTTTACTTCATTCTTGTTGGAAAGTGTTTAAATTTGAGAAGTTACAGAAGGACATAAAGAATTAAGAGGACACGACCGATACAAGCGATACGGGGAATCGGAGAATCTTGGATTGCCCCTATCGCTTGCATCGGTCGTATTATCCATTTCATCGCTGTTGCTAGTTTTTATACTCGTGAGTCAAATCTTTACGCAAGGTCACTTCTTGAAGTCTCCCGCGGTAGTTTGCTAACACGACCGATGTAAGCGAAAAGGGCCATCCGACAATTTCAGATTGCACTAGTCGCTTGCATCGGTCGTCTTCACTTATCTCGTCTCCTCTGCTTTATGCCTTGAGACATGCTCTTCTAATATTGAAATACCAAACCTTGGATTGGAATTTGCACCAAGTTCTCCACTCTCTCTTATATTACTTGGTAGTTTGCATTTGTACCATGATAATTTCTCTCGCGGTAGTTTGCTAACACGACCGATGTAAGCGATAAGGGCCATCCAACAATTTCAGATTGCCCTAGTCGCTTGCATCGGTCGTCTTCACTTATCTCGTCTCCTCTGCTTTATGCCTTAAGACATGCTCTTCTAATATTGAAATACCAAACCTTGGATTGGAATTTGCACCAAGTTCTCCACACTCTCTTATATTACTTGGTAGTTTGCATTTGTACCATGATAATTTCTCTCGCGGTAGTTTGCTAACACGACCGATGTAAGCGATAAGGGCCATCCGACAAATTCAGATTGCACTAGTCGCTTGCATCGGTCGTCTTCACTTATCTCGTCTCCTCTGCTTTATGCCTTAAGACATGCTCTTCTAATATTGAAATACCAAACCTTGGATTGGAATTTGCACCAAGTTCTCCACACTCTCTTATATTACTTGTTATGTGTACCATGATAATTTCTCTTGCATTACTTGAGGACAGAAAAGTTGGATAGAATCAAATTATTTAGCTGAGACTAGTGTGCACCTTTGATAGACTATAATTATTAAATTGAAATTAGATATTCAATTCTAGATCTCTTCTTCATCTAGAATTAACTTATGCAAGTTCCTGTATAATTATTTCTTAGTCATCAATTCACTCCTGCAAAAAAAAATCAATGGAAATATGAAATTAAGGACCTAAAAAATATCTAAGACATTTAAAATTAATAATTTAACACACATTGTTTGTAACCATCCTGCCAAGAAAATTCAATGGAAGTATCAATAGAAGCTTCTATTAGATGAAGATACATTATGTAAGAATGTCAGGGTTAACTTGTTACAATCTTAAAGGTTGGAACTTAATCACCCTTGGTGGCAGGCAGCTTATGCAAGATAATGATTTCTCTGATCTAATGTTAACTATTGCATCATCAATTGAGAATCTACACTGAGATGATACCTCATCAAGGTATTCTAGAAGCTCCCTTACATTTCTGAGATTCCAATTTGCAGTGAAAATTATTTTCCTTGATTGAAAATCTGGATGAATCAATACTTCTAACTCAAATTCTAGACAGCTCTCCTCTGAGTCCAAGGCTATCCAAAGTCCAAGCTTTTTTTTCCACCTTCTATAGTCATATCCTAGAACTAGAGATTGTCGACATATCTGATATGAGATTGAAAGAGAATTGGGACTAACTTTACATAAAATAATGTCACCTAGCTTTTGAACTTCTTGGCTATCCCATTCCCTACCTAAAACATCATCAATCTTTGAAATAGGGACTCTCCTATTCAACCACATTGTTTTTGTTTTCTGTAATAACATGTTTTTAAAGCATGCTACAAAGACATGAATAGGCAGAAACCATTGAATCTTTATCCTTCTCGAAATTCGGCCTGCTGACATTGCCTTCTGGATGTCAAATTTAATTTTGCAGAGAAAACTTGAAACTGTTGAATGATCAGGAGCATCCCAATCTAATGAAGAGATGCAAGGACTAGGTACGTGTACAAGAATTCCATAAGAACTCCTCCCTGACGGCACTTGATAATCTGCATAATGGACAAATAACTCTATGCTATTGAAGAATTGAACAGATTTCTCTGCATACATGAGTTCTGCATATTCCTTATGAAGCACTCTGAATGTTCCTGTTAAACATTCAACAGGTTGCCATTCCACAATATTGGAAGGAAAGATATCTGCAGTACAAAAACATATGTTTCATTATACAAAATCAACTGGAATGATAGAAGAGCATTGTCAAACTTCACTTACAGTACGAAGGGAATTGCAGATGATTTTCTAGAACAAGATCCTTAGCGGTGTACACATGCTGTACTCGTGCAAACCAACCGCATCTTTTCAATTTGAAACTGAGAATACGTCCCTTCCAATGGTTTCTTGTGTTGTCTCTTTTGGCACGCTTGACTTTATGGACACCTCTACAGCTAGGAAGCATAGTAACCCAGTCATTTACTTTCACAGAAAGAGGTTTCCACAAAGAATCCTCTCTTCTGTTGTAAACCTCACATGAAGTTACGCGATTGGAAGGACGACGAGAAGAAGAAGCCATTTGAACTTAGGAGAAGAAGAATGTTCAAAGCGAGAAACCGACGTTCACAAATTTTGGCAGTATTTATAGAAAAAAAGGCTTTGTACACGTGGAAACTTTTGATTTGATGTTAACCCTGTCGTTGAATGATCATGACATTTTGTGAACCCAAAAATATTTCGTATCTTCAAAAATCAATTCCTTCTTGGAAATTCGAGAATATGCTTTGTGTAGTGTGCAAAAGTATCTTTTTTTGCATCAAAACGAAAAATTCTACACTGAATATGAGACTCTTCATCACTTTAGCGGCGCTTTGAAAGAAAATTGTATTAAAAAAAGAAATTCTCCATACGGTTAAAAGAGACAGCAATGTTATATTCTTGTACACGTGGAAAGACGCTATTTGTCAATTTCCTTAATCTCTCATTAGCAAACAGCCCCTTTTCGGCCGTTTTTCGCCCTAATGCGTCCATCCAACCTCCCCTCTTCACCCTCCTTCCCCCAGACCAACATCTTCATTCGTCGGTAGTGTTGCAGAAATTGTCTTTATGACCACTAACCCCACAATTCCCGCACCCATTAGCCCTAGTCTACCCCCTCCCACACCCACCTTTCTATCCAACCCATTCCTTCATCAATCTTTTCCATCTTTCCCCACAACTCCAAGACCCCTTTTCCCATTCCCACCGCCATTAACCTTCTCCCCCGTCTCACCTCCCCGACCCACTGTAACCCCTCTTTCCCCTTTCTACCAAGCTGCTCCAGCCAGCCCCCCTGTAAATTACCCCTCAACCTTTGTAAATCCCGTATTTACACCAGCACGAGTACCCATGATCACACCCATATTCACGGTCACCGCACTAGATACGTCCACTGACATGGACATCTCACCACCCACTACACCATCACTCACTTCACTCACGGCACAAACATTTTTAGGCACATTACAATTTTCAACAATCACTACATCATCCACCTTCGCACCCCCATTCCCCATTCCCGTTGCATCTACACCAACTGCATCTTCATTTAGCACCCCATTAATACTATCACCCACTGTAGATAATGCATTCCGACAGATATTCATGTGTATGACGCAAGTAAGAGATGAGTTCACATCTCTTGGTGATAATTATCAGCAGCTGGAGAGGACAACCAATGACTTACAGTCGCAGCTTAATTTATTGTCCATTGAGAATGCCTCTCTGAACACCCGATACCAGGAATTACGCGAGGCATATCACAAATTGGAACTAGAAAGCGAAGAAAAGACCAAGGAAGCAAGTGCTGACCTGGATAACTTATTAAGAGCCCAGACAGTCCGCAATGCAACGCTAACACGAAACATGGGCTTACTACGAAGACACCTAGCAGCCGCCAAGGAAGAAAACCAGCGCTTACAGGATCAGAACCGAGAAAACTTAGAAGGAGCGCTCGACCACCCAGACCAACCACTCAGTCCTAGCAGGTTCAAAGCCATTCCTTCAGACTCGATGAGGATGCTGCTAGAAGATCATGTAAGATTACTAGATGAATACGACCGCATGAACGAGGAGTTACAGAAACTCAAAGAAGATCACAAATTAAACCAGTTACAAGAACCGGCACACCAAGACATACGAGCACCTGTGGACCCCTCTCCTGACCTCCTAGAGGAACTCAACTCATTACGGGCCCAGGTATCGACCCTTGAATCAAGGATTGCAGTATATGAAGCGCCACCAAGGCCAGATTCCCCACCTGAGCTTCCAACTGAGGAAGAAACGGTCACCATCCCGGTGGAGGAAACGTTTGAAGAAGCGTACGAGCCACAACCCATCCCAGGCGGACACGTCACGGCCGAAGGCCAGATGACGTACGAACTTCCGACCCCCGCGTGGATGAAGACTATTGAGGAACTTGGAACAACACACTCAGCAAGAGTAGAGGCACAACTACATGCCATGGCGATGATAGAAGAAAGAATATTACAGTCTCCATTCTTTGCTCATTTGGCCCCGCGACGATACATATCTGGGCACGAGCTACAGTATAAACCGTATTTTATGTTAATGGCCGAATACCAGTTAGCCATTGAGAAAGAGACAGGTAAGAAACCATCGCATGCAACTCAATTCGAGGCGGCCAATCTACCACTTGATGCGCAACAAGGAAGGATCTATCAACTAGAGTGGCGAAAAGATTTACTACAGCAATATCCAGAGATGATGAGTACATGGGTAAAGGCACCTTTGCATTTGAAGTACAACCCGTGTTGGGGACCAGTACCACGACGCCGCTCCTGGACTGCCTTTGCTACTAAGGTACAAAACAATAAGCAGT
Source organism: Ceratopteris richardii (assembly GCA_020310875.1). NCBI lineage: Eukaryota > Viridiplantae > Streptophyta > Polypodiopsida > Polypodiales > Pteridaceae > Ceratopteris > Ceratopteris richardii. The sequence goes on from CM035441.1 coordinate 16,872,559, forward strand.
GCCAAGATTGGTTGAATTACCCCTATTTTAAGCCACCCATTGAGTTACCAACTGTTGGCTACATGATGGCTACAATTTGCCACTGGCTCCCTAGATTAAAGCATATGGATGATATAGCGGCGCATATGACTGTCAAAATCTTTGACATGATGCAAATGATTTTTAAAGTCTTCCGACGCGTCAAGGCACCCCATGTCAACACCCCGGGCTTTGAGCATGGCAATTTCGATCTGGTATATGATATGAGTACAACGCCATCGCTACGGGTGTGTTATGCCTGGCACTGTAGAATAAAGTACCTACCGGCGTGCTACAAGCAGACGTTCGAAGAGATGTTCACAACCGGCTTCTGGGAATACCATTCAGAGGTATTCATAAGCAGGCCTACACATTTACTACAATTATTTGCCTGTGAACGAATGGTCTATTCCACACACTATCAACTCCCACCACCGGAAGAACCGCAACCAATCGACTGGGAGAAACTCGAGGCCGACCTGGCCCGAGGCATTCGTATCTCCGAGTACACCCTCGCTCAAGACCTCCTACAGAACTATATCCGACAGACCTCACAACAAGGTTCTGTCAGGGACGACAGAAGGGAGAGGGAGGGGGGTGTTGGAAGCAGCCAGAGGCACAGACGACGCGGAAGCATGTAACGACGGAGCAGGAAGCCAGTCAAATCTTTTTTCAAAGACTTATGTTTTAAAATACTTTTCAAAAACCTCCAACAGTGATTTTTATCACTATTATAACATATGTAACATAGAAAACCCCATTTTGTAATCCATAGCTCCATTTTGTGCAAGCCGAGGAGCCCTCGAGCTTGAAGAGCTTAGGTAGAACAAGCGTATCAATTTTCGTTATTTTTGGACACGGTTTACCCTTCCAAATAGCATCTAGGACCTAATTTTTAACTATGCCGGTCACTAGATGTGAAACCAGTCAAAACTAGTCTAGAAACTATAAAAAGAGCTAGAGAGCTCATTTTTGAGGATAGTTAGTGTTGGCTAGTGTGAGCTTAGAGTTATTTTGAGCTTGTAATAGTGTTCTTGAGTAATAGAGTTAATTTCTCACCTTCCATTGTGCCTTGCTTGTCTCTTCATTGTGTGTGTGTGCATCTTGGTGCTTCTCACCTTCACTCTCACATCATCTCACATTCACGATCTTCATATCACTCCTATCTCTTCCGCGGATTGACAATTAAGGAGGTGAAGCTTCTTAACGTGGTACTTACCATTGTGCTAGAGCAATAGATAACCTCTACCTCTCTGATTCTTGAAGTTCCTATAACACTCATCTATAGTATGATTTGACAATTCACAAATATTACATGGTGAGGAGTTGTAAAGTCTCCCCGTACCTTGCTATCCTCCTCTGCCCCTTCCTCTTGAGGTTCTACCTCTCGCTACATAGTTGTCTTGGGAGGTAGTTCCTTCATCTTCAACCTTCTTTTTCTTCACTTTCTCTTTGGACTTACTTTTATTAGTGTTGTTAAAAAGGACTTCCGTCAAGTCGCTTTTTAATCTCTTTTTGTGTTCTTGGGGATGGTAGGGGTTTGAGAGTGCAGAGGCCTTTACTTAATTTTCCCAATTAACCATTTAATCAAACAGTAAGTATACGTCAAGGCATTAACTTTTGTTACATAGTTACGATTCTTTGATTACGGTTATCTTCACACTGTAGGTTATCGCACAAATTATCAGCCACACAGTCGTACAAACTTATTGATGTTAAGACAACATTTACTGTGTTAGTAATAAATTACGGAATTGAACAGAATAATAGTACTCCAATTATCTGCATACTCCCACCATGGCGTCTCCGCGTCGCAATCGTCTAGACAGACAGTGTGGTGATCCGGTCTCCATTACTGCCAGAGAACCCCGTAATGTCTTTTCATTAATAGATAAAAGGTTACATCTCTTCGCTACGCCCTTTCGGTTCGTGCGATATAAGTAAATTACAATCCTTTACGGTGACCTAACACTGGCATGCACGGTGGACTCAAATCCGCAACGAAAAGAAACTAAGGCTCATCAACGATGCCTTGTATGTACATAGTTCTAGCAAGTTTAAATGTGCGGGTGATCTTTTGCTTCAGAGAATCCAGCATAACCTTCAAAGTGTGTGGCTCTACCAGTTGTGCGTCAGTTTTGGCTAAACTTGCCACAATTACTTGACTCATCAGTGCATCAATGGGCATCTACAAAAATGCGTCTTGTAAATAAAATTCATTTGCTAACACAGCATCTCTGCTCACTCTCATATCAGCAATTTGACCATCAATTCTAGACAATCTCTCTGCTTGAGCTCCTAGCTTCTTTTCTCTTCGTTCCAGCTCCTGAGCTTGATATTGAATTGTTTGGTAATACGCATCCCTTTCTTCATAATACCTGCCATCTCCTTCTTTATCTGAATTGTCCGGGTCGTCTGTACGTCCCATCTCGACTCTTCTGCAATAGTTCGGCAGATACTAGCTTTAATTCCTCAGTGTTCTGAATGGCTAAGTCTACCATTTCTTGCCCTTTCTACACAACCTCATCCAACTGTGCATGAGTTTCTTCCAACAAATTTCCAATCGCCACACGAGCGTCTTCCTTATCCTGTACCAACTGATTTAACTACTTGATCTCTTCATGGCGAGTGGATAAAAGAGCATCCTTGGCTTTTAACTCAGCCAATACTGCATCTCGTTGAGCAATGAGTAATTCGTGTTCTGCTAATTGTGCTTGGTACTGCTGCAACTGAACTTGTAGAGCATGATTCTCTTTTTTGACGGCATGAGCTTCTTCCTGTAAAGGAGCAATATCTACTTCTAATAAATCCACTTTAGCTTGCAATTCTTGCGGAATATTTTGGGTTGCCATCTTCATCTAATGGGGTAATTGCTGTGAGAATTGAATCAGAAGACGACCCATAGATTCTAACTCGTTGAAAAGAACTGGCGAAGATGGAAGAGCAGGAAGTGGCTGGGATGAAGAGGCTGATAATAGGTGAGGGGAGGGTGGTGGAGAATAATCGAGAGAAGAGGATGGAGTAGTGGGTGCGTCGGGATCCACAAGCTCAACGGGGCTCATTGAAGGAGGAAGGGGGATAAGAGTGTTATTTACCAGCACTATTCCGGTTGGATGCTGATTAGTCACCTCTCCTTTGTCGAGCACGTCCTCAACATTGGCAATCACTTCGGTGAAGACTTCGGATACAATCGCCTTCACAGCTTCTTGATTCTGCTGATGAGAATCCATTCGAGACGAAACTTCTTCGGAGTCTTCCATGTTGACATCTTGTTCCTGTTGCTTAATTGGAGAAGAAGGAACGGAGGAATCGATATGGATAGATGTAGCAGTGTCGTGGAAGACTTCATCTTCATGGCAAACAATTGATCCCTGCATCTAGCTTCTAGAAGGGCTTATACATCTGCGTTTTCGGCCAAAAAGTTGAAACAGGTCTGCATCATCATCATCCTCATCCTCAAGCATGTTAGTAGATTCTTCATGTAATAAGAAGGGGGTAGTTGGAGGTGGTTGTGCAGCTTGGAGCACCGGAAAGAGGAAAGTAAGGATGTGGGGTAAAAGTCTGAGTCAACACTTGCATTAAGTTGTTGGCAAAATGTGTTCCTTGGTCCGTCACGAGCTCCAGAGGTAATCCATAATGCGGAAAGACATCCTTCATTCAACACTTAGCCACCGCAACAATTCTGGCCAACCGTAAAGACCAAGCTTCCACCCACCTGGTGGCATAATCTGTACAAGTCAGTATGTATCGATTGGTGCTGAGGGTGGTTGGTGGTGTTATTGGGCCAATAAAATCTAGACCCCACTTGTGAAAGGGTTCCAAAGGTAAGATAGGTTGAAGGGGAAAGAAGTGTCGCTGCAAGGGCTGTCCAGTCCATTGACAAACATCACATTGCTGCACAAATTTTACCACATCTCTGTACATTGTAGCCACCATAGCCCACTTTGCAAAATTTTCCAGTGAGTAAGATCAGCTGCAAATTGTCCTCCGTTGGGTGCCGAGTGAGCCATAGTAATCACTGAAGCCGATTCATGTGGAGGAACACATCATAGTAAAACGCCAATATGGTCGACATAATACAGTTGTCCCACAATCAACCAGAATCGTCGATTGTAGACCACAATTTTTTGCCACAGAGGAGTGGGAGTATGAGGAGGAAGGCAACCGTCGGTGAGGAAACTTAGTAATGTATCATAGTATGAAGGAGCAACAGGAGGTGCAACAAAGTCTTCAGTAGTTGTCTCGGTAACGTAAATTGCCGGCGTAGTGTCATCAACCCCTACCAGAGACTCACCGGAATCCAATCGAGATAGAAAATCCGCCAAAGCACGTGCTCTGCCACAAAGGAGTGGGAGTATGAGGAGGAAGGTAGCCGTCGGTGAGGAAACTTAGTAATGTATCATAGTATGAAGGAGCAACAGGAGGTGCAACAAAGTCTTCAGTAGTTGTCTCGGTAATGTAAATTACCGGTGTAGTGTCATCAACCCCTACCAGAGACTCACTGGAATCCAATCGAGATAGAAAATCCGCCAAAGCATGTGCTCTGCCAGGTCGATGAATAACGTCATACTCGAACTCTTGTAGTAGTAATACCCATCTTGCAATTCTTCCACCTAAATATTGCTGCCAGACCAAATACACAAGTGCGGCATGATCCACATGGAAGGTGAATTTTCGGCCCAACAAATAATGTCGGAACTTCTTATTAGAATACACCAACCCAAGACACCCTCTTTCGGTCACTGAGTAGTTTCATTCGGCAGGGGCTTATCAGCGACTTGCATAATATACAGGCTGAAACCATTTGTCAGTTTGTTGCATTAGTACGCTACCAATAGATATGTCTGATGCATCCACAAAGACATGGAACGGACGTTCCTAATCAGGTGGTTGCAAAATTCGGGCCTACGTCAATAAAACCTTTAAACGATCAAATGCATTTTTGCACTCCTGTGTCCAATCATACTGTCGTGAAGCGTTGGTCATAAGCGTGTTAAGTGGTGTTGCTAAGTGAGCTAACCACCATAAGTACCTGCCATGCCACTAGATTTGACCAAGAAAGCGCATAACTTCTTTTCATGTCGTTGGGACTGGTGCCTCCAACACGGCTACTACTTTATCCGGATCGACCTATATTCCTTGTTTAGAGATAATATGGCCGAGTAGTTTACCACAGGAGACCGCAAAGACAAATTTGGTTGGATTCAAGCATAATCGGTACTCTCGTCATTTTTCAAAGCAGCACCGTAAATGATACAGGTGCACCAAAGTCTTGCCAAATAAGGAAAAATTATCCAAATATTCTTGCATAAAGGTAGTTAAGTAGGGTGAAAAGACTTCGTGCATGCATCTTTGGAAGGTACTCGGGGCATTCCTTAAACCGAACCACATTACGGTGCAAGCATAGACACCCCACTTCGTGATAAAAGCTCTCTTCGGTATGTCGTGTTCCGCCATCCTCACTTGATTATATCTAGTGTACCCATCCAGAAAAGAATACATTTCGTGCCCTACTACCCGATCGAGCATTGTATCGAGAAAGCAGAGAGGGAACGGATTCGTTATAATGGCGGCATTCAGTTTTCGGTAATCAACACAGATACGCAACTGTTTATTTTTCTTCGGGACGATCACGATTGGAGATATCCACTCAGCATCCTCAATTGGCACAATGAATCCCACCTTGAATACGTGATCAAGTTCGGCTTTCACCTGTGTTGCATAATTAGGATTCATTCTATAACTAGATTGTTTGATTGGCCTCGCATCCGGTTTGAGCACTACCCGATGTTGATAAGTCTGTGGGTCAAGACCTTTCATGTCTCTATAATCCCAAGCAAAAACATCGAAGAATTCACGTAGGAGTTGTACCAGATCATCTTGGAATGTCTCTGCTAATCCTGCCTTAATCTTAACTGGTCGCGGGTTGGCCATGTCACCCAAATTATATATTACTAATTGATCTTTCGGTACATAAAATTATCGAGGTTTTATGAAATCATCAGCTCGCTGCAATAGTTGATGTAAGTTTGCTTCATCCATAGCTGTGCTATCATTTGCTTCCGCATCACCGATCACTGATACGACCGTACAAGCTGCCGGACTCCACTTGTCTGCTACCGCGTGGAGATTGACAGTACCTAATGAGATCACATCCTTATTGGTCTTCAGGAACGCCTCTTCCTCATCATCAGATAATCCATCCAACATATGGACCAGCTCCGCTACGTATGGTCGTGCACGAAGATCATAGGGTTGCATAGCATCCAATTTAACTACATATTTCCGGTGATTGTCTTTGAAAGTTAACTCTTGTGCTGACTAATCCTGTACAACTTTGGCAAACAAGACGAGGTACAACTTTGCCAGTGTTACCTCTCTTATGAATAAGTCTGATAACTCCAGTGTTGATGTGAGAAGGGAGATACCCTTTACCAGCAACTTCTCCCCAAATCAAAAGAATAGAAGTTGCTGGTAAAGGGTATCTCCCTTCTCACACTATCTATAAAATTTTCTCCTCCACCATTGCTAGAAGATTGAGTCCTATGATGAGGTTTTTCAATTTGCCGGAACAAAAAGGCTTTATTAAAGGTAGGTATATCCTTGATGCCATCATTTCTTTATGGGAAGGTATGGATTATGCTCTGGATAGTGGGCATGACTATTATTTTCTGAAAATTGACTTTGATAAAGCTTATGATAGAATTGAGATGGATTTTATCTTACAATCTCTGCATGATCTTGGGCTGGGCAGATGATTTATTAAATTTGTGGGCACTCTGTTTGGCAATGCCTATTCTAGGGTTGCCATTAATGGGCATCTCTCTGACCCTTTCAAGCTCTCTAGATCCATAAGACAAGGTTGTCCCCTGGCCCCTCTTCTGTTTTCTATTGCCAGTGATGCCTTAGGTTGGTTAGTCAAGGATGCTTTGGATAGTGGCCACATCAAAGGCATTGATATTCCCAACTCCCCCTCCCCCCTCTGTTTGCAAATATTTGCTGATGATACTAATATTGTCCTTAAAGCTGACAATGATTCCTTGAAAGCTTTCCTTAACTGTTTGGATTTGTTTTGTACTGCTAGTGGCTCCAAGGTCAATCACAGTAAGACGGGGTTAAAATCCTCCTCCAATATCATACCTAATTGCATTATCAACCTTGGATGTGAGGTCATCAAGGAAGGTGAAGTTTTCAAATTACCTGGCATCCTTATGGGTTTCAACATCTCTATGGCTCAAAGGTGGGACTGGGTCTTAGATAAATTCAAAAAAAGTTTGTTTTTGTGGTATGATTCTCACAACTCCTTACCCCACAAATGCTTTCTTCCTAATAACTATGTTCTTCCTAAATTGGTCTATTTCTTAGCTTGTTGGTCTCCCTCCAAAAAACAGATTCAGCAGGCTATTGCTTTGGCAAGAAGGTTCCTTTGGGGGGGTAATGCTATCCTCCAAAAAGTGGCTAAAGTGTCTTGGGAGACCTACTGCCTTCCTAAACATCAAGGGGGTCTGGGTATCTATTGCCCTACTAAAATGGCTGATAATCTGGCTGCCAAGTGGGTTTTAAGAAGCATCAATTCTTCTGACATTTGGGTTGTTCTGTTACAGAGAAACTTATCCAACTTTAGGTTTTCCAGCTACAAGTCTTGAAGGAGAATTAACCTGTGGGATATTATTGCTTCCCCCCTTCCCATTACTCCTGTTGGTAGTTAGCTGGTCTGTAGAATTTGGAATGCTTGGTTCAAAGCAAAAAATTGTTCCTTCAACAACTTGAGAGTTTTGTATGCCTCTGAGATTTTTTTTGCAGGAATCCATTTGGTTTGGTATGGCTTCCCAATGCAAGTGGGAAGATTTGTCTATCAAAGAGCACAAATGTCATAAAGCTGGATTCATTGCTTGGAGAGACCTCATGAGAAATGGGGAAGTTATCTCTGATCTTGAGCTCCAAAATATGCCTGATTTATCTGTTGCTTGTTTGCAGGTTCTAAAAAATTGAAAGTTGTTATTGGAAGGGAAGTTGAACAGTGGCATCGTTTCTAAAGCAAGTCTTGCTGAGGTGGATAGCTTCATCTACTCCAAATTCAAGAGGACTAAAGGCAATATGTCTCTGATTGTTGGTAAACTCAACAAAAGATGGTCTTGCAACTGGTCTTCCCACCAGTGGTCCTACAGGTTTAAAGCTCTATGGGCCTTCCCAGATCAGTGTAAACACTCATTCCTTCAGTGGCTTATGATCCAGAATGGTTTGTGGATTGGCCCCAGAGTCAGGAAACTTCCGATTAATGGAGGGCTGTGTACCTACTATGGCAAGGTGGAAGATGTTACCCACTTATTCTTTGAATGCTCCCATGCCAAACACTTTTGGGCCATTGTGGAGATATATCTTCAGTCCAGAAACTTTTCTAGTCTTACCCAAAAGTCTGCCATCATTGGATGCTGCTTAAACATGGATATCCTGTTATGGAACATTTGGAGAGGTTACATCCTGTGGCACATTTGGTGTAGCAGGAATAATGTTGTTTTGGATAAAGGAAATAGAAATTTCCTCATTTCTCTTTCTAGAACTTTGAAAAAAACCTCTAAAAAATGTATTCAATGTATCAAGTCTGTACCTGAGAACCAGGAAAGTTTCTTTAAAGTCTTAAAGGACTGTAAACCTTGTAAATGGAGAAGTACCCTATCCTCTTTATATTCTGCCCAGAGACTTGATATGGCTTCCTGCCTATAATTATGGTGCTTGTGGCTCTTGCCTCTTGCATAGTTTGTATTGCCCTCTTTTAATCAAAATTTCCTGCTTTCTTCTATATAAAAAAAAAAAGCTTTGCGAGTGTTAAAAAAGACTTCTGTCAAGTCACTTTTTAATCTCTTTTCGGGTTCTTGGGGATGGTAGGGGTTTGACAGTGCAGAGGCCCTTTACTTAATTTTCCCAATTAACCATTTAATCAAACAGTAATTATACGTCAAGGCATTAACTTCTGTTACACAGTTATGATTCTTTGATTACGGTTATCTTCACACAGTAGGTTATCGTGCAAATTATCAGCCATACAGTCATACAAACTTATTGATGTTAAGACAACGTTTATTGAGTTAGTAATAAATTATGGTAATTCAACAGAATAATAGTACTCCAATTATCTACAATCTCTGCACCACGGCATCTCCGCACGGTCGCAATCGTCCAGAGAGACAGGCTCGCGATCCCCTCTCCTCTATTGTCGGAGAACCCCGTAATGTCTTTTCATTAATAGATAAAAGGTTACATCTCTTCGCTATGCCCTTTCGATGCATGCGATATATGAAAATTACAATCCATTCCGGTGACCTAACAGTGTATAGGGTAGAAGAGCTATTACCCCTTGATGAATCTCCATTCGTTTTTAGCTTGGCTTCATGGGTAAATAGTTGCCCCATGAATGTGGTAAGGTGTGGAATCTGCATGTCCATGTACAAGTCCATGGAAGTTGTGAAGCTCTCTCATTTGTCATCAGCTTGAATACCATTGATTACTTGTTTTGCAATCTCCTCCTCTTCAATTTTTTCTCCAATGCTTGCCAATTGATCAACTATATCTTTAACTTTGGTTACATACTCTAAGGTACCTTGCTTGGGTTGCTTTCTTTAAGTGGTAAACGCAATCCACAATTGGTTCTTGCTAGCCCTTGTGTTGTAAGAGAAATATGAAGACAATGTTTCCCAAGTCTCTCCGGATGCCTTACAGTTCCTAATATGTGGAAGAAGAAAATCAGAGATTGAGTTAAGTAAGTATGACCTTGCTAATGCATCTTTCGCACACAATGTGTTGAGTCTTTCATGCTCCTCTCTTGTACGTTGTCCTTTGCTTTTGAACATGGGCATCTCATCATCTCCTGAGATGCACCCATAAAGGCTTCTTCCTTGCAGGTATGAATTCATCCTCAAGGACCATGCTTGATAGTTATTCCTGTCCAATTTATCAATGAAAGAAGGAAAACCATCTCCCATTTTTCCTTAGCTTTGCTCTGATACCACTATTGGGAAAGATGGATGGACACTCCAAGAAATGAGTAGGTACTGCCAAATCCTGCTTTGTACCAGCCCCTTATAGCTTCAGAGTTGCATTATGGGCCATCCTAGATTTGCAATGACACTATACAAGTCCCTATGTACTTTGGAAATTATGTGAGAAATGATTGAATCAAAAGAGACTACTTCCAAGTTGTAGGATCAATGAAAACATTCTATTTTTTTTTCACACACCTACTCCATGTTATGCTCAGTGCTTCGAGTATAGTAGGAATTAGAAACATACCTTTTGAAGATATTTAATGAACTAAGTAAGCTAATGCTTCCAAGTGGAATCATGTAAAATGATGCACTATACAGATAGCAATGAATTTAGCAATCAAATCATTACCCTCAATTTTTTAGGACCTCTACAAAGTTTGACCAGTGAGTGCTTTGATATGATTTTCTCCAAATTGGCTCAATGGATTATCTTCACAATTTGTGATCATGTAGAGAACTTGGAGTGGATTCCAATGAGCTATAGAACATTGAAAATGATAAAGGAATGAGTGGCATATGAGCAGTACAATTTGACAGTTATGAATGACTATGACAGAGAGATAATAGATAAGCAATGTAGATCTATTGAATTAGAACACAATGTTGTACAAGATCATAGGCATGATAATAATATCCTAATGATGATTTGAAGTGTAGGTTACAATGTAGACCTCACTCTCTTACAATGTGGCAATGGAGAACTGGGGAATAGAGTCACAAACCCCACAAGTCTTTTTGACATGTTTTATAGACGAGATGTTTGAATTTGAACTTGAATCGTACATTGGCTCTCACTAAAAATTAGTCCTCCAATCTAGGACATATTCCTTCAAATGAAGTCGTGACTTTTCGAGCTTACAAGTCCACGAGTTTGGTACTGATTACAAATATTCTCTCAACTCAAAAAGTGACTTTTACAAAAGGTAAAGGATAAAAACTTCCTAGCAATGGTTTCCATGGAGCTTCAATTGTTCATGAGCTTCTAGTCAAATTTGTCGGCTTGAACTTTGCACCAATATTTTTATATTTATTTATCTATACAATTATCCAATTTTATATATACATTTTATTATATATTCTAAAATATTAAATATGTATATGTGTATGTGTATGTGTATATATATTTAATTTGATAAAAAACCTTAAAATCCTATTTCTATGTAGTTATATATATTTAATTTATTTATTTAAAACACTAGCTCTTTTGATATTCATTTATTTATATAATATCATATTATACACACACACCCACACACACACACACACACACACACACACACACATATATATATATATATATATATATATATATATATATATATATATATATATATATATATATATATATATATATATATATATATATATATATATATATATATATATTTAAATAGTCTGATTTCTTTCTTAACTTTTTCTTTATTTTTTCCTTATATAACTTTAATTGAATTATATGTATGTAAAACCACTAAAATGATGATCCTAAAGAGCTAGACCTAAAATATGTATATGTGTGTATGCATATGTATATACATGTATATATGTATATGTATTATATGTGTATGTACGTATATATGTTATGCATGTGTAAAAACCCTATAACCCTAATCGTAAAGATCTAGACCTACAACATGTATATGTGTGTATGCATGTGTATATATATGTGTATGTATATATATATATATATATATATATATATATATATATATATATATATATATATATATATATATATATATATATATATATATATATATATATATATATATATATATATTATATATATATATATATATTTATATATATATATATATATATATATATATATATATATATATATATATATATATATATATATATATATATATATATATATATATATATATATATATATATATATATATATATATATATATATATATATATATATATGTGTGTGTGTGTGTGTGTGTGTGTGTGTATATATATTTTATGTGCATGTGTATGTGTATATATATTTAATTATATATAGTTAATTTATTTATTTAAAACTATAGCTCTTTTCATATTTATTTATCTATACAATTATGCTATTTTTTAAATACATTTATTTATATATTCTGATTTATTATATATGTATATGTGTATGTGTATATGTGTATATATTTAATTTCATAAAAATCTTCAAATCCTATTTTTATATATTTAATTATATATATCTTAGTTATTTATTTAAAACACTAGCTCTTTTGATATTTGACTATCTATATAGTTATACTATGTTATAGTATGTATGTATGCATAAGTATGTGTATGCATGTGTGTAAATGTGTGTGTGTATATGCATCTGTGTATGTGTGTGTCTGTGTATGTATATCTATATCTTTCTCTCTTTATCTCTCTCTCTATCTTTCTCTTTTTCATCTCTCTTTATATCTCTCTCTATCTTTCTCTCTTTCATCTCTCTTTATTTCTTTTTCTATCCTTCTATCTTTTGTCTCTCTTGATCTCTCTCCCTCTCTTTCTCTATATCTCTCTCTATCAATAGAGAATAAAACAATCACTAACAGGTATGTCCCTCTTTTGGATCGTTGTCATCAAAGTGTAGTGTATGATATCTATTGTGGAATTCCAAAGAATCCACACCAAAAACCTTATGCAAAATCAAAGAGAAGAGAAATTATAAAACATAAAGAAGAGAGAGGGTAAGAGTATGTGTGCCACTTACCAAGATGCCAGATCTAGGGAGAGAGTGTGTTTGTGTGTAGAGATAGATCTGTGTGTGTGTGTGCACAAGACAATGTAGGTCACAAGTCGGTTCACGCATGCAAGTTTGACACAAGCAACAGTACTCTGTGTAAAACAAAATGTTTATTTTTACTCTCGGTTCCCAATATGTTTAAAACACAGCCTCATTATAGGCATCAATATAACCGTCGGTATGAGCGTCTATAATACGAATGCTCATATGGATGGTTATACTGATGCCTATACTGACGGCTATATTGACGGTCACAAAACATCCCAAGGATCCATTTTAAATGGTCATACTGATGGTCACGTGACCGTTGGTATGCTTAATTCCATTTTTCCAATGTCTATACTAACGCCGAGCATGACCGTCAATATAGGCAGCATAGATATGCCCCTTATATGTTGTATTGCATAAAATTTTATCTTCAATGTTAATATATGTTGTTCTAAATAGCTTTTCAAAGAACTCTTTATGATTTTATACATCCATTGCTAATGTGACCTTGTCTTCTTGCAACCCATACATGTATGAGAAAATAAATATTTTCAAAAGGTTTTGTGCATGTGTGTTTATTTTACTGACCAACTCTACAAATATAATAAATGGACTATCAGATAAAATCAAAATTTTTAATAATATTAAATCTTTAAACATTAGTCTCATTCCTAAAAGAAATAATGAAAAATAAGAACCATAGACAAAATTTAGAGAATTAAATACATCTTGAAGTACACATATAAATAGATAGATGAATGACTGTATGGATGAGTATATCAATATATAAATAAAGAAATCAATCAATAGTTAGAGACATATATCTATATTTAGAAGAATAAATGATAGATCGATGAATAATTGAATAGATAGGTAATTGAATGTATAGATAAATACAAATACATAGATGCATATATAAATAAATAAATGACAAGTAAATAAATAATTGAATGGTTAGATAATTGAATAGATAGATATACGGATACATAGATAGATGATTCAGTGCATGAATAAATAGATGAATATATAGGTAAATATAAATAGATACATCACTATATAGAGAAATAAAGGAGGAGATTGGTAGATGAATAAGTGAATGGTTAGATAAATGGATAGATTGAGAGATGGAAAAATACAAATAGACAGGTAGATAGATTAATACATAAATAGATAAATTAAGAAAATGAATAAATGAATAATTAAATGACCAAATATATTAAAGAAATAAATGAAAATTATGATAGATAGATAAGTTTATTTATATAAAAAGAAAGTTTAATTGAATTCTTGAAGTGAATCTATGTAACCATTAAGAATGTAAGACTCAAAGAATGGGACATTCATAATAGTTCATATACACCTCCTATACTAGGTATGATTCCTATCACATCAATGTATATGAATATTGTTAAAGTAAGAGTCAAAGAATTAGCCAATCAAACTATTTTTTTACACCCATTGTAGGCGAGATGCTCTCGTTTGCTATGAAGAAAATTATTTTATTTTCATAGTACAAGAGAGGATCTCTGTTGGCTAGGTTAATTCCAACTATCTGTGTTCTAGATGATAGTCCAGGTTACTTCATGTTAAAACATCAAGATTGTACCATGCTTGGGAAAATGATTCTACCATAGTCCAAAGTTCATCAATTGAACCATAGTCTCATGATGAAATATATAGTTTTGAATTCCTTTAAGAATTGAACCATAGTCCAAATCCATTCATCAATCGAGTCGTAGCCTGACAATGCATTATATGTTTTTACATAAGTATTTATGGATCTTAGATCTTTACTGTTCTTAAAGGGATTGCATTTCACCTACGTTTGCTCCTACGTTTACACCTACATTTACTCCTTCAGAGTGAATGTTCTCTGTTCGCAATTCCGATTCCGTCTCTGTCTTCGTCTTCATCTTCGATTTCTGTTTCTATTTCTATTCCAGTTCCAGAACTAGAACCTATGTTTTCACCTACGTTTGCTCCTACGTTTACACCTACGTTTACTCCAAGGTGTCGACTAAGGCAAAGAACTTAGGCAATAACTTAGGCAATAACTTAGGCAATAACATAGGCAATACATTGGCAACATTGTCACCCAAGGCTCCCTTGGTGACCACTGGCCGCCATTGGCTACGCCCAAGGCAATTTTAATTTTTGAGTGGCAATAGAGTGGTTTAGATTCCCTAAGGTAGGAGGATTTGAACCCACCACCTCATACTTTCAAGGGAAGTGCTTTACCACTACACTCTCTCTTGGAGTTTTCACTCAAGTTCTTTCCTCATAAATTTAACATAACTTGTAGTTTTTCTCACTTTTCAAGGCGGCACGGTGCGACGCGATGCGGCGCGTCTCAGGGTACACTTCTGAGGGTACACTTCTGAGGGTACACTTCTGAGGGTACACCAGGGTACATCTAGACAGGGTACATCTTGTCAGGGTACATCACGGTACATCCAGACAGGGTACACTCTGCTAAGGTACATTTCCTGAGGGTACATCCCGAGAGGAAAGCACTAGCTTAAGGGTCCAAGAGCACCATGGAGGATTATAGTAATTCACCTCTACGTGAGGCAACAATTGAACAACAACTAGAGCTTTTGAGGCATGAGCTTCGAGGAGCTCATAATGAGATCCGACAATGTGATGAAGTCCTCCAAAAGATACAAGCTGAGGAAGACAACCTTACAAGAGTAGTAGAAGCTATTGTTTCTACCCAATCTGATGTTACTCATTCGAAGATTGGTACTAGAAACTACCAGTTTCTATGATTTGATGGCCGAAAGGATGGGCCTTTAGTCATTTCTTGGTTGTCACAGTTTGATTATTTTTATACTAACGAGTTGTATGCTGAAAGTGAAAAGTTAAATTTGCCACTAACTATTTAGTAGGTAAAGCTCAACTCTGGTGGAGTGTCCTGCGGCACAGTACGGAGCGTCCAACAACATGGAAGGCTTTCCAAGAGAAAATGAAGGATTCTTTTCTTCCTCCTCAATACCATTTGCATGTTCCACATGCATGGACGACCCTTACATGGAAGAAGGGTGATACGGTTACTACTTACACTGAGCGGTTCTGGCAAAATTTACTACTTGTTTGAATGTTGAAGAAGTATCGGAGGATATCTTGCAGCAGAAATATGAAGATGGTTTGGAGGTGGGAATCCAAGCTAAGCTTCACACCCTACGGCCTACAACCCTCAACGAGGCTATATCTTTTGCTTATGATGCAGAAAAAGAATTCGAGTCCATAACCAAAGTCACTCCGACTACAACAACCACGTCAACGACCATTTTTTGTTAAACTTACATTTCCTATGAAGTGTACTTTTAATGCCCCATCTTACCCTAGTTTTCCTCGTCCTCCACAAACAATCCAATTACTCAACTCCACCTCTTGCTTCATCTCCACAACCAACCAAACCACCTACCCTTCAAACTTCAGTGGTGGATGCCCAACAGAAGCGACCACGACTCACTTGCTGGAATTGTGGTAAACTTGGACATACAAAAATAAGGTGCATATTGCAACCCCTTCACATGAAACCGGCTACAGCTCAATTGCATAACATGGAGGTCCATAATGAAGAAATTCCTCCTGTTTGGACAGAGGAATCATTGGAGAAGGACTTAAGTACCTTGGGTAACGATATCTCTCTTCACTCTCTCCTTTGCATGCAGGGTACAATACATAATAAACTAGTTAAAATTCTACATGATGATGGTAGTTCACATGACTTCATTTCACATTTATTAGTGCAAGAACTTAAATTACAAACATTTCCTTCCTTGTGTAAAGTGAAAGCTGCATTTCAGGGTAGTCGTTATAATGTAATACGAGAAGTGCAAGATGTTATGATTAACATAGGCCTTGATTCACGAACATTTTTAATTGCACCTTTGCAATCTTATGATGTTATACTAGGTATGCCTTTTTGTCACCATTATAACCCACGTATTCATTACCATACGCATACCTTTAACTCTGAATTCAAAGGTCAAATCATTACTTTGTCTGTACATCATGATTTCCCGCCGTTTCCATTGATTAGTCACACTCAAGTAAAGTGTGCATTTAGGAAAGGATTTAACTCATGCATTGTTTTGGTCAATGTCCTCAATGATTATATTCATACACTTCTTGATGCATATAAACCTTTCATGAGTACTTACAAGGATTGTTTTATGTCTGAGTATCCCTCTGAACTACCAGAATCTCAAGGATCCTTTATTATAGCATAGACTTAGTCCCTGGTAGTTCTCCTCCTCATAAAGCACCTTATAGACATGGCCCACTACACCAAAAGGAAATAGAAAACCAAGTAAAAGACCTACTACAAAAAGGACTTATAAGGCCTAGTTCTTCCCCATTTAGAGCACTAGCTCTCTTAGTAGAGAAGAAGAATAAAACTTATCGAATGTGCATTGATTATAGAGCCCTTAACAAGATTACCATCAAGAATAGATACCCTATTCCTCGAATAGATGATCTCTTAGATAAGTTACGAGGAGCTCGTATCTTTAGTAAAATTGATCTTAAATGAGGTTACCATCAGATTCGTATGACACAAAGTGATATTTTTAAGACTGCATTTAGAACTCAAACTGGCCATTATGAATTTATGGTAATGCCCTTTGGACTTACTAATGCCCCTGCGACATTTGCACGAATGATGAACAATATTTTTCTTGATTACCAAGCTTTTGTTCTTGTATTCTTTGATGATATACTTGTTTACAGTAAGAATGATAGTGAACATGAAAAGCATCTTGAAATAGTTTTTCATTACTTACGAGAGCACACACTTTATGCTAATCCTAAAAAGAGTTATTTCTTTGAGCGTAAGCTAGAATATTTAGGACATATTATTTCAAGTGAAGGTGTGTATGTGGATCCGAAAAAGATTAGAGTTATAATAGAATGGCCTACACCACAATAAGACAATAATGTTTGTTCTTTTCTTGGGTTGGCTAGTTTCTATAGGAAGTTCGTTTGAAATTTTTCTTATTTAACATTGCCTCTTACCTTGTTGTTGAAAAAGAAAATAAAATTTGCATGGGGACTTACCCAACAACAGTCTTTTGAAAAACTTAAACAAGCACTTTCACATGCACCTCTTTTCCTGTTACCTGATTTTTCACAACCCTTTCATGTCGTTACTGATGCTAGTGGTTCTGGAATAGGTGCTATTTCAATGCAAAATGACCATCCTATCGCATTTGAGAGTAGAAAGCTTACGCCCTCAGAAAAAAATTATAGTACGTATGATAAAGCATTGTTAGCAGTTGTGCATGCTTTGCGAATTTGGAAACACTATCTTATGGGCTCTGAGGTCTTAATCAAAACCGATCAACAGGCTATTAAGCATTTATTAAATCAGCCCTTAATTTAAGATAGGCATCTTAAATGGGCATCATTCATTCAAAATTTCCAACCCATGATACAATATCAGCCTCGTAAAGCTAATGTTGTAGCGGATGCTCTTAGCCGTTTTCCTTCGCATTCTGTTGTTTTGAATAATATTTCTGCCATCCAAATTCATTCTTTTCTAGAAATGATTTCCACTTATGCATCTGATTTGTATTTTCCACGTGCATGGCATGACTTCAACAATGGTGCATCTTTATCTGATGAACATTATACATTTCATAATGGTTCTCTCTATTTTCAACATAGATTGTGCATAACCCAAGCTTTTAAAGATTTTGTCATTAAAGAAATGCATGAACCATCTTCCATGGGTCATAGAGGCATACAAAGCACCATTTTTGCTTGCAAAGATTTCTTCTTTTAGACACACATGGAAAAAGATATTGCACATTTTGTTTCTCAATGCATTGTATGTCAGCGTGTCAAACGTCATCATGGTAAACCATTTGGATTATTAATGCCGCTTCCCATTTCAAATGAACCATGGGAACAAATCTCTATGGATTTTATCACAGGTATTCCCATCACTTCCTCACATAATGATATGATTTGGAAAATAGCTGATAGGTTTAGTAAATATGCATATTTCATTCCATGTAGAAAAACTTTGACTGCACCTCCAGCTGCAAAATTATGCATTAAATGCATTTTCCCACATCATGGATTTCCTAAAGTAATGTTATCTGATCGTGATGTCAGATTTTGTAATCATTTTTGGGTAGCCTTATTTCACCATTTTGGTTCTAAAATAGATTTTAGTTCTGCATTTCATCCTGAAAGTAATGGACAAAGTGAGGCTACAAACAGTACTATTCTTGATTTATTGCGTTGTTATTCATTAGATAATCCTAGTAACTAGGATGAAAAGTTGCCATTGCTTCAATTTGCTTACAATAACACTGCACACACCACTACTGGTCGTGCACCTTTTGAAATTGTTTTTGGTAAAAAGCTTCCCACTCCCATGTCCCTCACCCAAACTGACATTCCGATGGCTGATTCTATTGCTCATGATCACGTT
The DNA here is from genome assembly GCA_020310875.1 of Ceratopteris richardii. Classification (NCBI taxonomy): domain Eukaryota; kingdom Viridiplantae; phylum Streptophyta; class Polypodiopsida; order Polypodiales; family Pteridaceae; genus Ceratopteris; species Ceratopteris richardii. The sequence goes on from CM035441.1 coordinate 16,891,796, forward strand.
TCTATACTTCATGTTGTTCACGAGCACATTAGGAAAAGTCAAGAGCGATATACATATACTATCAATACTAAATGATTAGCCAAAGAATTCAAGGAAAATGATTTTGTATTGTTGCGTATCATTAAAAGACGTCTCAAAAATATTTTGCAGCATCCTAAAATTAAAGTTGCACTACGCTATTGTGGACCGTTTCGCATTATAGAAAAAATTAATGATAATTCATTTAGATTAGATATTCCATCTCATTGGACTATTCATAACTCTTTTCATATTAGTTTACTTCAACCATTCAAAGGAACTTTACCACTCACTCCACTGCTTGATGATCCCCCTTTAATTGAAGAACAATCAGAAATCTTAGTTCCTAATAAAATCATTGATCATGATGTCACTACTACATGCACAGGTACTCAATATCATGGATATTTGGTTAAGTACAAAAATCACTCTATTGAAGAATGTCAATGGATACATAAAACACAATTAACACCTCATTATGACCACTTAATTTCTGCATATCATACACAAACACATTAATGTAACATCTCCATGAACATTTGCATGCATGTGTATTTACATGGCACATGCCCATTTTTTTTTAAATTCAGTGATGAAACATGTGACTGGCCATCTATGTTTATTATTTTATCAATTGAGGTCAGTTGCTTTTTCAACTGAGGGGCATGTTATAACTTATGGAATATGTTGAACAATGCATTGTTGGATTGTAACATGAAATATGTTGGCCAATGCATTGTTGGATTGTAACATTTATAACTTATGGAATATGTTGAACAATGCATTGTTGGATTGTAACATGGAGTATGTTGGCCAATGCATTGTTGGATTGTAACATGGAATATGTTGGCCAATGCATTGTTGGATTGTAACATGGAATATGTTGGCCAATGCATTGTTGGATTGTAACAGTAACATGGAATATGTTGAACAATGCATTGTTATTATTGAAGTGTAACATGGAATATGCTGAACAATGCATTGTAATTGTTAGAGGGTTAAATTATTTTATCAACTGAGGTCAGTTGCTTGTCAACTCAGAGGCATGTTGTATATTATTGAACAATGCATTGTTCAAGTGTTATATTATTAATGTATTAATGTGTTTTTGATGTTTTTGATATAGGAGCTGAAGGTTCGTGAGGAGCGTGCAAGGCATGAAAGGGCGGATATCAATAATCCGAATAATTATTATTTAGCTTGTAAATAAACCTGCGTAGAAGGTTCTATTGTTAGAAAAGTAATGGTTAGAATAAGGGTCGTTGTAGACCGCAACTTCTGTTATTCAAAGCAATGGCTTTCTGTAAAAGATACCAACTTTTAGTTTCACATTTGCTTTTCGAAGCCGCCCTCATGTAACCACTCTTTTCGACGTAATCAAAATTCCTATGCACTCTGTGGACTGTCGAAACAGAGTGTATGGGGGGAGATTGCACCCAATACTGCGTTCTGTCTCGTCTCTTGTTGCATCTATTTGTCTGTGTGTTTCAACATCCGTAATCTCTGTATGCGCGTGAGCAAGATCTTGACAACAGAGCTTATGTGGAAGAACCTTGTCAATGATTCAAGAAGATAGAAAGATGTGAGAAGCATGGTAGAGTCTTCATCTTTGAGGTGCGAGGAAGAAGAGTTATATATCCATTCAACTCTGGGTCACAAACCCTAAGTGAGCTAGAAGTGTGGCACAAGAGACTTCCTCACGCAAATGAAAGAACTTTCAAGGATATATTAAAGGCTCAAAGTATTATAGGTTTTTCAAATGTCTCAAAGCAACACATGATCATTAAGCATGATGCTTGTCAAATCGAGAAGGAACAAAGGCAAACTTTCAAGCACAAAGGATACATCCATTTCTCCACAAAAGAGAGCAACTTTTACTTTCACGCTCGCTTATTGAAGATGTCTCATTGTAACCACTTTTTTTGACATAATGAAAAAATCTTATAAATACATGCACTCTATAAACTATTGAAACAGTGTGTGTGGGGGGAGATCACACCCAATCATGTGTTCTATCATGTGTCTTTGCATATCTTTTTTTCTCTATGTTTTCACCACTCATATCCTCTGTGTGAGTGCCAATTAAGCTACAGTAACAAATGATGTCCTGAAACTCGTTATATAGACTATCCTTGTGTTGTTGGTTTGCTTCTTTATACCTAAAACTCCAACACAAATTTATATCCTATTATGATGCTACAATAGAATTTCAAGGTATTCACTAAAGTTCTCACAAATTGCATCATCTTCCATCTACCTACCATGATATGTGAGGATAAAAAAAGTCTCATTAAGGGTTGGTCCATGCACCATTATTGATGTTTGCCAAAGTCTAGTATTTTCAAAGCAATCTTCTCAAGACTTTCTTATCATAAAAATGAACTTAAACAAAGCTTGAAATAAAATCATGTGCAAATTCAATTTTCAATCATTAAGATGATCTCAATGCTTATGGGGAATGCTATTACTCCCATTATTATGGATCATCAACTCTCTTTAATGGTTATATGAAAATGCCAGATCAAGGAAGGCTACCCCTTAGCTCTATATCATCCTCCCATGATCATGGATGACCTCTGTTTCTTAGTTAACTACCATGCCCTTATTGGTGAAATGAATATACTTTTGTTGTCGAAAAATTTAGATCCAGTGATTATGAGGATCTTTGCCAATGACACTAATGCTTTCTTACATGAATAATTGTGCATTATTGTCACCTTTTGACACTATTGAATTATGCTTTGCAAAGCCTCTGGATCTAGAAATAAACACTCAGAAACTACTTTCAAGTCTGTTTTACGATATTCAGCATAATTGTTTATTGATTAGGATTGTCGAGAGATTCCAACTAAACAAATCTTTAGGATGTTGGGTATTGGGGTTTCAATGCTCTTGTGGGACGCTAGTGGGGCTTGGTTCTTGCCAAGATTGATAAATAACTTGGATATTGTAAAGGAATGGAAATCAACTTCGTGGGGTGGCCTATACTCATCAATAAATTAGTTCTAACATTCAATATTTATTTTCTACTCCACTAGAGAGGAAATTATAAAAAACTTGGTAAGTTGTAAAGTGTTTGGAGGAATTGTTAGATAGGTGATCCCAATAGGAGGGTGTGCCCAATATCAAATTGGATGTATGTTGTAGCCAAAACGACTTAGGAGGTCTTCACATTTTGTATGTTGAAGGAAATGCTAACAAGTTGGATACTAAATGGATTGTCAAATCCTAGAGGAGATGAATTCCACCTTGACGAAACCAATCTTTAGAAATAAAAGTTCTCTTGCTTTTGTGGGCCTTCCTTGGAGGAAGGGACACAAATTACTCTCTTCCTTGTTCTCCCCTTTTTGGGCGACTTGTAGCAACTCAAAGTTGGTTTTCCCTTTGTGGAAGGTTTGGAACAAGGTAATACCTTACCTTACCATGAATGAAGATTGGAAGTGGGCTATTTGTATTAGAAAAGAAGATTCAATTTAGTTCTCAATTAAGCGAATCAAGAAAGTTGATTCTCAATTTAGAATCAAGAAAGTTGATTCTAGAAACCTCCAAAAATATAAAATGCTACTGAAAAAAGGGTTGTCCCGATGGAAACACCTCTACAGTCATGATAGTAGGCAATGTATTAGATTTGAGGACCATGATCCATCCAAGAGAGTGGATAAAGAATACTGGTGCTTGTAAAGAAGGAGATATAATGCTTGGGAAATATCAGAGACTCGATTCCTTCTTAGAAAGGATCCCTCGAGGATTGAAGTCTGTCGAACGCCTATGCGTCTATTATTCGTGTAATGACTTGCCGCAGATAGCATCTACACATCCGAATATCTGACTGATTTTATAATGCAGACCTCCGAATGCAATCAAGATAACGAAGTTAAATTTCTTTTCATTTGAGGTTTTCAGTTACATACAGTCTAATATAAATCGTAGAATTACTAATTCATTCTTAAGTCACCGATGCTGTTGTAGAAATCAACTGAATATTTATTATTTACATACTTTATCCACATTATGAAATTACATATTTGTGAACCCATTCAATTTTCATCCCATTTCATGAAGAACTTAGCAGTGACATAGGATTTTGCATGAACTGAAACATTACTGATTGATTTTCAAGTGACCGATGCATTTATAGAAAATAAATCAATACATAGAATTTACAGGGGCTATTAGGATCATGAATATTTTTACACATCAAGACTTAAATGAATTCAGGATTTTCTTCATCAAAAAGAAAATTTCTTTCCTCGTGGGCAATAGATTCAATAAAAAACAAAAGCAGAAAGTTAATTTATTCAAACTTTTTCGATTCATGTTTCATTTTTTATGGATTTGTCTGGTTTCATTTTACTGGCATGTGCGCATCAGGAAGCGGATTCAGCACATGTGCTTATGTCGAAGGCAGCATGAAGATGAAATTCGTTACATCTGCTGGTACAGCATTTAGTTGAGTCGTAGAAACAGACTTTCAACAGCGAATATGTTGCCAGCTTCGTTACAGGCCAACAATAAAAGTTAGAATGCTGATCGGACAAATGACCATGCAATGCGCCACTGAGTGGAGCTTCGGAAAGACCATGAGTCAATTAGTGTCCCATTCTCTTAAATTGGCATCTGTGAATGTATTTTTTTCGGATGATCTAATGAACCTCATCGTTACCGTGACTGACATTGTTGTTTTTGTTGATTATGTGAGAACTGTACTCATGTCCTGGAGGACGATGAATATTATTTGAGGTGAAGGGAAACACAAATAAGCATCTTATTCCTTCACTTGAGATGTACATACTTCCATGAGATGTGATAGGGTGACAATTCGTTTTGTTCAAGCTACGTCTTTATGACAGAGATCAGGTATCCTTGTACGCTGTGAACCTGAGGTGGCTTGGAAAGAACATTGCCAGGTTACCCTATTGTCCCAATCGATCTCCAGAAATTAGAAAGAATATAAAATAGAGTGACAGGTTGTGAAAAAGCTACTCTGTTTTAGAAGAATATAATCTTCAAATAGGAACATAATAATTGAGGATCAAAGATCTGTACAAAAAAACAAGATAGACGTATACAGCATCGAGCAAGGCCCACACACTTCAAGAATCGTTGTTTTTTCTTCATTAATCATTTGTCTAAAATACAGAGGAAGATCCAGGTTACATGGAGGGAGTCGCACTCAGTCAAACAGACGTGTTTCTTGGTAGACGTGGAGACTGGCATTAATTCAACACTCCTCCTTAACATCATCACGGTGAATCATTGATTGGATTAAACAAACCTGAATGATCTGCACACAATCATCACTGTGAATCATTTATTGGATTAAACAAACCTGAATGCTTTGCACACAATCAAATCTATCTTTACCTAATTGTTTTGTTAGTAAATCTGCCCACATCAGATGTGTGGATGCATGTGACAATTGGATCTGTTTTTCTCAACTAATTCTTTGATAAAGTGGTACTGAAGGTCTATATGCTTTGTCTTTTCAGAATGTTTAAGATTACTAGCTAAATGTATGCAAGAAAGGTTGTCACAAAAATCTGTAAAAGGCAACTTCATATGAAGCAATTCCTGTAGCACAGATTGTATCCACAATCCTTCTTTGGCAGTCAATGCTACTGCCAGAAATTGAGCTTCCATGGATGAAAGAGCAAAAGAACTTTGTTTCTTGGAGAACCACGCAACAACACTACTGCCAAGATAAGAACACCACCAGTAGTAGATCGTCGTGAATCCCCCCCCCCCCCCCCCCCCCCCCCCCCCACCAATCAAAAATTAGAACAGGCAATTAATTGAACACGGGGGCAAGCAGATTGAGAGCGTTGATATAAAATCCCAAACAATTTTGTACATTGCAAGTATCCAATACAACATTTTAACGAATGCCACTGAGACATGGATTGATTATGCATGTAATGGGATAAGTAATTAATGGGAAAACCTAAATCAAACCGTGTACAAGAACTTAGATATCAAAACTTGCCTATGAAGGGTTGAAAAAATTGAAAAAGAGAAGAAACCGAGGTGGATGCGCTCATGGAGGAAGGTGGGTCATACAATTCATGTTTAACCATAAGGGCTAATGGTGTAGTAATTGGTCTAATGTCTAATGGTCTAATGAGTTTGGTGTAGGCATAATGTACCTGAGGATCGATCATGAAGCATATGGAGGCCTAGGAAAAACGTAAGAGGTCCTAGATAAGTAATAGTAAATTGCAAACAAAGTTCATGTTTTGGCTTGGTCAATATCAATCTGTTTTGTTGCAAAATAGCAATATCATCAACATAAAGGGCCACGATGAGCAGATCCGATAGGGAGTTATGGGTATAATTATTGGGTTCCGATAATAAATGTGTGTATCAATGTGCCAACATCAACTCATTGAATTTATGAAACCATAATCTAGGGGATTTCTTAAGACCATAAAGGGAGCGATGAAGCTGGCAAACATGCGTAGGGTGTTCCACAGACTCGTAACCTTCAGGTTGAGTCATATAAATATCTTTAGGTAAATCACCATGGAGGAAAACCGTTTGTATATCAAGGTGCACCACTTCTTAATCATAAAACTGTTGTAATGGAAAAAGGGATGTGAAGGGAAGTTAATGTGATGATTGGAGAAAACATCCTATGTAGTCGAGGCAAAGGACGTGAGTATATCTGCGCGCCACAAGTCGAGCTTTGAAACCGACAACGGTGCCATCGAGGTGAACTTTTTTCCGAAATAACCATCAATAGGTAATAGGTTTGTGACCTGGACGTAAGGGAATTAAGATCGAGGTGTATTTTTAACGAGGGAATGGTATTCTTCATCCATTGCTTGTTTCCAAGCTATGGAATCGAGAATGGAAAGGGCATTTTTAAGTGTGAGAAGGTCATTTGTCATTGCGTTTCCTAGATCTTCAAGGCAACAAAAATCGTAAGAAACAAAATCCAAGGATGCACTATCAACCATAGAGGCTGACAAATCGTCATAGAAGTCACTAAGTGGTCGAGCACGGGCTCGACTATCATCATCAGTCAATGAAGGTGAGATGGAGTGTAATTGGGTGGATATACAAAGCGAACGTGCAGCCCGATTTCCCCAAGTAGGGAAGGGTGAAGCACGCTCAAATACTAAGGCTCCGGGTTGAGGGATGTGATCCATGACCCGAAGTTCCATAGATGGTGCCATCGGTGTGGGAGGCACTAGTGGAGATATGGGAGGGAGGGGAGGTTGGGATGGAGGGGCAGGTATAAGGGGTAGCCTATCTTGGTATGACAATTCAAGCGGAATAGTGGTCTCAAGAGACTCAGAGAAAGGTTAGGAGCAAGGTCCTTTGGTGGGAAGAAAAGTTGGTTCATCGATAGAAAAAGTGGGTTTCCCAAGTAAAGTTCCTTCGTCAAACACCACAATGTGGCTAAAAAAGAATTGATGGGACTCTGGCTGATAGAGGTGATAACCTTTGATTCCAAATGGTTCTTCATAACCTACAAAGATGGCTTGGGTGCACTTATTACTAAGTTTATGTTGATGGGTTGATGAGATATATGCATAATCAAGACAAGCAGATACGTTAAGGTTGCGGAAGTCAGGTTTGTGAACTATCCAAGCTTGATAGGGAAGGCCATGAAAGGATCTACAATATGTTATGCTAATTACATAACAGGAGGTCATGACAGCTTCTCCCAAAAGGAGCTAGGCAACGATGCAGTTTTGAGCATACACCTACTCATGTTAACTAGTGTACAATTTTGTCATCCAGCCAAGCCATTTTGTTGTGGTGTGTCAAGGATAGGTGGGCGATGTGGAATGCTTTTTTGATGTAAAGAATCTTGAAATAGTTGAGAAGTGTATTCTCGACCATTGTCAGATTGGAAGGAAAGGATTTATGTGGAGTGCTCATTTTCAACCAATGAGCAGAACTGCTGAAATTTGGTTAATACTATGGTACTATCCTTACGAGATAAAAAAGAAACTATCATAGACCTGGTATAGTCATCAATAAATGTGATGAAATATTTGTGTCGTGAAATGGATCTTGTGGGCGTTGGTCCACATAAGTCAAAATGGATTAAAGCTAAAGGATGATGAGTCGATGTGGTGCTAGAAGGGAATCTTTTTCGGGTCACTTTTCAATATAGACATCCTTCACATAAGGATATGTCACTTTGATGTGGCAGAAGTAGGTTTAAAGCCATGTGATCTTTAGCGATCAGTCTCATGGTGCGAGGAGAAACATGCCCAAATTGCTAGTGCCATACTAAGCATGTTTGAATTATCTGTTAATGTGACAGAAGCCGAACATTTCAGCCCTATAAGACGTTTGGTCTAAAATATAAAGTCTACTTACGGGAGGACAGTGATTGGACGTTCATTCTCATGTTGGTAAAAGATGATTAATTGTATATGTATCACTTGGGAATAATACCGATGTGTGGTCTGAGTTAATTTTTCAAATAGAGATCAGGTTACGAGTGCTATAAGGTACGTAAAATACATCTTAAATGATCAAATTCTGGCCATTACTTAATTCAATTTTCCACGTTTCCTTCTCCTACAATTGATTGCCCATTATCAATTCCAAATCTGACGTCTAGTGGGTGTGCACGTTCAAGATAGTCACTTAATGCATTCTTTGATGCAAAAATGTGACAAGTAGCACCTGAATCTAAAATCCATGCATCAGTGACAAGGTAGTTGAGTTATCAGAGGCAATGAATGCAAGGACTGAACCCTCGCTACCATCAGATTGATAATTAGGTTCACCTATGATAGCAACATCATGTGCTTACTGCTGATTTGCCCAGTGTGTTCTACTTGGTGTATTTGCCCGAAATCTCCTAGGTTGTACATCGAATAATTGTTGCCGACCATGATGATGGTGCCTATTGCTAGATTGTGGATGTCTTCGTGGGCAAGAGGAGAAGTGTTGTGTCTATCAGGAGAGGTTCCCAGAAGTGTGTCTCTTAAAGGCACGATTTTCTATATGCATAGCAAGAATTGTAGGTGACGTGGAAGTGGAAGCATGTGAAGCCTGTGATGCACGGCACAATGCGACCTCTTGTAGGTGAGTGGTATGAGAGTTGCAAGAGACAAATTTACATTAATGCTTATGAGGAAACAAAAGATTGAAACGATAGAGGCAGGCTTGATAAGATTACAACTGATTGTAATTGATCGGAGAGATTGGGTCTGTCTTGGAGGAATGCTTCAGGTGATTCAGTTCCCTTCATAGTCAAGGAAAGCAATTGTGACAGATAATTTACCTCATGTACCACAGTTTTGATTTCGAACATTTTCTCTAGAGCATTCCAAATACCTTGAGATGTCTTCAGAGTGCAAACAGACTGCTACAGCATGCCAAATATGTATAGCAGTAGTTCAAGTTTAGCATTCAAGTCTTTGTCCGATCAGGGCAAACTTCTGTTCCGTCCACGATAGAAAGAAGGGACATTCCCTGCAGAATAATCTCCATAGTTAGTTTCCAGGGCTGATAATTCATACCATGGAGTTTGTCATTTTTATAGTTGTGTGAGGGTTGTGCTTGCACCATGGGTGATTAGACTAGGCATGCAGAGCAATCGAACGAAGAATCCTAGGGTCTCAACTCGCAGATACCATGTAGAAAAACAAGATAGACATATAGAGAAGAGGCCCACCCACTTCAAGGACCATTGTGCTTTTCTTTACTAGTGATTTGTTTATAATACGAAGGAAAAGCCGCCTTACATGAAGGGAGTTGCGCTTATTCAAACAGGCATGTTTCTTGATAGACGTGGAGACACGTGGCAATGAGTCAGCCTGATGCGTGTTAATTCAAGAAGATCTACAAACACCTACTCTTTTTTTAAATAACAACATATTAGATTCCCAATTTTAACGAGCAAGAGCGTATTAGTCGTCAAAGGCCTTTAACAACTGGCCCAAAGACCAGCTCTCTTGACAACCCAATTGCTCGCACGTATTCATGAACAAGTTTCGCTTTATCTCAGGTTGAACATGAAATATAAAATGATAGACATAAGGATTAGTACCTTAACCATCTAAAATCGACGCATGCATCGGACAAAAAATCCTTTCAATCGTTCTCTCAGATCAGTAATCTGCTTCAAGAAACTTTTGCCATTCTAGAATATCTCTTCTGTATAAGGTCTCTTCTGTATTCTCCTCATATGTTGCACGAATCAAGAGTACTATCTTGAAATCCAACCCAGCCGAGTATAGATTTTTTAGCTCTCATTGTCAGCTGTCTACTGCAAACCTACAATCAAACTACTACGGAGATTCTGAAAATTTTCCACAATTAACTATACTAAATAATGATGGGCTCCATCCCGCAAGCATCTGCCAATGAATTCCTCCAAACGCATTCTGAAATCATGAATTGTCTTCTTTGGCACCTTTACCATGTCAAGTTAACGGAGAAAACCATGACTTCTCCTTAGAGACACCTTCACCATGTAAACTGAACTTTAAGACACATTCGCCATGCCAACTTTTGCAGATCATCTTAAAACCCTTAAAGGATTTTTGGAGACACACTTTTAAATTTCGAATTAATAGATGCATGAGGTAACAAGCATGGAATGAAAGCCATTTTTTATCATAAGCATCACATACCATCGTACTGAAATTCAATCATTAATCCTTACCTCAAATGTTAAGGGAATAGATGAAGAGTTTACCTATCATTTGGATGCTTCAAAAAACGGATTACAACTACCAATAAGTCTCAATTAATGTCCTATTTCATAGCTTAGAAAAATGTTAGGTGGTTAATTGAATGGTTCCTCAAACACATCAATCTTATTCTTAAGAAAATACATAACAATTATTTGAGTAAAATCATCCACAAAAGTAGCATAACACTTACTATCTACAAGTGATGGATGCTTTGTAGGATTCCAAACATGAGTATGCACCAACTCTTATAAATACCTACTTTGCAATTTTCTACTAGAAATCGGATGCCTCCTTAATTACCAAATTGAAGCATCACACATATGTACCATATTTTGCATTGAAATATTAGGTAAAACACCAAAAAATCATCCTTCAAGCCATGCCCCTAAACTCACTTCCATTCACATTGCAAGAAACTGGCAATTAGGACCACCATGTGCTAACGAGATGAATCTCCTCCCAACCTAATGCTTGTATATATAGCTGCTCGAATCAACGAGGACCACAAATGTAACTAAAGCCCACGAGTGCATGTGCAATCTCCTCCACTCCTTTCATATCTTCCACTAGAGTGTATTAGTGGTTGGACTGTTCTCGACCACTGCTTTTGCACCTTCCACTAGAGTCCACTAGTGGTTGGTGTACTCGCCTCTCGAGTTCAGTCTCACTAGACTCAAGTTAGCTCATGTTAACTTGAGTTAGAAGGCTCTAGAGCTCTTCGTGCAAAACTCTCTCCCCATGTTCCCCATGGAGATTGAACCCAAGACCTCCTCCTTCACAACCATGAGACTCAACCACTAGGCAAAGTGGATTACTTGTTTAAGATACGAGATGGACTTATGCTTAAGTCTAGTCTCAAAATCTTTGGCCATATACGAGTGACCAAATAGTGTACGATTTCATATCTATTTGAACCAGCGGGACCCTTACATCATAGACTTACTTTATTACATTCTTCCCCCTTTGGAAAAGATTTTCCTCCTTAAAAATAAGGCTATAAATATAACCATACGGACCCCTAAGCCTCATGTTCTTAAACCCGAAGAATATAATCATGTTCTAAAACTAGAAGAACATGTCTTATCTCTGTGGTGGGATCCCTGCCCAAATGATTCAACGCACCATTTGGCTTTGCACTTTGATAAGATGGTTAAAATACAAAGTAGTAAATGAATAATAAGGGTGGATCTAAAAGTATCCTCATCCACTTCTTTGTTTCTCGATCTGCGATCTAGGCACAAACATATGAAATGGATGGATTCCAATTACTATTCCATTTCTAGGCATGGTTGGTGCATGAACTTAGTAACTAGGACTTTGAGAGCTCTTGATTCACTTGAATCTGACTTTGAAAACTTTAAGTTTGATTGGCCCAAACATCTGACTTGGATGTTTGTACAATAGTTAACTCCCAATTAACAGTTACTTGATTTCTTTACCCAACCTGAGGACTACTTTGTCCTAATAGGCTTGAAAATCCTATGTAAACTATAGGAGAAAGTTTTCCATTTAGTTTGCACCAACCTTACTATATCTTGACCAAGTCAAATTCAAAATGAAATTCATCCAACTTAGGACAGTTTTCTCAAAGACTTTAGTAGAAATTTCTTGAGAATTGTCAATCTCATTAGCAATTCCTTACTTCATTGTTCTAGAGTACTGAGATCTAGAGAGTCATAAGAGTTATGCTACTATCTAGAAGCAAACCCAAATGAATAAGTAAATCTTGGACTTATCATCTTGTTAAGATTGAATAAATTCTTATACAGAACATCTATCTAGGATGTTTAATTTAGTTATCTAGTTCCATTCGGCTAACTGTAGACTTTTGCAAAAGGAGTTAGATATCATATCTGAGTCCATTTCAAAAGATTTGGAAAGTGAAAGGAATATAACTAAAACTCTATATAATTAATTCAAAATTCTAAGATATAAACTTTCTATGAGTCAAATACTTGATGAACCAAGACTTAAACTTTGGGAAGATCTCTTTCAACAAGGTATTGAAGCATTTTTTCTGGTCTTTTGAAGAGAAATTATCTTGATTCTCAGAAAAGATTAATGGATTTAATATAAAACATCATCCATCCATAAGATACTAGTGTCGTATCTAGCATCCGTGTGTCAATCCAGTGATGTTCTATTGATGATTTCTTACTCAAATAATGCTTCTCTTGAGACTACGTTCATGTCTATATTCAATCTTTATGACCACTTACTAGGAATGCAATTCTTGAGCATTGCTTTGAGTCGAAGGATTGAATTTACCAAGTTACACTAGGAACTTGATGCTTGACTTAGTCATTCTATTCCTTAGTCGAAAGGTTCAATTCAAAGTTAAAATCTTACTCTTTTAGAAATTTATCGAATATTTTTGAATCATCAAAACTTTATCTTGAGATGTTTCAAGAAGAGCTTGGAAGCTACTTACTTCATATCTTCTTATGAACTTGACCTTGAAGTATCTTGAGATCATACTTTTATCCTCCTTGAATTAAAAATTATCCTTGGAAGTTTTAATTTCCTTGAAGATCAAATCTAACTTCGAGATTTATTCTAGGACTAAAAGAAACTAGCAAATATGACCACCACATGCTAACGAGATTACTATCCTCTCAACCTTATGCCTGTATATATAGCTACTCGAATCAACAAGGACCACAAATGTTACTAAAGTCCACAAGTGCATGTGCACTCTCCTCCACTCCTTTTATATGTTCCACTAGGGTCTACTAGTGGTTGGAGTGTTCTCGAGCACTAGTTTAGCACCTTCCCCTAGAGTCCACTAGATGTTGGTGTAATTGCCTCTCGAGTTAAGTCTCATTGGACTCAAGTTAACTCATGTTAACTTGAGTTAGAAGGCTCTAGAGATCTTTGGGCAAAACTCTCTCCCAATGTTCCCCATGGGGATTGAACCCGAGACCTCATCCTTCACAACCATGAGACTCAAAGACTAGGCTAAGTGGATTATTTGTTTAAGATAGGACATGGCCTTATGATTAAGTCTAGTCTCGAGATCTTTGGCCATATACGAGTGACCAAACAGTTTCTGATTTGAGATCTACCTGAACCGGCTGGACCCTTAGGTCATAGACTTATTTTATTACACACATATCCTATTTTCTTGTGCTATAACTAAATTTGAGAAGTGTGATTCTTGGCAACTCAATAATAAGAAACAAAATTAGAACTTACATCCAACATACAAATTCTTCCTTGTTGTTGACCTTTTGCCAAGACTTTAGAATTATTTGGAGTTTTAACAAAACACCTTAAGCTTTACTTGTTAGACATCCTCCACCATTTGACCTACTAGAATAAAATTTTTACTTATACAAGGTACATGAAGAACACTTTTGAAAACTTTATTGCCTTTTTTATCCTCAAAAGACACATCCCCAACTTGTGCTATTTTGTGCATTGAATTGTCACTATTTCACTCTTGCCTTTCAACAAAAGTGCATGAAAATTAGAAAACTCATCTAGATTATTGCATTTGATTACTACACCCTCTCTCTATTTACCATATATCATTGCATTGAGTTGCATCCATATTCACTTTTATCATAGTAAATTTTCATGATTTTGATCACTAACAAAATTACCTTGTGTATGAATTTGGCATGCATATCCATTTGGCGTAATTATATATAATTATCTTAAGTGACACCAACTCTCAAAATCAGGCAATTCCTCTATCACAAATAGACAAGTTGTAAAAGATTTTAATTTTTCATCCTCTTTTAAAACATTCAAAATAGGTTCAACTAAATCATCATGCTTAACTATGCATGAAAGTGAACCAAGTGCATCAAAAATCTGATTAATTTTTAAAATATATAATTTACCGATTGTTATACATCTTTTAAAAAATTATTAAACTCATTCTTGAGCAGGTCATTGCTTCATTTAAGGAGTGATCAACATCCCTCGAGCCACATTCTCAAAATCCCACAAATCTTTGTGCACATACTCAAGGCAATTAAGATTCAAAAGTGCTTCGCTTTGTGTTGTCATAATCAAGATATGAGCTTCTTTCGGCCTCTGAATGCATTATCGATATGCATATGGAAGAAATTTCATCTTTTTGAGAAAAACATATCTATAGGTTTTGGTTTTCCAGTATAAATGCCTCAAAGTCTTTAGCAAAACTCAACAGGGTAGTTATACTAAACTTATTGAGATACAATGATTTTTCCTTATTCAGGTATTTAAGTAACTCGGCATCGCTGAAAGTAATGATGTATCTATATGGTAGATATTGAGGATAAGTTGGATGGTACCACTTACACATTATAGGCTTATATGATGCTTCATGTGTTGGTTGCAAAAGGACCGTCGAATATTGTGTAGGGTGTTCCAAAACATCATATTACACTTACAAATATAGTTACTTAAGGTGATGAAGATGGCATTGAAGATGAAAATATTCTGTAGGTTCCTATTCGGGATGTAATTCTTGTTGCACCTACTGTACAAAACTTTGCGGAGATGGCATAGATGCTCATGGGCATGCATTGATACCCTCTTCTATCAAACCTTCCATTATTCCTCACATTCACTCTTGCAAAACAGCAAAGGATGCTTGGGATACACTTACACCTTTATACCAAGTAAGGAATGAGCCTCTTGTTTCTTACCTTTGAAAACAATTGAAGACTGAGCACATGAATGAAGGACATTCGATGGATAATTTTTTGACAAAGATCCAAGATTTGAAGGAGCAGTTGATTTTTGCTATTTAATTCTCGTGCACTTGCCACTCACCATGGTTGAACCATACATCACTTGGCTATAAAAACTACATTTCTTAATGGTGACTTGCATGGGGAAGTGTATGATTTTTATGTTCGAAGCATATGTGCACTTGCCGCTCACCATGGTTGAACCATACATCACTTGGCTATAAAAACTACATTTCTTAATGGTGACTTGCATGGGGAAGTGTATGATTTGTAGCCATGTGGTTTTGTGTCTAAAGGGCATGAAAAAAAGTGTGCATGTTCAAAAATGCATTATAAGGTTTGAAGCAAGCAACACATGCTAGGTATGAAAAGATACATCCCTACTTGATTACCCATAGTTTTGAGAATAGCCCGGTTGAGAGAACCTTATCTGTTAATTGTGCAAATGATGCGCTTCTCATCATTTTCACCTATGTTGAGGACATTTTGTTTAGTGGTCTTAATGAGCAGTAGATTGCTTATTTTAATGATGATATGCATGTCTTGTTTGAGATGTCAAATTTGGGTGTTTGCATCATTATTTGGGCATTCAATTCATGCAAGTTGATGATAGAATAACTTTGTGTCAAACAAAATATATTGAAGAATTTTTGGAGTTTTTTATCCTTGAAGATTGAAAACCTATTGCCTCTCGTATGGAAGCATATTTTCTTGGAGGAGATGGTGGACACCTTCCAGAGATGAGATGGTGCTACAAATTCCTGCTTCACACCAAGCAAGATTGCGTAAAGGAGTGTAAAGTAGACATCTTGAGCTCTCCAAGAAGACCAAATGATAACCCAAGTACTTTGGAAGATGATCCTCAAATCACTAGATGAAAACAGATAACTTGGACTTTTCACAATGAACTAAAACTTGCTATTTTGATCACCATACCTGCTCACGAAAATGAACCATACTCTTTTCCTGGTAAAAATTGGACAAACTCCTTTTAGAAACATCTAATTGACTATGATAGCTAGCCTTCGCAAGTTATTGACTTGAAATGATCAACTATGCTCAGAGAATGATGCTTAGCATAGATGTCTATTACAACATTTTGAGGAGTTAATAGTATGGACCAAAGGGCAATGTTTTGCACATAAATCAAGAATGAATGCGACAATTCAAATGAGACTTTGTATCATACAAATAGACTATCCAATGAATCTATACCACCTTAAATCACAACAAAGAATCAAGTACACACTCTGAAATAGATCAAATAAGCTCACTATTCTGAGTATTATATGACAGAGTAGAAGAGATGAGACATGGGAAGATTATATGTATTAATGCACATAAATTACATTGACATTCGAGTTGAATGATTGCAAAATGTGAGGGGAATAGAAGAGCTATACTATCATATCAATATGCCACACACATTCCTCTCAAAACTGTGCTATATCTTCCTTTGTTACACACGACTAGGTAGTCCTCTTTTATAGCCTTTTGTTGGAGCCCAAACTCAAGTTTGAATATGCTTTGAGGCACACTCTACATTATGTGAGTGCTACTTCCGATTATGCATTGTTATATGAAGGTGGTGTAGATTTCCAGGTTTATGGATACACTGATGCATATTGGACTGGTAGCATTCTAGATAGAAGATCTACTAGTGGTTTTCTATTCTCACTTGGGAGTGCACCTATACATGGAACAACAAGAAGGAACAAACTCTTGCTTTGTCAAGTATAGAGGCTGATTATAGAGGTGCTCGAATGGCAGCATGTGAGGCATCATGGCTAGAAATGCTACTTGCAGATTTAGGTGTGGAAGTGCAAAAGCCTATCACTATTTATTGTGATAATCGTAGCAGCATACACTTAGCATGAAATCCTGTTTTCCATGCTAGAACAAAGCATATCAAGATACATTATCACTTCATCAGAGAGAAGGTATAAGCAGGTGAAATTGATCTTCTTTATATGAGAACAGATGAGAAGATTGGTGATATTTTCACTAAAGCACTTGGAGCAGAGAAGCTAAAGAAGTATCAAAAGATGCTTGGATTAGAGGATATGACATTAAGCTTGAGGGGGAGTATTGAGATATCATGCTCAACATGTGATGATCTAGGATGACACATTGTAGGGAACTATTGACTGCTTGGATGATGGATCAGGTCATGCGCCAATTTGATCGGCACACGTTCGGCGTTTGGAACAAACTCAGGTAAATTAAGCATACTTTACGACTAGGGTAAACTAAATTTCAAATATCTAATTTCTTAAGTTATGAACGATATAATAAATATCTAAACTTAACTAATATGAAATGCTTATCACTCTTTTGAATTCCTAATTTAATGTCTCAACCACACTTTTGTACTCTCTACTTTAATCACTTTATCTGCATATGTCTTCTACTCCTCTCTTTTGATCTACATCAACTCATACCCTTCTTTTAATTTTACCTTTTTCATACGTTAAATACACATTTTATTCTCACCACACTTTAACATTGACTCACATACACCACAAATAATTTATCCATTTTATTTTTTCATTTTGATTTAATTAGGTTTTAATTTACTAATTCATTGATACTTTAAATTTACGTGTATACTAAGGTATTTATACCTTTATTGATATAATAAAACACATCATTAAAATCACTAATTAAAGCATATGTAAAAATAATTGAACTAATATATAAAATATTTATAAACTATAATTAAATGAATTCATATCATGGTTTAATTAAAGGTTCGTACACATCAATTTCTCACCAACGTATACATATAAACCTTTTGAACCCCTCATAAATTCTCATATTTATACTTTCATACCCATTTATTTAGCTAATTCTATATGTTTCTATATATTACCCCTACATACTAGGGTGCATTCACACATTGAAATGGCTTTTTAGGGTAAAACCCTAACATATACACATATGAGCTTTAGTAATTGTGAAAATAGATCATTTCAAGGTAATTTATCAACAATGATATAGAGGGGGTTTAGATATCCCCAATCAAAACTACTTTTATTTCCCTAAATATAAGATGGAAATCTTTCTGACATTCGCCCCCACCAAACCTGCAGATCGTCTCGATGGCCGATTTGCAGATCGCGGGAAACAATATTTATGATGATCATCTTGAAAGCCAACCATAACACAACATCAAGTCTTTTATAAATTAATTGCAAATTTTTCAAATATAACAATCTTTGAGGTTAAAATGCTCATGAATTTTATTGAAATTCAATCTCATAATGAAAACATATCAAATTATAAAGCTAAGCTATCAACTGGTCAGTCATCAAAAACATTAATCTAAATTTCATTCATTTATAAACTTTGTAAAAACTATTATGAATCAAAAGTCTTCTTCATCCACTCAAACTCTAGTTTCATCATATACATGCAATTATATATAGGCATTCAAACATGGCCCAGATATCAACTAAATCTACTCATACAGACATCCGTCTTATTTGTCCAATTTTTTTTTGCTTGATATGTTTTCCACAACTAGCTTTATTCAGCTTTAGCTTCATGCAAATATGATGTGAAATCTTCATATTGATGATACCTTTTTAGGGTGAAAGAAGGTATAGCTTTCGATCATCATAATGTTTTTCTTTTCTTTTCTTTTCTTCTTTCAATTTTTCTATTTTTTACATTCGCAACTTTTTTCTTTTGAAGGGGAAAGGCTTAACCCCTTATTCCGAGCTAAGGTTCTAGATATATGTATAAGAAAGACCTATGATTTCACAGACATAGATAATGCATTTATATGCTCCTACATATATATAATTACTTCCTTTATTTGAAATAAACTACAAATCCTTTTGCCCATAACGCTAATCCTCAATCCATTCATAAACTTAGAAATCTGAATCATGTTTGTTTTCCTACTATGGTTAAATAGATATTCTTTATAATGTGATAATTCGCATCACAGATTTTATAATTATATTTGTTATTATCAATGCAAGTGATATGCATAAGTAAAACCA
The DNA here is from genome assembly GCA_020310875.1 of Ceratopteris richardii. Lineage (NCBI taxonomy): Eukaryota > Viridiplantae > Streptophyta > Polypodiopsida > Polypodiales > Pteridaceae > Ceratopteris > Ceratopteris richardii. Next base: position 16,911,176 of record CM035441.1, read on the forward strand.
TAAAGAATTTAGAACATAGAAAAATACAACCTCAAATTAAATTCTTCTTCAATTTTCTCATCTTCAACTTTATCAGAAAACAATCTTTAGTTTATTTGCTCAAAAACATCTTCAAATCCTGCTAAAAATCAACAACAACTAGACTCACAAGTAAAATTAGTTTTCATAAATAAACTTTTATCTTCATACTTGTAAAAGCAAAAACTCATTAAAAGAAGATTCATACATCCTTTATATTAATCAAAATCCATTCATTGTTCACATTCTTCATCATACAATAAGTCATATTTTTCTTCATTTCTTTGTTTGAACAATTTAACTCTTTTACCTGCAATTAAGTTCTTAAGAGGTGTTCCATCTATTTCTCGTAATGCATACGTTCCATTATCATATACTTTAAGCACCACATAAAATCAACGCGGTTTTAATTTCCTATGAACATCATACTGGGAATCAAATGTTCTATGATAAATCAAAACACAAACATCAATTTGTATTGGCTTTGGCATTAACCTATGTGATTTATCAAAGTACTTCTTATTCTTAATTCGAGATTCTTTCAATTTTGCTATAGCTTCCTCTATCTTTTCATTTCCTTGCTCAAGCAATTTATTTCTTAGAGCTAAAAGATCTTTTGTACATAGATCGACACGCCATGGAAGAGTAGGCCAAGTAAGTATTTGCATATGAACAAGAAAAGTAGGTTTCTCGTAGTACATTAACTCTGCTGACATATGCCCTGTTGTTCTAGTACAAGTCATTCTATCATCCCCTAATGCAAATGGTAGAAATTTTGGCCAATTCTCAAGATCACCATTGCATGCTTTACAAATCGCCTTAATAATTGAAGAATGCCCTCTTTGTATTTTCCTGTTATCCTCAGGGTTATAAGAAGTGGTAAGAGTTAAACAAATTCCATGCTTAGCAAAGAAATCTCTAGCTTCATGTGCATCTAATTCACCCATACTAGCTACGACCTTTTCAACATACCCAAATCTTGAAGTTACATATTCAAGAAGAAATTAACATACATTGAATGTTGTTTTAGATCGTAGGGCTCAACCTTCTACATGGTTCGTAAGGCCTTTGCATGCAAGAACTATGTACCTCATTGTTGGGTGTGTCTAGAAGTGTGAGAGATACACAAGAAGCACACACAAGGAGCACAAACGCAGCAAGACACACAGAGAAGACAATGGTTGGAATACATCTCTAAATTGACGATGAACTAAACTGAAGTAAGAGTTGAATAATATCCCTAAGTAAAAAGTACCATGACATATGAGAGTATCAAGTATGTGGTAACATGGGAAAAAACCCCTCCAACTCCACCAGCCCTCCTCTTTTCCCCCACCACCCCCGCGGCCCCCACCATCACCTCGCCCCCTCCAACTCCACCAGCCCTCCTCTTTTCCCCGCACCACCCCCTCGGACCCCACCATCACCTCGACCCCCCCCCAACTCCACCAACCCTCCTCTTTTCCCCCACCACCCCTCCACAACCCTCCACCACTCCACGACCCCCCACACAACTCCACACCCCCCACAGCCCTCCACAAACTCCACACCACCCCATAGACCTCCACCACTCCACACCACCCCACAGCCCTCCACCACTCCACATCAACCCACAGCCCTCCACAAACTCCACACCATGCCACAGCCCTCCACCACTCCACACCACCCCACAGCCCTCCACCACTCCACACCACCCCACAGCCCTCCACAAACTCCACACCACCCCACAGCCCCCCACCACTCCACACCACCCCATAGCCCTCCACCACTCCACACCACCCCAGAGCCCTCCACAAACTCCACACCACCCCACAGCCCCCCACCACTCCACACCACCCCACAGCCGTACCCCACTCCACACCACCCCACAGCCCTCCATCACTCCACGACCCCCCACACAACTCCACCCCCCCCACACCCCGCCACAAACTCCACACCACCCCACAGCCCTCCACCACTCCACACAACTCGACACCCCCACAACCCTCCACAAACTCCACACCACCCCACAACCCTCCACCACTCCACACCACCCCATAGCCCTCCACCACTCCACACCACCCCACAGCCCTCCACAAACTCCACACCACCCCATAGCCCTCCACCACTCCACACCACCCCACAGCCCTCCACCCCTCCACACCACCCCACAGCCCTCCACAAACTCCACACCACCCCACAACCCCCCACCACTCCACACCACCCCACAACCCTCCACCACTCCACACCACCCCACAGCCCTCCACCACGCCACGACCCCCCACACAACTCCACCCCCCCCATAGCCCTCCACAAACTCCACACCACCCCACAGCCCTCCACCACTCCACACCACCCTACAACCCCCCACCACTCCACACCACCCCACAGCGTTCCACCACTCCGCACCACCCCACAACCCTCCACAAAATCCACACCACCCCACAGCCCTCCACCACTCCACACCACCCCACAACCCTCCACCACTCCACACCACCCCACAACCCTCCACAAACTCCACACCACCCCACAGCACCCCTCCACTCCACACCACCCCACTGCCCTCCACCAGTCCACACCACCCCACTGCCCTCCACAAACTCCACACCACCCCACAGCACCCCACCACTCCACACCACCCCACAGCCCTCCACCACTCCACACCACCCCACAGCCCTCCATCACTCCACGGGCCCCCACACAACTCCACCCCCCCCCATAGCCCTCCACAAACTCCACACCACCCCACAGCCCTCCACCACTCCACACAGCTCCACACCCCCCACAGCCCTCCACAAACTCCACAGCACCCCATAGCCCTCCACCACTCCACACCACCCCACAGCCCTCCACCACTCCACACCACCTCACAGCCCTCCACAAACAACACACCACCCCATAGCCCTCCACCACTCCACACCACCCCACAACCCTCCACCACTCCACACCACCCCACAGCCCTCCACAAACTTCACACCACCCCACAGCCCCCCACCACTCCACACCACCCCACATCCCTCCACCACTCCAAACCACCCCACAGCCCTCCATCACTCCACGACCCCCCACAGAACTCCACCCCCCCCCCCCCCCAAGAGCCCTCCACAAACTCCACACCACCCCACAGCCCTCCACCACTCCACATAACTCCACACCCCCACAGCCCTCCACAAACTCCACACCACCCCACAGCCCTCCACCACTCCACACCACCCCACAGCCCTCCACCACTCCGCACCAACCTAGAGCCCTCTACCACTCCACACCACCCCACAGCCCTCCACAAACTCAACACCACCCCACAGCCCTCCAGCACTCCACACCACCCCACAGCCGTCCAACACTCCACACCACCCCACAGCCCTCCACAAACTCCACATCATCCCACAACCCCCCACCACTCCACACCACCCCATAGCCCTCCACCACTCCACACCACCTCATAGCCCTCCACCACTCCACGACCCCCCACACAACTCGACACCCCCCCCCACAGCCCTCCACGAGCTCCACACCACCCCACAGCCCTCCACCACTCCACACCACCCCATAGCCCCCCACCTCTCCACACCACCCCATAGCCCTCCACCACTCCACACCACCCCACAGCCCTCCACCACTCCACGACCCCCCACACAACTCCACCCCCCCTCCACAAACTCCACACCACCCTATAGCCCTCCACAAACTCCACACCATCCCACAACCCTCCACAAACCCCACACCACCCCACAACCCTTCACCACTCCACACCACCCCATAGCCCTCCACCACTCCACACCACCCCATAGCCCTCCACCACTCCACAGCACCCCACAACCCTCCACGACTCCACGACCCCCACAAACCCCACAAATCCCTCAATTTCCCATGACCTCCTACAAAAGTTTTCATGCAATTTTTGATGGACATTTGGAGGATCATTTTTTATCCAAACCTACAGTGTTATATATCGTTGGAAATCTCTTGACGATTACTTTCCAATGGTGTAATAATAATTGTGAAATCTTGGATCAATTTTTGACCACACCCCAAAAACCCCCACAACTCCCCGCAACTCACCCCCTATTCCCACCCACAACCTCCCACAACCCCCGTAATATCCCTCAACTCCCCACAACTCACCTCCCACACTGCCTACTTAATATGAAGGATCAAAAGCTACTACAAAAATTAGGTGAAGGATGTGCTTCTCAGGGTCATTCAAACATCACGGGCGGCACAAAATGAGGATCTCAGCTTGCATGCAAAAGTGATAGCAAAAGTGAAAGTGGTAAAAGTGAAAGTGGAGAAATGACTGCTGCCCCCAACGATTCATGCCGACTGCCTAATTTTGAGGATCCAATTCAAGACTAGTGGCATATTTGATCTACCCCTCCAATTTTGGGCAATCAATCGGTGCATGATTAGTGGACGTGAGGAATCGCCAAGGCCCTCTTGGCCTATTGGAGCCTATAAAAGCAATGGATTTGTGTTCATTTGGGGTACATTCAGATACACCCCTTTACATACGTACGTACAGAGGTCCTCTCTTTGCACTTTGTAGCTTCAAGCCTACTGTACGAAGTCACTCTGTGGTGAGGATACAGAGCATGGGCTTCCTAGTGAGCGATAATAGCACTATTGTGTGAAGAGAGTGGCTTGGTTTTGTCACTCAGTGTTAGTCATTGGTATTTCGTGATCTTTCCCTTAAAGCAAGTCTTCATGCTTTGTATTGATCAGTGCTAGTCTGCATCTAGTTGTGTCCATTGTACGGATTGGAAGAATCCCTTGTATTGATGTTGTTTAGTTCTGGAGTGGTATGTTAGCCCAAAGCATGAATGTTTGAGCATCTCTTTGGCCTATGTTGTAATCATCTGATTCAAACTAAGAAGTGGATGGATCTCTCTCATCTACTCTCCAGACTCAATATCAAGTTCCCTACCTGCAAGGGACAAGCTTATGTGGATGCTGATGATCATGTGAGGAGGTTCATCTCCTTATGCCGTGGACGGGGTTTGCAGAATAGAGAGGATGCAATGTTGGCACTCTTTCCATCCACATTGGAAGGCCTTGCAGACAAATGGTACAGTCAATATGCAGATGGCCATTTTGCTACATGGGAGGCTTTGAAGACGGCGTTCTCACAGACATTTCGGCCAAATGACTCCTCCGAAAGAGCTCTAGATCAGCTAGAGAACTTAAGGGTGAGACCAGGTCAATCCTTTTATGAACTTCACACTAGGACAAAAGCACTTGTTGCACGTCTTCCACATGCTCCAAGTGATTTCTTGGTGAAAAACTCGATAGAAAAAGGTTTTCCCAGGTCATCTTAGCAAAAGTTACGTGAGTCTCTTAGATTGGACGCAACCCTCAATGATTTTTTTGCAGCAGCATCATGCATTGAAGAAGCTAGGCAACATTTTGAAGGGGATAGACAATCGAATTATGCTGCAGAACTAGACCCTATTGGGCAACTGAGGAAGGAGCTGGAGGCATTGAGAATGCAACAAAATCAACAAGAAGAGAAGGTCTTGTCACCACTACGTCGCACTGATGATGAAGTAGCCCAACTTTGTCGAGAGCTAGAAGATTTGCGGACCACTCAGGAGCTGTACAATATGTAACAACAATGGAGATTCCAATGCTAATTTCCCTAGCAAGGTAAGCTGTCGATTTTGTGGAAAGGATGGTCATGAAGCTAGGGACTGTTACTACCTCAAGGGCACACAGCATCGAGTTAACCCTCAAGCTTTGGATTCCTATTATGCTAGTACTTCAAATGCACCGAATAGAGAGGAAAATCATACGACAAAGCCTAGATATAATAGGCCATTGATGTGTTATAGATGTGGTGAGTATGGCCATATGCAAAATAGGTGTTCCCTTCCAGAAGATGCACCTCCTTGTCAACATTGTCCAGAGACCAAGGATCACTATACCAAAGACTGCCCAAGAAGCCGTCCTGCTCCAATCCACATGATTGCAGTCTCTCCACAAGAAGAAGGTATGACTACTCAATCTTATGTTGTTTCATCCTCTGCAATACCCATGATGACTAGAGCTAGACAAGCAGCAACAATCCATAGAGAGAAACAACAAGGATTCCAGGATAAAGAGGAGGAAAAGAAGTCTGGGTGGAAGGGCCAAGAAGAAATTCAAGGAGCTTATGAAAGGATGGCTACTTCTCTAAGGGACCAACCAATAAGTCTGCAAGAAGACACTCATGAGGTAAACATTGAACAGATCTTGAAAGGTATTCATCACAAGGTTAGTCTGTTCGAACTTTTAAGGATGGATTAAAAAATAAGAAGTGACTTATTGAAGATTATACACTCTGCTCACTTCAACCAATCACCCAGTATAGATGGTTTCATGGTTGATTTTCCCCCTGCACCCTTGGCAGACTACCAAAGCTCAAGATTATCTGTTTGTATAAAGGATGAAGCTCTCACAAGTGTGATCATAGATGGAGGCTCTGGTATCAATTTGATGCCAGATTTCACAATGAAGAAACTCAATTTGAACCCCACCAAGATGGCACCATTCACAGTTACACTAGCAGATCAACATCGGGTTGCATCTCTTGGCATTATTGAAAAGGTATTGATGATAGTACAGGGTTGCCACTTTGTTCTAGATTTTGTTGTTTTGCACTTCCACAGGAGACTTCTTACCCTTTACTCCTGGGGAGACCTTGGCTGAGGCAAGCAAAAGCTTTGCAAGATTGGGGGGAAACAAACTATGGATTTCAACAAGCACCAATAGCCAATTGCAATTACATTTGGAAGAAGGGTTCAACTCAGGGAAAACTACTAGGTATACTGTGGACACTCAAGTAATGCCCTCTCTACGCCAAGAAGAAGATACGTTATTGAATTGGGTGATGGAAAGTGCAGAGTGTTGCACGGTGGAAATCAATGAAATAGAAGAAGAAGTTACGGATGAAGGAGTTGCAGGAAAAGGCCATGAAGATCACAAGGAGTTGGAGAATGAGAGCTTGTAGGAGAATACAAACTTTGAAGAGGCAAAAAATATAGAAGTACCCGGGATGGAAAATGAGCCTGAGTGTAGAGAAGATCTTCCTTTTACGGATATACCTCAAGGATGGACCAGAGAACATATTGTAGAATATAAGTTAAAGTCCACTCCTGCATACAGTGGAGATGATTTCTCAAACAAGAATAGTCCTGAAACACTAGTTCAAGAAATAAATCTAGGTGATGAAGAGAACCCTCAAGTAGTCCACTTGGCCTCTTGGCTATGACATTATCCTCCTTTACTGCAGAAGGTAACTTCTTTACTTTTTTCCTACAAAAATTTCTTCGCATGGTCCTACGAAGATCTAACAGGGATACCAGAGGAGCTTGGACTACACAAAATACCCTTAGTTGAGGGAGCCGTGCCTGCAAGAAGTAGGCCGTATCGACTCAATCCAAAATATGCAAGGGCAATAAAGTTGGAAGTTACAAAACTAGAAGAAGCAGGTATAATTGTTCCAGTGGAACATTCCAGGTGGCTTTCTTCTATGGTTATTGCACCCAAGAAAAATAGTGGAAAAATAAGGGTTTGCGTTGATTTTTGTTCCTTAAATAAAGTGACTGATTAAGATGGATTTCCTCAGTCCTTCTCAAAACAAGTACTTGAGGAAGTAGCCGGTCACACTTTGTATAGCTTCTTGGATGGTTTTAGTGGCTACAATCAGATAGTGATCCATCCTGATGATAGGGACAAAACAGCCTTTGTTACTTCATGGGGCACTTATGTCTATACTCGCATGCCTTTTGGTTTGATAAATGCACCAGCTTCATTTAATAGAACAATGTATCTGATATTGGGCAAGTGGTTAACAACCTTTCTCTGCATTTTCATGGATGACTTTTCAGTGTTTTCAGGCACAGATAGAAGAGCGGCAGTTCAAGATTTCCATGATCATTTGGAAAATCTAAAGGAAATCTTTGAGCAATGTCTCAAAATAGGTGTGAAGTTAAATCCTACTAAATGTCATTTTTGGTCACCAAGGGCACTCTTCTTGGTCACATAGTATCTGTTGAAGGGATAATGGTTGACCCTGCAAAGGTTACTGCTATTCTATCCATGCCTATTCCACAAAGCCCAAAGGAAGTGCAAAGTTTTTTGGGCCATGCAGGATATCATAGAAGATTCATGCGAATGTATTCAGAAATAGCTAAGCCCTTATCAAGGCTTACTAGTAAAAAGGTCCCTTTCTCATGGAGTGTCGAAGCTGAGAAAGCATTTTGTGAACTGAAATTGAGGTTATGTACTACTCCACTTTTAAGTGTTCCTAACTGGTCATTAGAGTTTCATGTGCATACAGATGCCAGTCTTCATGCTATTGGTGCAGTTCTAGCTCAACCATCATCACAAAAGGTTGATAGACCTATCTCCTATGCCAGCAGACTACTCACCCAAGCAGAAAGGAACTACAATACAATCGAAAGGGAAGGCTTGGCTATTGTATTTGCTCTTTAGAAGTTTCGGCATTACCTTCTCGATGTACATTTTATAGTCATATCTGACCATCAGCCCTTGACTCGTACTTGATAAACAAGGCTAGAGTAGCTGGAAGGATTTGGAGATGGTTACTCCTCTTTCAAGAATTCAACTTTGATATTTATATTAAGCTAGGAAGAGAGCACTACATGGCAGATCAAGTGTTCAGGACTGCAATGAGCGAGAAGGCAATAGGTATTAATGATGAATTGGTGGATAGTAATCTCTTTCTAGTGGCAATACAGATTGATTCCTATGATGGAATTCTCCATTGTCTCACTACTAGAAAACTCCCAAAACACTTGACACCTGTAGAAAAGAGAAGATTGCTCCTGAAAACCAAAGCATATTCACTTATAAATGGAAATTTTTATAAATACTGTCAGGATGATATCTTGAAAAAGTGTGTTTATCCCGAGGAGGTAAATCTTTTGCTAGAGGCAGCACACAGTGAAGGGCATCTAAAGGGGGAAGAACTGGCTCACAGAATCATCCAGAAGGGACTATGGTGGCCTCATATTTACAAGGATGCGATCAAGTTTGCTAAAGAATGCCACATTTGCCAGAGATATGCTCCTATGTCAACTAGATTGAATTTCCAACCATTAGTCATATCTACAGGATGGCTTCCATTTGAACGATGGGGTCTTGATTTCATAGGACCAATTAGTCCAACTGGTCAACCTGGGGGTAAGAAGTATATTTTGATGGCCACATGTTATGCAACCAAATGGATAGAGGCTAAAGCTAGTGTGGACTGCACAGCGTTAACAGTAGCTAAGTTCTTGTATAAACATATTTTCTCAAGATTTGATTGCCCACTGGAAATCACTAGTGATAGGGGAACACATTCTGTAAATCAACTACTTCAATTTATATTTGACAGGTACAAGGTCTTCCATAAAAAATCTTGTGCCTACTATCCAAGGGCAAATGGGCAAGCAGAGAGCTCCAATAAGATTTTGATCGGGTTGCTGTGCAAATTATCTTTTGATCATCAAAGCTTTTGGCCACAAGCATTGATCGGTGCAATTTGGGCTTTCAGAACTACAAGAAGGGGAACCATTGATCATCAAAGCTTTTGGCCACAAGCATTGATCGGTGCAATTTGGGCTTTCAGAATTTGGGCTTTCAGAATTTGGGCTTTCAGAAATTGGGCTTTCAGAACTACAAGAAGCTTAGTATATGGAAAAGAGGCATTGGCCCCATTTGAATTCATTATCAAAAAGGCAATGGGAACCAGAACCATCGGAATTGAACCTCCCATTGAGAGATTGGTGGCATTAGAAGAATACAGAGAAGGAGCAATGCAAAAACTTCAGGTAACACAAGAAGAGCGCAAGAGATTGCATAAAAGGTATCTGAGGTATAATGAAGTTCAGGAAGGATCCATGGTTCTAGTGCATCAGGTCCCAGCAATTCCAACCAAACTAGCACCTAAATGGATAGGACCTTACACGGTGGTAAAGGTATTACCTCATGGAGCAGTACACCTAGAGGATTTGCAGGGTAAGAGGATACCACTGGTCAATATTTCTAGGATGAAGAAGTACCTGAATTAAGGTAAATTGGAAGCATTTCATTCACCGTACCTACCGTATTTCATTCAGTGATTGCCGTTTATTATATATATATATATACATATATATATAAATATAAATATAAATATAAATATAAATATATATATATATATATATATATATATATATATATATATATATAATAAACAAAAGTGTGTGGAAAAAAAATTAAAATATATATATATATATATATATATATATATATATATATATATATATATATATATATATATATATATATATATATATATATATATATATATATATATATATATATATATATATATATATATATATATATATATATATATATATATATATATATATATATATATATATATATATATCCAGGGTGAAGGATTATCTGAGTTAAGTCAAGGAGGAAGAACTTCCTTCTCAATCCTGTTTTGAGCTTCGGGAATTGCACCGGGACGATGGAAAGACTTGATGTGGGGGTCTGTATCGCGGCATTTCCCTCTCTCTCTCTTCCCCGCAACCCCCTCCAACCCCACCATTTCCTCCTCTTTTCCCCCACCACCCCCGCGGCCCCCACCATCACCACGACCTCCTCCAACTCCACCAGCCCTTCTCTTTTCCCCAACAAACCCCGCGGCCCCCACCATAACCACTGTTGGAGTTTATTGATCTCCAAAGTAGAGCTAGAAGTAGGTGAAACCCAGCAGGACCTAGTTGACTTTTTCACAAACTTGTATGCACAAACAAGTTTCCTTGCAGAGAAAACTGCTCTTTACTCACTTAGAATTTTCAGAAACAGTTTCACACACATAAACTAGACTCTAAGAGCTTTCCAATGAGCCAAAGAACACTCAGTTTGGATAAGTACACAAGGAGATATGACCTCTGCAAGTTGGAGGTTTAATGGAGACCTTCAGCAAGGATAAAAAATAGAGAAAACACACTACTTGCAGAGAGTACTGCTCTCAGCTCACACCTCCAATGATTATGAAAATTTACAGAAAGCAAGTAGACAGAAAGAGCTTTCAAATGAGATATTAAACATGTAATTTGGATATATAATGAGATAGATAGAAGCTCTGCAATCTCTACATAAAAAACTACAGCAGCATAGAGATACACATATGACTCTCTTGGACATCCCCCAAGATCACGACTTTTCTCCTCTTTTTATAGCATGGGAAACTAATCTAAAACCTTCCTAATACATCTAAATTCGTGGTAGACACTTGGATGGAGGTATTACATGACTCAAGTGCTCAAATAAACAAACTATTGATGGACTTTGAGAACTAGCCACATCGACCTTCCACTAGGACACCATTGCAGCTCCCTTGTGACTCACTAATTTGACTCACCATGTTCTAGAAATCACGTGGTATTATGGCTATAATTTATGAATAATATGAGCCTTCTTGAAGTATTTGAAGACTTCCCAAAGGTATTTACATAATTTGAAACTTGTACCCTACATAAAACAAATGTTCGCAACATTCTCCCCCTCAAGTTTCAAAGGGTGTTTCCTTCATGCCAAGAATATAGTTGAATCTTTGAAGCTTTGGTTCATCCAAGGATTTGGTGAAGATATCTGCAACTTGATCCTTTGTTCCCACAAAAGAAACTTGTACTTCATTGTTTATGGCCTTCTCTCGAACATAATGATAGTGAACCTCTATATGCTTTGTTCTAGCATGAAAGATAGGATTTGACGTCATATGAATGCTACTCAAGTTATCCCCATATATCTGTGGTACATCAACCTGCACATTCAAGTCATGAAACAACTTTTTAAACCACATAACCTCAGTATTAGCCAATGCTAAACCTCTATACTCAGCCTCTGTAGAAGATAAAGCAACAGTAGGCTGTTTCTTAGAACTCCATGTTAATGTCTTGTTTCCTGCTATTACCACATATCCACTTGTGGATCTTCTGTCATCTTTGCTTCCAGCCCAATCTGCATCACTAAAGACTTTAAGAGTTAGATCCGCATCATGACTATAAAATAATCCTTCGTTCATGGTACCTTTCAAATATCTAAGCACTCTTTTTGCTGCATGCATATGAGGTACTCTAGGTTCATGCATAAACTGTGACAATACTCCCACTGCATAGCATATATCAGGTCTAGTTTTTGTTGCATAAATCAAAGATCCTACCATGGATCTATATGCATTCATATCATGCAACTCATCACCTTCCTTTGCACTCAACTTTACATTACATTCCATTGGAGTAGAAACAAATTTACATTCCTGCATACCAAACCTTTTCAGCATGTCACATATATACTTTCTCTGTATCAACCACATACCTTCATCGCTATACACAATTTCAATCCCAAGAAAGTATCTAAGAAAACCAAGATGTGAAATTTTAAATTCCTTTCCCAAATCACCTTTTATCTCTTCAATAGCTTTTGCATCATTCCCTGTAATCAACAAGTCATCCACATAAATGCATACATAGACACACATGTCATCTACATGTTTTACATAAAGTGAAGGATCAGCATGACTCGCTGTGTATCCTTGTAGCATAAGATACTTTAACAACCTTGCATTCCATGCCCTTGGTGCCTGTTTAAGACCATACCATGCTTTCTTTAACCTGCATACATGATTAGGACATTTTGCATCCACATAACCATCTGGTTGTGACATATACACTTCTTCATTTAACTCACTATTAAGAAAGGCATTCTTTATATCGAGTTGATATATATTCCACCTTTTACTTGCAGCTAAAGCCAACAAAGTTCTCACCGTTGCCATGTTTGCTACTGGACTAAATGTTTCCTCATAGTCCAATCCTTGAGTTTGATTATATCCTTCTGCTACAAGTCTAGCCTTATATCTTGACACACTACCATCACTATTTCTTTTAATCTTAAAAACCCACTTGCAACCAATTACCTTTTGCTTTGGTGTCTTTGGAACTAAATTCGAAGTCTTGTTATCCTCTAGTGCTTCCATTTCTTCTCTCATTGCTTTCTCCCACTTTTCATCTCCTTTTGCCTCATCATAACATGTGGGTTCATTTTCCTGCTCAACTTTTGTCATAAAAGCATAATGAGTATTCATAAAAGATTCATAAGTATACCTTTGAGGTTGCTTACTCACTCTTGAAGTTCTTCTTACCTCCAACGTAGATGCTCTTCCTTTCTTATTAGGAACCTTTGATGATTCTCCATACTCACATACATCACTAATTTCCTCTCCTTCATCATTAACTTCAACAAGTTTGAGTTTACCTTTACTTTTAACACTTGGAGGTGACTCTTGCCTTAATCTTCCATTGAAAGGTGATCCTCTTTCTTCATCCAAACCACTCCTTTCATCATTTAAACTTCCTGATGGCTGAACTATGCATTCATCTCCTTCAACCACACCTTCTTCATTTTCATCCATGCCCTACAAACAATTCTTATCTGCATACCATGAAAGTGATTCATCAAAGTTTACATCTCTTGACACAACAACCTTATTGGTATGAGGATTATAGCATCTATATCCTCTTTGAGTATCTGCATAACCAATAAATATACATTTTTCTGATTTCGCATCAAGTTTGGATCTCACCTCACTAGCTACATGTACATAACATACACAACCAAATACTTTCAAATGACTTACACTTGGTTTCCTTCCATGCCATACCTCATATGGTGTCAAATGATGAACTCCAGCACTCGGAACTCTATTCATAATGTAAACACTTGTGCTAACAGCTTCAGCCCAAAAATAATTAGGCAAACACATATCATTAAGCATGCTTCTAGATGCTTCTGCTATGATTCTGTTTCTTCTTTCTGCGACTCCATTTTTTTGTGGAGTATACCTGCATGTAACTTCTCTTTTGATACCTTCATCATACAAAAAATTAGTAAAAGCTTAAGAGAAATACTCTCCCCCTCCATCAGATCTTAGCTTCTTAATATACCTTCCTGTTTGCTTTTCGACATATGATTTGAACTTCTTGAAACAATCAAAGACCTCACTCTTATGTTTAATGAAATACACAAATGTCATTCTACTATGATCACCAATGAATGATACATAGTACTTATTACCAACCAAGGATGCCTCTTTAGTAGGTCCCCACACATCTGTATGTATGAGATCTAGCAAACCATCACTTACATAGCTTGAATGCTTGAAAGGTTGTCTACTCTGCTTACCCATTTGACATGCTTCACAAAGATGCACCATATGTTGCTTAGTAAGATCAGGTAATCCTTCAACAATCCTCTTCTTTGATAGCTCCTTTAACCTGTGTACATTCATGTGTCCAATCCTTTTGTGTCATAGATCAAGCTCTGCTATTTGATGCATACCATAAGAGAAATAATTTGTATGATTTGGGTTTACCTTGAATGTAAACAATCTACCTTGTTTTTTACATCTAGCAATTAACCTCCTTTGCTTTGGATCCTCAATGAAGCAACCTGCATGATTAAATCTTTTTTGCAAACCTTTTTCTACCATTTGACCAACTGACATCAAATTCTTAGTGATCGTTGGCACATAAAGTACATCCTTCAAGCAATTTGTCTTGCTCTTATCTTGCATGACAACATCTCCAACCTGCATAATCTTATGTGTTGTATCATCTCCTGTTTCAACATGACCTTTACATGAAGGATTATGCATATTAGAAAACCATGAAGCATCATGTGACATATGGTTAGAACAACCACTATCTACATACCATACATCACTATTGCAATTCATCTTAGTTTCTACATTCATCATAAGAAGAGAATCATAATCATCACTTTTACCTTCAACTGCATAATTTCCTTGTTGTTTACCTCTTCTTGAATAGCCTGCTCTTTGATTACCACCTTGATTATTTTCGTTTTGATAACAATCTTTGGCATAGTGTCCATACCTTCCACATATATAGCAATTGTTGTTATCTTCACTCCTTTGTCTTTGATTGTAGTTGTAGTTGCCTCTCGTACCTCTAGCGCTTGATCTTCCTCTTCCTCTTGTGTTGAAGAAGCCACTTAAAGTCCCTTGATCATCGCTCCTTCTTCCTCGACCTCTATTTGAACCTCGTCTACCTCTGTTTCCACCTCTTGATGATCCTACATAAAGATCTTGTCCTTGAGATCCTTTTTGATTTGAAGTAGAACCATTTAGATTCATCTCCTCCGTGACCATGAGGGCAATAAGTTGATCAAAATCTGGTAATTCTCCTCTGTAGCTCAGTGATGAGTAGCACCTCCTTTAATGTCAATCCAGGAAGACGTGAGGATGGTATGAAGACCTCGAGCAAGTGGCGACACAAGTGCGTGAGTGAGAAGCACACAAACATGCACACAGATACACACACACGTGCACTCACGGCAAGACAAAGAGTGAGAATCAATGGAGTTCTTAGATTACTCTTCAAGAAGCTCTTACAAGTTTGTTTCAATTACAATCTTACCTCAAAAATGAGCTCTCTAGCTCCTTTTATAGTTTTTTGACTAGCTTTGGCCCTGTTCAGACCTAGTGTCCGGCCTTGTTAAAAATTAGGTTGCAGGGCTTATTTGAGGGCTCAAACGAGATCTAAAAATTACAAAAATTGGCAGGTAGATACTTCTAAAGCTCCTCAAGCTCAAGGACTCCTTGGCTTGCACAAAATGGAGCTACAAAAAGATGAATTGGTATTTACAATGGTGTTTAGTGATGAAAATCACTTTGAATGGGTGTAAAGGATTTGAAAAATTAAAGGTTGCCTTAGTGCTAGATCTGCATGAGTGCTCGTACTTGCTTCTTCATGAGGAAAATTATTGGCCTATTTGCCAGATCTTCATTGACTCCCTTGTCTGCTGCTAACACCCCCCCCTCTCTCGCATCTGTCGTCCCTGACAGACCCTTGTTGTGTGGGTTTTTGGATGTAGTACTCGACGACATCCTGCGCTAAGTGATGTTCAGCAATTCTCAATCCTTTGGCCAAATCTGTGAGTAGAGCATCCCAGTCTACCGGCCCGGGAACCTCTGGATGTGGTATACATAGCTTTTCGGAATGTAGAGCTTGTTTCACTGCAAACAACTGCAAGAGATGGGATGGTCTGGGAATGAATATCTCGGAGTGATGTTCCCAGAATCCCGTGACAAACATCTCTTCAAACGTTTGTTTGAAGCAAGCTGGTAGATATTTGATGCGAGCGTGCCATGCATACACAACATTAATCGATGGGGTTGTGCTCATGTCGTATACAAGGTCCTGATTACCTTCATTAAATCCTAGTGCTGAGAGATGCGGTTCCTTGACATTTTTGAAGGTCTTGAAGGTGACCAACATAAGTTCGCAAATCTTCAGGCACATCTGAGTCATGATATCAGGTACATTCTTGAAACGGACCCCCCAATGTCGAATCGTCGAAATCATATATCCCACAGTAGGTGAGCCCTTAGGGGGTGCGAAGTACACATAATTGAGCCACTTCTCACATCCTTTAATCGTCAGCACTGTTTGTGTGTACTCCGGCCAGGATCTCCTTCGAAATACAGGGCAATAACATGGGTTATATTTGATGTACAATGGCATGTTGTTCCATGTTCTTACCATTTCCGGGTAGGTTTCAAGCAGCCGAATTCTCCACGTCGGTTGGCGAATATGTCCCTGCTTGGCACTTTCTGGGATGTCGTCAGGTGCAAACTGGGTGGCAGAGGTTGGTTCCCTTGAGGTGTGGTGCTTGATCTCCGCATTATAGTCCGCCATTAGAACGCAAAAAGGAACATACAGGTCGTCCGATGGGCCGATCCACCTACGGTGTGAGAGATTCTTAAAATAATCGGATTTTATTACAACCTCTTCCAATTTTGACATCAATGCGATTTGGACTACCACCCTATCATCATGCGTCGTGGCTACTTTCTCTAATTTTTGCATCCATTCAGGTGCCTCAATTTCAATTGTGTCCATGCCCTGTTCTGTTCGCTTACCCCCGGGTCTTGGCATCGGGACATAGGGATCCTCGAATGTTTCTTCTACTTCAATTGGCACAAGATCGTCAGGCTCGGGCTCTACCAGAGGGGAGGG
This sequence comes from Ceratopteris richardii, assembly GCA_020310875.1. NCBI lineage: Eukaryota > Viridiplantae > Streptophyta > Polypodiopsida > Polypodiales > Pteridaceae > Ceratopteris > Ceratopteris richardii. The sequence continues at coordinate 16,928,260 of CM035441.1, forward strand.
CTGACGCTCGTATTGCATGACCTTGCTACGTAATTCCTCAAGTTCCGCCCGGAGTTTAGTGACCTCTTCAGATGTATCTTCTGCGGTTGTGCTTTTGCTGGGTGATGTCTGTCGGGTGGCCAACTGCCTTAGCAAATCATCTCTCTCTTTTTCTAAGGCGGCATGCGCCTCCATTAGATCTGCATGAGTTTCTAACACCACTTTCATATTCTCAGAGGGAATTGCCTTGAATCGCTCTGGGTCAATCTCCTGTGGGGAACCCTCCATGGCCGCCTCCAGATTTTCTTCGTTCTGTTTTTGTAATCGTTTATTCTCCTCTAGCGCTGTAGACATATGCTTGCGTAGGAGGCCCAAGTTCCGTCGAAGCTTAAGGGTTTCCGTGATCTGAGAATGTAGCATCTCGTCCATGTGGCGTCGTTCTTCATCATCTGCTTGGGGTGGGTTGGCTACTAATTGTGCATATTGTTCCTGTAAGGTCACGTGCTGCTGTTGTAGTAGCTGCTTCTGCTCTTCAAGCTCCCTACATCGTGCTTGGAGATCTTCGTGGTTTCGGAAAAGCCTTGTATGTTGGTTGTCAAGGTGTTGGTAATGTTGCTGAAGTTGGGACATGCATTGATACATATTATTAAATACATTAGTAAGAGGAATGGTGGGAGAAATGGTGTTGAATGCAGAGGGGAAGGGGAAGGGAAAGGGAATTGTGGATGCAGTACTAGAGAAGGGTGAGGGGGGAGGTGGGGGAATGGGAGATTGTGGGTAAATGGGGGGTGGGAGAGGTGCAGACGTGGGTGACACCTCCATGGATTCAAAAGTGGAGGCCGTGATGGGAGTGACTGTGAACATGGGGATTGTGGTTGCGGTGAGAGTTGTGAACGTGTATAGAGGTGTGTGTAATTGTGAACTCCTAGGAAGTGTGATGGGAGTAGTGGGGTTTACCGTGGCTGTGGTTAGACTTATGTTTACAGTGGAAATATAGTACATGGGTTGACTGATGGTTTGTGCGTCGGTGTGTGTAGTGGGTCCGGAGGTGGTGACAGTAGAGGTTACAGTGGTAGAGGGAGGTGAGTGGGGCGGATGTGGGGGAGAAGGTGGCAAGGGAGGTGATGGGGGTGCACTCGATGTGTGGGCTTCCTCGGTGTCGTGAACAGTGTGTGCTGTGCCAGTGGTTGTGGGGGTGCCTTGTAGTCCTGATCCTAACACATTCATTCGTTTTCCCGTTCGTGGGGGGCGTCTTCCATATCTTTTCTCTGTCCTTCGTGATTGCGCTAGTGCAGTATGCACCGTTTCAGGTACTCCCAAAGCATCTGATATCATTTCCAAAGTGGCACGGTATTGCTCGTCCACGCCTTCCTCCTCTAGAATCTGGTTCATGAGGGCTTTACCTGCAGCTAATGATAGCCTGTGTTGCTCTTGGACTCGGTTCATTGTATCGTAGAGCTTCTTTAATGCGTTAGTATAGGCGGGGGCACCTTCCAGTACTTGTAGGGCTTCCTGATCATACTCTTGTTCTTCTGCTTCTGATTGTCCACCCTGTGCCTCCTCATGTGCTTCTTCTTCATCGTCCACATTGACTACATCCGGTTGGCTGGGCTGGGCTTGGTCTGGGGCAGTCTGCTGTCCACCAGCTTGCTCTGCTTCAACTTCCGCATTTACAGCGTCGATGATTCTAGCAACTTCTTCGTCCGTTAGATCCTCTAGGGTGAATCCATGCGAGAATTCCATATCAGTCGGTACTGGTGGAAACACAAGGTTAGGGCCATCTGTGCTGTGCCTGGGTAACCTGATAGTAAATGGTTGCACTCATCGGGGAAGTCTTGGGGTTGTTTAAGGCGTTAGGGTTGCACCGCGAGCTTGTGCACAAGGCATCTGGACAGCGCCTCTCATCTTCTTTGAGGGAGGCCCTACAGCTGACAATCTGCGTTGAAACTCCTGTGCTCTAGACCAAATGAGAGCCCTCTGCACTGGTACATCATATGCGAGACATCTGTATACAATTCTTGTAAGTGCACAGCAACCATACAGCACATACTTTTGCTTCTTATACCATCTCTGATGAGCCATATGAATCTGGTCGATAATCCAGTGGGGCATATTGATGGTCAAATCAAAAGCATCCGCCAGGTAGAGGCTAAACCAGATCTTTTTGGGAGGCATTGTGAACCTTTCTTGTGCGGGGAATGCGAAATGTTGCATGACCATGCGTAAGTGAATGGCGATGGTAGGTGTCATCGCAACCATGTCCTTCAACTTTGTCAGATTCCTGTTCTTCATATTGTCTGGAACCATAGTCTCTTTCTCTGTTGGAATGTGCATACCTTTCATGTCGAGTGCTTCTCTCACCAAGTTGATAGTCAAGCGGAAACGCTTCAGCTCGTTGCCCCTTGTGAGTGATGGGAGCACAAAGGAGCTGTATCCTTTCTTGTCTTTGCTGGGAGTGAGGGTGCTAATTAAGTATGAGCACCTTAGAAAATCTGGCTTTGGTAGTTGGAACTTGAAGTAATCATAAAGCCCAGCCTTCTTCCATATCGACTTCAGTCCTTCATTATTTTGTAGCTTTTCAAACTCCCCGGTAAAGAAATAGTATCTTCCCCAACGTCCATTGAATTCTACCTCGGACTCCCACATATATGTGCCTTCACCCAGAGGTCGAGCAACGTCACTGAACCAATGTGAGGTTTTGCCCACCGGCATTGTGTGACCCTGTGGAGGATTCTGGATTGGTATGGCATGCAATGCCCGTAATGCCACTGGTCTTTCCTTTAATTCCTCCTCGACTGGAAGGCTTTCGAGGTCCACCACTTGGGGGCTGGTGCCTGCCTAGGAGCTAGTTCCTACCGTATCTGCCATTTTACTTCTTGCTCCCTGTCTCTGTGAGAATATACAAACATGTGTTAACATTGTACAGGACAAGGGAGGACCGTTGTTGTTCCCATCACAATATTAACATGAGGGTCGGGAGCGAATAACGGGTTAGTAAGTGCTCGGTGCGAGTGTGTGTGCGGTTAGTCGTTCGGTAGACCTAAGAGTTAAGTGGAATGATGTTATGTGATAGTGATGTGGTTAGTAAGTTATCATGGATTTACAAATGGGGTCTGGGGGTTTGTTACAAGTCTGAGGCTGCCAATTGCAGTGGATGGGTTTTGCTCTTGGGTTCGTAGAGACTCTAGAGAGCTTTATCGGTGTCTCGGTTTGAAAATGAGGCCTTTTAGGGACCCATTTACAAGTGATTATGTGTGTGCTCATGGGCCTTGGTGTGTTCCTGAGTGTTGAGAACGAGTGAATACTGGCTGTGCGAGTATATTGGTTATGCTGTGTAGGTGGTGGCCTCGGCGTAGCTACTTGTGCCCGCAAGCAAGCCTTAGGCACCCAAATTTGTCTTGATTGTGGGCTAGCCTTCATCGACTTCTTGGGCACCCAAATAGATTTCACGTTAGCAGGAGAATTTCTGAAAGACTTCTTATTAGTGTCGTGTTGTTGGTTACTAATAAGAGGCTTTGCCTGTGTGGTTGGCTTGAGTGCAACCGGGTGGTCGCCTTTCCGTACCCACACTTGTCTCACTTGCTGGGACATTTTGCTGCGCAGGTACTTTTGATTTCCGGCATTAGTAGTACTCTGCTTCTTCTGCCTTTGATCCACCTTTGGTTGCTGCCTCCTTCTGGCCTTTGGAAAAGAAGGGAGCTCCGTTGCATCCCTTACTCCTTTTTTGAGAATATCATTCCTCTGCAACACATAGTTTTGGACAAGAACAGCATGGTCATCTTCATGTGTACCCCTGGAGGGACCAGGAGTCTGTGCCTTTCCTAGTTCCTTGAGTGCTCCATTATCCAACTCTACTGTAATTCGACTATGATCGACCCATACCTGAAGAAGTCCACTTCTTAGGTTTAAGTTGACTGCTTGGTCATAGATCCAGTCTTGACCCAAGACAAGGGGTTCAGTGAGATCCTCGTCTTGACACACTAGTACTTTAACTGTCATTGCCTCATCATGAATGTAGAGGGGAAGTTCCACCTCGCCCATGCAAGGGGTTTCCACGCCTCCCAATCCTATGAGATATGCTTCCATAGGATTGACAGTTAACTGCAATTCTTGACAGTAAGACAACTTAACGGCACTAGTGGCTACACCTGAGTCAATCAAGGCCCTTACGGTCCTTGCACTCTTTCCTTGTCCTATATCTAGGGTTATGAAAGGACGTCGATCAATTATCCTATGCGAGCTTGTTCCTACAACTTCACACATGGCCATAGGATGCCCTTGATCTGCATAGTCATTCGTTCTAAGTTGATCTCTACCTTGCCTTCGTAACTTCATCCTTCTTATGCGTTCTAAAGCTTCTGCTTGAGCTTCTTCTCGAACTCGCTTTTCTTCCTCTTTGCGTTTTTTTGCAGTGTTGAGTCAGCTAAGCATTTCCTCCGTGAGGGGTTCTTGATACAACTTGACTCTGCAACCGCTAATATAGTTTGGGAGAACATCACCCTCTAATGTGGCCAGTTGTACTGCTCCACTCGTTGAGATCCTATTGATGATCATAGGTCCGTAGCCTCTCTTTTCTAGCTTTCTTGCGTGTTGTTTCAGTGTATAGACTAAAACTAGATCTCCTGCTTTCAAGCCCTTATCCTTCACATGGGCATCAAAGTATGCCTTCTGCCTCTTCTTAGCTGCATAGATTCCTGCAGCTGCTCTTAGTCTTGTTTCTCCTAACCGTTCAAGGTCAAAAAGTCTAGAGGAGAGTTCATGACCCGTCCATTCGTGCTCTTGTGCTACTTTCAGTGTAGGTATTAAGAAGTCCAAGAGTAGCACAGCGTTTTGGCCAAATACCATCTGAAAGGGGGTGGCTTGGAGTACCGTTTTGTAGGCCACTCGGTATGCCCAAACAGCATGGTGCAGCTGTTTGTCCCAATCAGAGCGTTTAGTGTTCACTAATTTTGTCAGTACATTGCATAAGATCTTATTAGTGCTCTCAGCCTGTCCATTAGCTTGAGGGTGATAGGGGGGAGACTTCTTGTGTATTACCAAGAATTCTTGGAGTAGATTTTCAATCACTTCGTTCAAGAAGTGAGTGCCTCTATCACTTACAAGCTCTATAGGTAGTCCATATCTTGTGAATACATTCTCAAACAAGAATTTAGCAGTTATCTGAGCGTCATTCTTTGTCGTAGCTTTTACCTCTACCCACTTAGTTAGATAGTCTGTTGCAACAATGATGTATTCTGCATGAGAACCCTTAGCTGGGGGATTAATAGGACCTACGAAGTCTATTCCCCACTTAGAGAACGCACGTCCACCCATCATAGGTTTCAGTGGCATCTCATCTTTGCGTATAGGATATTGAGTCCTCTGACAGACATCACACCGTTTCACATAGGTATGTGCATCCATGTGAAGGGTAGGCCACCAGAAGCCCGCAAATAGTATTGCCTTGATCATCCGATCCTGTCCAAAGTGTCCTCCTGCTACACCTTGGTGAGCAGTTTCCAAGATCTTCAGATATTCACTGTCATGGACACATAGCCTTAGGTAACCATCTTTACCACACTTATATAGATTATCACCAATGAGTGAGTAATCCTGGGCTTCTTGTTCTAAACTCCTTTTCCTAGCCAGAGTCATGTGTGGAGGGAATGTTTTTGTCCTCAGGAAGGATACTAGAGGTTCACTCCAATCTGGCACAATGGACACTTGATATAGAGTGGCCTGTTCCACCAGTGGTTTAGTGCAACAGATTGGGCATTCCTTGCACAACTTTTGGACATCCGCTTCCATAGTTGGCCAATGCACTCCGAATCTCCTTAGCATCTGTAAAGTTCGTTGCTTTGAGTAGTGTTGCTCTAACGCACCTACATGTGCTAATTGCAACCATTTAGCGTACTCATCCTCTTCTACGCAACAAGCCAAGATCCCTTGATCTGTGTGCTTGTACATGCTTCCTGCCATGATGTGGTACTTTTGGGTTTTTACAACCTCTCTATTCCGTGTGTTTACTACTGGATGGTTAGGCCCGTATGTCAATACTGGTACCAATGGCTTAGCCCACTACGGCACCACTTCCAAATTAAACAAGTAAGCATCAGGAAGGTCATCTAACCCTCCTTGTGGGGCTTCTCCAGATGTGAGCCTAGAGAGATGATCTGCTCTCAAATGAGTCTTCCCTTTCCTTACCACAACCTCAAAATCATATTCCATTAGTAAGAGAAACCATCTTACTAATCTTCCTGTATTGCACGGCTTGTTTACGAGATATAACAATGCTTGGTGGTCAGTAAAAAATTTAAACTTATTTGCAAGCAAATAATGTCTAAACTTCTTAACTGCATATACCATGCCTAAGCCTTCTCTCTCCGTAGTGGTGTAATTTCGTTCAGCTGCATTCAACTGTCTACTGGCATAGGCAATTGGGAGATCCATATTACCTTCACCAGTAGGTTGTGCAAGCACACATCCAATAGCATAATTGGATGCATCCACGTGAACATGGAATGGTTTATTCCAATCTGGTGTGGTTAAGATTGGTGCTGAACATAATCTTCGTTTAAGCTCCTGGAAGGAATTCTCACATTCATCCGTCCACTCAAAGTTAGTCAGAAGTCCGTACATGGGCTTTGCAATGACAGCATACATGTGAATGAACCGGCGGTAGTAACCACAATGTCCCATGAAAGCTTGTACTTCCTTGACATTCCTTGGCCTAGGTAGCTCTGCTATAGCTCTCACTTTCTCTTCGTCAGTAGATATGCCATTCTTTGACACTATGTGTCCTAGAATCTTGCCTTGCCTGACCATAAAAACACACTTTTCTGGGTTCAGGCAGACTTGATATTCCCTACATTTGTCAAAGATTTGTCTGAGTTCAGGAATATGGGTTTGTCTAATGTTGGAATGAGCACAAAGATCATCAACATAGACTTCTAAGTTTTTCCTCAGGAACTCTTTAAATACATGGCACATCAGCCTTTGGAAGGTAGCTGGTGCATTGGTAAGCCCAAATGGCATTACTCTAAAGGCAAATATGCCCCATTCTGTGGCAAAAGCTGTTTTATGCTGATCTTCTGGAGCTATGGCTACTTGATTGTAGCCCGAAAATCCATCAAGGAAGCTGTACACTTCCTTGCCTGCTACTCTTTCTAAGAGATGTTCTGTGATGGGAAGCGGGTAGTTATCTCGAATTGTGGATGCATTAACCTTCTTCAAGTTAATTAATACGCGCAACTTCCCATTTTTCTTGGGCACCACTACGATGGGGGATACCCATTCGGTGTGCTCAATTTCATAGATAAATCCAGCTTCGACCAGTCTATCTATCTCCTCTTTGATCTTAGCAGCGTAATTATCGTTATACGTATAGGGCTTTTGCTTAGAGAGTTTGGCATCTGAAGTCATGGGGATGGTGTGTGAGCATATGTCCGGGTCAACACCTTTCAAATCCTTGTAGCTCCAAGCGAATACATCTCTGTATTCTCTTAGCAAGGCAATTAATGCATGCTCTTCTTCGTCTGTTAGGTCATGACCTATGTACGTACATCTCTCCTCTCCTTCTTCTAGGGCCACTACTATTTTCTTGGTGGTTTCTTTGTTATCATAGGCCTCTCCTCATTGTGCCTCTCGTTTAGGCATTCTTATCATGACTCTCCTGTCGTCTATCTCGTATTTCTTGAAATTTTCTGGAACCTCAAACAAAGATTCTTCCTCTTCTGGTGAGACTTCTCTCTTCTTTCGTTTCTTCCCTTCTTCCTTCGGGGTTACATGTGTTGCTAATCTTACATCATTTGTAAGCTCTCCATGCCTCTGGGGTTGAAATTCTACTTCGTGGAAGTATTCTTCATCTGATGCAAAAGGTGGGTCCATAATGATTGACTCTAGATCGGAGTCACTTGCATCCTCAAATGCATCAGGGCTAGGTTCACATTCTTCTAGAACTGCCTCTCCCATGATTGGCTCTATGGAGAAGACTGAAATGTCATAGCCATCCTCATCACAGTGGGGTGTCCATTGTTCCTCATTGATGGCTACGTCCATTGTTGCTAAGATTTCTGCCCAGCCATGGGGTTCAAATTCCTCGTCAGGAAAGACTACAGGTGCATAGGCTGGGTCTTGGATTGGTCTATGGGTTTCTTCTACACCTACCTCTCTGGCTTTTTCTCTCTTCTCTTCGTCTACTGCTACTTTGCACATCCATAAATGGGTGTCTTCATGCATCCAAGAGGATCCTGACCCTATGGAATGCACCGATTCTGTATCATCCTTGGCTCTATGGATGGGATTCCATTGGATAGGAGGGACATCTCTATGAGAGTAATCCTTCAGATTGACTTTGGTCGTAACACCTAAGTGTTGCAGGTACAAAGAATTGGTTCCCCAGTCCTGTACCACTTGCAACTGTCGCATAAATGGTCTTCCCAAAATCATCTCATAGGCATGATTTTTGCTGAAGTCACATATAGCAAATGTATGCTCGAACTCGACACCACAAGTGGTGAGAGTTATTCCTTCTAGCAATCCTAAGGGTCTCTCAATATGACCATCGGCCATCTGCAATTTCATTCTCGTTGGCCTGAGTGCTGGCTTGCCCCAACGCTTCCATAGGGAGGTGGTGGCAATTGCAACTCCTGCACCTGAGTCCAAAATTGCCTTGGTGGTGTAGTCCTGGTAGGTAATGGGAAGATAGGTATTACCTTCTTCGCCTTCACACATATCTCCTATCTTATCCAAGGGAATTTCTGGCACTGTCCTTTGGGATCCTACCCGGGAACGTGGTTTTGCAACTTCAGTTACTTGACTGGCTACATATTTCCGCGCTTCTGGTCTATCCTTAGGCAGTTCTTCCAAAGTGAGATCGCGCTGCACCTTGGTGTTCTTTACCACCTCCGTGTTCCTTGGTATAACTGAGTCGTCGTTCCTTACCATGACTGTGGGTGCTCTCATACACGTGTACATTGCTTCCCATGGGCCTGTGAAGTGGGGTAGCTCTTGTATGGAATTAGACTCAAAGTCCAATCTCTCGTGAGACTGAGTGCTCTCATGTTCCCCGTAAATAGATGGGATGTCTTGTGGGAATTGGTCGTGTGCATCATCCACAAGTTCAAAGGGAGGGGCAACTTCACTTTCGTTATCCCATTTGTCTTCTTGAATCTCTCGCAGGAAGTCTGGTGCAAACCGATTCATGGAAGAAGAAGTATCTGGCTCCGTAGAATTAGGCACATAAGCAACCTGGGAAGGAGGGCTTATTCTATCGTTGGCTCTCTCCTCGTTCTCATAGTTGGCTGGAGCACAAGCTTCTTGGGGAGGATTACTTATTCTATTACTTTTCCGAACAGGCTCATACGCTCCCTGAGAAGGACTGTAGGCAACCTGTGGAGGTACGTGAGCTTTCGAGAGGGGTTCATCTGCCTTTTGGGGAGGAAGATAAGCTTCTTGAGGAGACACATGGGCTTCCTGAAGAGGCTGGCTTATCCGTTCTCTTGCCCTTTCCTTTCTGTGAGGGGCCGGTTCCTTTTCTGATTGTGCAATTAGCCTCTCTATTCTTTCTAACAGTCCATCAAAGTGTAACTGCGTCTTAGCTGAGCTAGAGATGTTAAAGAGGCGACTGGCTTCGAACATGGCTTGAGCCAATTCCACCATCTTAGCACAAATTTTAGTTCGTTCAAGCTCCAGCTCGGCTCTAGGGTAGCATTTTTCATGATCGGTTATGGTTGGCCCTTCTTGGATTCTGGCCTGATATGCTTTAAGCATCATATTAAGGTCTTCGGGAGTGGGGTCTGCTAGGACTGATCCTACTCTAGGGGGTGGTGGGTTTAGGTGAGGCGGGTTGGAAGGTGGTTGGTCGGATGGCGATGGGAATGGTGGTGGTTGGGTAGTGTGAGAGGGAGTTTGAGATGTGAGTTCAGTTATCCTGGCTTTGGTTTCTCTTATGCTTTCCTCAAGTTCACTCATCTTCTTTGCCCATTGCCTTTTCATTCTTTCCCGACTATCTTTCCAGGCTCTAGTCCTTTTCTTGGTTATGCTCTCCGTTTCACTAGCCTCTGGGCCCTTTTCCTGGCTTGCCCCTTGGTTTTGCTGCAATGCCTGAACTCTAGTGACTACCTGTACTGGTGCAGTGGAAGTGACACTTCCTGAGGAATCTACAACCAACCCAATCACATTAATTGGAGTGATTTTTGGCATATTATTAGGATTCTTAGGGCAATCGCGTAAGAGATGCTCCTTTCCACACTCTTGGCAATAGCCCTGGATTGTCACTGATTGGGGTTGTGTAGGTGCAGGCATGGGGCAATCACGAATGAAGTGATCTCCCTGGCATCTGTAGCACGGTCCTCTTGGGAATGGAGGTCTTACCTGCCTAGGTTGAGGTCTAGGGTTGGGGTTTGCATACATGACATTCGTGTAATCTGACTCCCAACTTATTTCATTTGGCTCTTCACTATAGTAGGACTCGCCATGTTCTGGAGACTGCATGTAGTAAGCCTGGGGACTATCGACATGTGTAGAATCAAAGCTATGGTCACCGGGGTCACTTTCAGAAAGCAAGGATGTTACAGGGACTATAGCTCTATTCAGGTTCTCTTCTGCAGCAGTATACTTTACCGGAATCACATTAGCTGGGGCTGGGGGTTGTTGTGCTAGCACTGGCTGAGGCCTTTGTTGGTTTTGATATTGTGGTTGGTAATTGTGTTGTGGCTTGCCATATGGTTGTGGAGGGTACAGGTTCTGGTATCTTCCCTGCTGAGGGTATGGCTGAGGGTGGGGTTGCCTAACTGCCTGCTTGTTGTATGGGCAATCTTGTGCGGTGTGATTGGTGTATCTCAGTTCTATGGTGCAGTACTGGCTACTAGGGTTTACTTGGGGCTAAGCCATAATGGGACACACGTTTGCCATATGGTCACCACCGCATGTATAGCACCTCTTCGCTGGGGTAAACCTCGGAATTTGTTTGCTAGAGACGCCTAGTTTTTGGGCCACTTTCTCTGCGAGTTCCTCAATTGATGTGGATTGCGTGGCAGAGTGACTAGAAGCACTATCTGAATCTTTGTAGATTTTGGAAAGCTCTAGTTCTTCCCCTAGGTTATCTTCAATGTCAATACACATGCGTACACACTCTTCTATAGTCCTAGGGTCCTTCAGATACACATAGGATCTCAATTTCGTACTCAGCAATCCATCAAGGAATAAGGCTACCTGTTTTGCAGGTGTGGGTAGCTCCGAAACAGGGCACCTTTCAAGATATTGTCTAAATCTTCTTCCGGCCAATCTGACAGTCTCTTAGGGAGTCTGTTTGAAGCTGTGAATCAATGAGGAGGTATTGTGTCTTATGCCACTCTTAGAGAACTCTACAATGAAAGCCTCTAGGAGTTGGTCTATACACCTGAATTGTCGCTCATCCAATGGCTAAAACCATGTAAGTGCTGTGTTCCTAAGGGTTAGACCGAAGGCATTGTACTGCGTGAATAGATCCTCCACTTGTTCAGCTCTCAAGACTTGCTTGAACTCCGCCACATGATCATAGGGATCTCCTGTGCCATCAAAGTAATTCTTCATGGACTTAACTAGCTGAGTCGGTCTCAAAGTTCTTGTGTGCTCTCTAGGTCTCGGCAGAGGGAATCCATCCACATTTCTTTGGTTCCTGTGAGCTCTAAGTATCTCAGGTTCTACCCTATTCGTCTCCGTCCTCGTTCTTTCTCTGCCCACTGGGTTGGCAAAGCTTACTTCTGGTCTATCTCTACTTCTGTCTCTTTGAGTTCCATGAGCTTGGGATGTCCCAGCTCCAGGGTGACCATAGGATACATTCGATCTTGGTTGGGGGAAAATGAATTCACCCTTCCAAGTGTAAGCATGCCTATCATTTTCTATCACCACAAAGATCCTTTCCGAAGCGTGATCTAAATAGGTCACTCTACCTGGGCTATCCATCCTTAAACTCATAGATCATGATAGTTCCTATATCAGTTGGCTGATTAGATTTATACTTCCAAAAGGCTTTGTCAGTTTCTCGATTGAGGAGCAACTCTATGCTCTTGTTGTCTTGGGGTACCCACTCAGGTGTGATAATCCTCGTGAGAACAGACTTGCCTCGGGGGTTCTAGGTTCCGTCCCCATGTTTCCTTGCTCCAGGTCACCTAAGTCTGCCTCTGAGATTACATTCCCAAATTCATCTGTCCTGTCTGGGTGACTGGTGACAACGTATATGGTTCCTTCTTTGTCCAAGTATGCTCCGTTTTCAAACTTGACAGCAGGGTGCTCTAGCCCAATGGATTGATCAGGATTCTTAATCTGTACCACAGATCTTCCTAGGCCGTCCTCATAGATGCTAGCACCTAATCGGTTGGTCCTAAGGTATTCCAGCTGTGTTTTGTAAAGGTCTTCTACCCTGTACAAGTAAGGCACTCCTGAACTTCCTGTAGGTCTGTCCATGCCTTGAGACATCTCTGACTCACTGGTCTCAGAGCTAGGGTAGTACGAGTGGTGGCTCAACTGCTGGGCCCAACACCTAGCAGTGTGATTGACACTAGCCTCTGAAGATCTAAGGCTTTGTCTCTCCCTTACTAGATGTCGTCCTGATCTAAGGTTCATATGCCTATCTAAGTAGCCCAATTCTTTGCCCAGAGTACAACCTCGTTGCCGATCAACTGGTATCAGTCACTTGATTCTTTTTAGTTATTTATCGTGTTTAAGGTCTTGTCTGATATTACGTCGTCGGAATACTTGAATGTTTTTCGTGCTTTCAGGTTGATCGTTCCACGTTAGGTTCTTTTCCTTTATGTTATCGACAGTACAGAGGTTAGGTTTTTAGCTTGAACTTGAGTTTTTAGGTAGTCTTCAACTTGATACCTGCCTATCGTCGCTCTGACTTACTCCTACCTCTCGTCATTCTTAGCCTAAACTATGAATTGACAGAGGGGGTTAAAAGTTTCCAACCTTTTGTTTCCTGCTTGGTTGCCCTTGAGTGCTTAGGAAGTGTGTTCCCAAGCTTGCACTTACACTTGCTTAGAACGCCTTTCGGTGCTCTCAATAGATCTGTAAGAGTTCCAAAGTTAGCTTTAAGATTTAAATTCCAAAGACAGAACCAATGATTTTCATTCCTGGAGCACACACACTAACTTGCATAGTGATTTTTAGGAAAACAATTCTAAAGACCCCTGACAGATCCTAGGTTTTCTCCCAAATCTCAAGTGTAGGAACCTCCAGAAATGCTAATGGGTTGACTATTTTGCCCCAAAATTATCCCCAATTTTGAACAAAAACAAACCCTAATTTTTGGCCGAAAAGCCTGTCAATCGCGATCGACAGGGTCTGTCAATCGCGATTGACAGAGGTGTCCGTCGGGCCTGTCAGTCGCGATCGACAGTGTCAATCGCAATCGACAGTGTCAATCGCGATCGACAGTGTCAATCGCGATCGACAGTATCAATCGCGATCGACACGTTTTGCAGATTTTTTGCCAAAATTTCAGTCAATCGGGGGCCTATCAGTCGCGATGGACACGTGGCTATGCGTAAAAGTCAATCAATCGTTGAATTTCAGTCGGTCGCTGGTGTCAATCGCGACTGACTGAGGTGTCGGTCGTGGCTGTCGATCGCGATCGACGGTATCAATCGCGATTGACAGGGTCCTACGTGACAATCTGTCGGTCGTGAGGTCTGTCGGTCGCGATTGACAGGGTCTGTCGATCGCGATTGACAGGGTCTGTCGGTCGCGATCGACAGAAAACCTCGGAATTTTCCTACTGTTTTTAGTGTTTTAGGATGTGCTCCTTGTGCTTATTCTAGTGGTGCACTCAATTTTGTAAAAAACCAAAAATCTCTGTCAGTCGCGATTGATAGAAGCCTGCGACCGCGAGACAGTTTCTGAGTTTCTCATACCTGCGTAGGAAGCTGGGGATGGTGATTCAGCAAGGTCCTGCAAAAAGCTCAAGAAACATGCAAGAAAACACACATGCAATATCGCTCTCTCGCTCTCTCTCACAAGTGAAATGAGGGAAATGAGGTGGAGATGGTGATATTATCAAAAAACAGAAATTTTTCGCGTCGAGGGAGATGGAGGTGGGAGATGGTGATGATGATGATGGTGATGAAGATGGTGAAGAAGGTAAAAGAAAATCGATGAGAGTGAAGAAAATACCTACAACTCCAACGCGTCAACTCTACGTCTTACCATCACACGCTCGTCCTCAAAATCCGATCCCCGGCAACGGCGCCAAAATTTGGTGTAGCTCAGTGATGAGTAGCACCTCCTTTAATGTCAATCCGGCAAGACGTGAGGATGGTATGAAGACCTCGAGCAAGTGGCGACACAAGTGCGTGAGTGAGAAGCACACAAACATGCACACACATACACACACACGCGCACTCACGGCAAGACAAAGAGTGAGAATCAATGGAGTTCTTAGATTACTCTTCAAGAAGCTCTTACAAGTTTGTTTCAATTACAATCTAACCTCAAAAATGAGCTCTCTAGCTCCTTTTATAGTTTTTTGACTAGCTTTGGTCCTGTTCAGACCTAGTGTCCGGCCTAGTTAAAAATTAGGTTCCAGGGCTTATTTGAGGGCTCAAACGAGATCTAAAAATTACAAAAATTGGCAGGTAGATACTTCTAAAGCTCCTCAAGCTCAAGCACTCCTTGGCTTGCACAAAATGGAGCTACAAAAAGATGAATTGGTATTTACAATGGTGTTTAGTGATGAAAATCACTTTGAATGGGTGTAAAGGATTTGAAAAATTAAAGGTTGCCTTAGTGCTAGATCTGCATGAGTGCTCGTACTTGCTTCTTCATGAGGAAAATTATTGGCCTATTTGCCAGATCTTCGTTGACTCCCTTGTCTGCTGCTAACATCCTCTGACATAAACTGAAGTAATGAAGGGTTTCCATCTCTCATCATCTTTGAGTCCGTTGAGAGTATGTGCAACCAAGTCGTCGTCCTCCACGTGAGCTTGAATTGATCCTAGTTGATCTGCAATCTCTTTAACTTTCAATATGTAATCATTGACCAATGTCCTTGTATCTTTCTTTATGTTATTCAACTCATTTTTGAGTTGAATCTTCCTTGCTCTTGTACCTGTAGCATACAACCTTTCCAATGCAAGCCAAACATCTCTACTTGTGTCTAGATCTTGTATGTGTCCTACCATTGAATCTTGAATATTTTGTGATAAAATGAATATAACCCTTTTGTCTCTCTCATTCCAAAGTCTAAACTCCCTCAATTGTTGCTGATTTGGGTCCTCTGGTAATGTGGGTTTGATATCTGTGCCGTCAATCAAACCATACAAGCCTCTACCTTGCAAGTATGTTGTGATTCTAAACTTCCATGCTTGATAATTTGTCTTATCAAGCTTCTCTATTTGTGCATGTTGGTCTCCCATAATAAAAATGCTAAAATTCCTCCTTTAAGCCTTCTTTCCAATGTGTGTGATGAGAAGAAATATAATATTTACCTTGTAAATGAGGTATGTGCACCTTTCTTTGCTTGGATGTTGCTTGAAATGCCTCCTTGCGATCTTCTTCTACCTTTGTGTAGTGTTGATGATGAACTGCTTCTTTGATAGCTTCAAATTCTTCATCAAGGTATGATAACCTTCTCCAAGCCTCCAAGTACAAGCTCTGATACCAATGTTGGAGCTTATTGATCTCCAAAGTACAGCTAGAAGTAGGTGAAACCCAACAGGACCTAGTTGACTTTTTCACAAACTTGTACGCATAGACCAGTTTTCTTGCAGAGAAGAATTCTCTTTACTCACTTGGAATTTTTAAAAACGGTTTCATAGACATAAGCTAGACTCTAAGAACTTTCCAATGAGCCAAAGAACACTCAATTTGGATAAGTACACAAGGAGATATGACCTCTGCAAGTTGGAGGCTTAATGGAGACCTTCAGCAGGGATAAAAAATCAGAGAACACACACTACTTGCAGAGAGTACTGCTCTCAGTGCACAACTCCAATGATTATGAAAATTTATAGGAAGCAAGTAGACAATAAGAGATTTCAAATGAGATATTAAACATATAATTTGGATATATAATGAGGTAGATACAAGCTCTCCAATCTCTGCATAAAAAACTATAGCAGCATAGAGATACACATATGACTCTCTTGGACATCCCACAAGATCACGACTTTTCTTCTCTTTTTATAGCATGGGAAACTAATCTAAAACCTTCCTAATACATCTAAATTCGTGGTAGACACTTTGATGGAGGTATTACATGACTCAAGTGCTCAAATAAGCAAAGTATTGATGGACTTTGAGAACTAGCCACATCGACCTTCCACTAGGACACCACTGCAGCTCCCTTGTGACTCACTAATTTGACTCACCATGTTCTAGAAATCACGTGGTATTTTGGCTATAATTTATGAATAATATGAGCCTTCTTGAAGTATTTGAAGACTTCCCAAAGGTATTTACATAATTTGAAACTTGTACCCTACATAAAACAAATGTTCGCAACAACCACGACCCCTTCCAACCCCACCGTCCCCTCCTCTTTTCCCCCACCACCCCCGCGGCCCCCACCATCACCACGACCCCCCCCCAACCCCACCGTCCCCTCCTCTTCTCCCTCACCATCCCTGTGGCCCCCACCATCACCACGACCCCCTCCAACCCTACCATCCCCTCCTCTTTTCCCCCACCACCCCCCCGGCCCCCACCATCACCCTGACCCTCTCCAACTCCACCAGCCCTCCTCTTTTCCCCCACCACCCCCGTGGCCCACACCATCACCTCGACCCCCTCTAACTCCACCAGCCCTCCTCTTTTCCCCCACCACCCCCGTGGTCCCCACAATCACCTCGACCCCCTCCAACTCCACTAGCCCTCCTCTTTTCCCCCACCACCCCTCCACAACCCTCCACCACTCCACGACCCCCCCACACAACTCCACACCCCCACAACCCTCCACAAACTCCACACCACCCCACAACCCTCCACCACTCCACACCACCCCACAGCTCTCCACCACTCCACACCACCCCATAGCCCTCAACAAACTCCACACCACCCCAGAGCCCTCCACCACTCCACACCATCCCATAGCCCTCCACCACTCCACACCACCCCATAGCCCTCCACAAACTCCACACCACCCCACAGCCCCCCACCACTCGACACCACCCCACAACCCTCCACCACTCCACACCACCCGACAACCCTCCACAAACTCCAGACCACCCCAAAGCCTCCCACCACTCCACACCACTCCACACCACCCCACAACCCTCCACCACTCCACACCACCCCACAACCCTCCATCACTCAACGACCCCCCACACAACTCCACCCCCCCCCCACAGCCCTCCACAAACTCCACACCACCCCATAGCCCTCCACCACTCCACACAACTCCACACCCCCCACAGCCCTCTATAAACTCCACACCACCCCACAACCCTCCACCACTCCACACCACCCCACAACCCTCCACCACTCCACACCACCCCACAGCCCTCCACAAACTCCACACCACCCCACAGCCCTCCACCACTCCACACAACCCCACAACCCTCCACCACTCCACACCACCCCACAGCCCTCCAAAAACTCCACACCGCCGCACAGCCCCCCACAACTCCACACCACCCCACAGCCCTCCACCACATCACACCACCCGACAGCCCTTCACCACTCCACGATCCCCCACACACCTCCACCCCCCCACCCCCCCACAACCCTCCACAAACTCCACACCACCCCACAGCCCTCCACTACTCCACACCCCCCCACAACCCCCCACCACTCCACACCACCCCACAGCCCTCCACCACATCACACCACCCGACAGCCCTCCACCACTCCACGACCCCCCACACACCTCCACCCCCCCACCCCCCCCCCCCACAACCCTCCACAAACTCCACACCACCCCACAGCCCTCCACTACTCCACACCCCCCACAGCCCCCCACCACTCCACACCACCCCACAGCCCTCCACCACTCCGCACCACCCCACGGCCCTCCACAAACTGCACACCACCCCACAGCCCGCCACCACTCCACACCACCCCATAGCCCTCCACCACTCCACACCACCCCATAGCCCTCCACAAACTCCACACTACCCCACAGCCTCCGACCACTCCACACCACCCCACAGCCCTCCACCACTCCACACCACCCCACAACCCTCCAGAAACTCCACACCACCCCACAGCCCCCCCACCACTCCACACCACCCCACAGCCCTCCACCACTCCACACCACCCCACATCCCTCCATCACTCCACGACCCCCCACACAACTCCACCCCTCCACAGCCGTCCACGAACTCCACACCACCCCACAACCATCCACCACTCCACACAACTGCACACCCCCCACAACCCTCCACAAACTCTACACCACCCCATAGCCCTCCACCACTCCGCACCAACCCACAACCCTCCACCACTCCACACCACCCCATAGTCCTCCACAAAATCCTCACCACCCTACAGCCCTCCACCACTCCACACCACCCCACACCCCCCACGACTCCACACCACCCCACAACCCTCCACAAACTCCACACCACCCCACAGCCCCCCACCACTCCACACCACCCCACAGCCCTCCACCACTCCACACCACCGCACAGCCCTCCATCACTCCACGACCTCCCACACAACTCCACCCCTCCCCCCCCACAGCCATCCACAAAGTCCACACCACCCCACAGCCCTCCACCACTCCACACAACTCCACACCCCCCACAACCCTCCACAAACTCCACATTACCCCACAACCCTCCACCACTCCACACCACCCCATAGCCCTCCACCACTCCACACCACCCCATAGCCCTGCACAAACTCCACACCACCCCACAGCCCTCCACCACTCCACACCACCCCACAGCCCTCCACCACTCCACACCACCCCACATCCCTCCACAAACTCCACACCACCCCACAACCCTCCACCACTCCACACCACCCCACAGCCCTCCAAAAACTCCACGCCACCCCACATCCCCCCACCACTCCACACCACCCCACAGCCCTCCACCACTCCACACCACCCCACAGTCCTCCATCACTCCACGACCCCCCACACAACTCCACCCCTCCACAACCCTCCACAAACTCCACACCACCCAACAACCCTCCACCACTCCACACAACTCCACACCCCTCACAACCCTCCACAAACTCTACACCACCCCACAGCCCTCCACCACTCCGCACCACCCCACAACCCTCCACCACTCCACACCACCCCACAGCCCTCCACAAACTCCACACCACCCCACAGCCCTCCACCACTCCACACCACCCCACAGCCCTCCACCACTCCACACCACCCCACAGCCTTCCACAAACTCCACACCACCCCACAGCCACCCACCACTCCACACCACCCCACAGCCCTCCACCACTCCACACCACCGCACAGGGGCCCCCACAGCCCTCCACAAACTCCACACTACCCCACAGCCCTCCACCACTCCACATAACTCCACACCCCCCACAACGCTCCACAAACTCCACACCACCATAGAGCCCTCCACCACTCCACACCACCCCACAGCCCTCCACCACTCAACACCACCCCACAGCCCTCCACCACTCCACACCACCCCACAACCCTCCACAAACTCCACACCACCCCACAGCCCTCCACCACTCCACACCACCCCACAACCCTCCACCACTCCACACCACCCCACAGCCCTCCACAAACTCCACACCACCCCACAGCCCCCCACCACTCCACACCACCCCACAGCCCTCCACCACTCCACACCACCCTATAGCCCTCCACCACTCCACGGCCCCCCACACAACTCCATACCACCCCACAACCCTCCACCACTCAACACCACCCCACAGCCCCCCACCACTCCACACCACCCTAGAGCCCTCCACCACTCCACACCACCCCACATCCCTCCACCACTCCACGAACCCTCACACAACTCCACCCCCCCCCCCCCCACAGCCCTCCACAAACTCCACACCACCCTAGAGCGCTCCACAGACTCTACACCACCCCACAACCCTCCACAAACTCCACACCACCCCACAACCCTCCACCACTCCACACCACCCCACAGCCCTCCACCACTCCACGACCCCCCACAAACCCCAAAAATCCCACAATTTCCCAGGACCTCCCACAAAAGTTCTCATGCAACTTTTCTCATTGGAAAGCTCTTGACGATTACTTTCCAATGGTGCAATAATAATTTTGAAATCTTGGATCAATTTACGACCACACCCCAAAAACCTCCACAACTCCCCACAACTCAGCTCCCACACCGCCCACTTAATATGAAGGATCAAAAGCTACTACAAAAATTAGGTGAAGGATGTGCTTCTCAGGGTCATTCAAACATCACGGGCAGCAGAAAATGAGGATCTCAGCTTGCATGCAAAAGTGACAGTAAAAGTGAAAGTGGTAAAAGTGAAAGTGGTAAAAGTGAAAGTGGAGAAATGACTGTTGCCGCCAACCATTCATGACGACTGCTTAACTTTGAGGATCCAATTCAAGACTGGTGGCATATTTGATCTACCCCTCCAATTTTGGGCAATCAATCGGCACATGATTAGTGGACGTGAGGAATTGGTCAGGCCCTCTTGGCCTATTGGAGCCTATAAAAGCAATGGATTTGTGTTCATTTGGGATACATTCAGATACACCCATTTACATACGTACATACACAGGTTCTCTCTTTGCACTTTGTGGCTTCAAGCCTATTGTAAGAAGTCATTCTGTGGTGAGGATACAGAGCCTGGGCTTCCCAATGAGGGCTAATAGCACTATAGTGTGAAGAGAGTGGCTTGGTTTTGTCATTTAGTGTAAGTCATTGGTATTTCGTGCTCTTTCCCTTAAAGCAAGTCTTCATGCTTTATATTGATCAGTGCTAGTCTACATCTAGTCGTGTCCATTGTACGGATTCGAAGAATCCCTTGTATTGATGTTCTTTAGTTCTGGAGTGGTATGTTGGCCTAGAGCATGAACTTTTGAGCATCTCTTTGGCCTATGTTGTAATCATCTGATTCGAACTAAGAAGTGGATGGTCTTCCATTATTGTCATTTTGTCATTAATATTTTCTTGAGTATTCACAACTCTATGAAATCATTGATATCTGCCTACTCAGAGAAGTGTTAAAGGGTATATTTCCCTAAGGAGAACCTCCCTTCAGTAGGTGAAGTACTGGAATGCTTGCTGCATGCTCCTGTTAAAAGTAGATACTCCAGTACCTCCTCTACACTATCAGTGAGAATATGAATAGCAGCATCAATCTCGATGCAAAGATCCATCAATAGGGGTCTCAACCATAAACATTCCACTGTCGCTGTGAAAACTACCCTATATTTAGCTTCACAACTGGAAGTCGCCATTGTAGGTTGCTTCTTACTCAACCAAGATATGCATGAGTCTCCAAGGAAAAAGAAATTACCACTAGTGGACACGCGAGTATCATAACAACTAGCCCAATCACTATCTATAAAGGCATGCAAGCATGGCTAAATATCTCTACCATAAAGGAGACCTAAGCTCAAAGTGCCTCGAAGATATCTAAACAAACGTTTCACCGCTTGCCAATGCTTAGTGCAAGGGCTATGCATGAATCAACTCAATTGGGAAACTGCATATTGTATACCCGGCCTTGTGTTGCATGCATATATAAGACATCCCACAGCTTGCTGATAAAGCAAAGTGTCGAATGGATCACTGGAATCCTCAACTGAGAACCTGAATCCTGTCTCAACTAGTGTGGAATGTGGCTTGCAATCCTCAAAGTCAAAACGTTGAAGTAGTTTCTCAACATACTTTGCTTGATGTATAACAATTCCCCCCAATGGATACAAACTAGATGCCAAGATAGTAGCTCAAAAGACCAAGATAAGTGACATGAAATGTATAATGAAAATCCACCATAAGAATGTCAAGTTTTGCATCACATGACCCAATCAAGAGTATGTCATCGACATCAAGAACAAGCAATATAAGATCAGCCCCACTCTTGCATACATAGAGTGTGCTTTAAATCGGACTACATGTGAAGCCAAGAGCAATCAAGTGCTTATGGATTTTGTCATACCATGCACGTGGAGCTTGCTGGAGACCATACAAGGCTTTATGCAAGCGACAAACCATATGCTCTTTCCCTTTCATAGCAAATCCAAGAGGTTTCTTCACATGAACCTCTTCTTGCAAATCACCATTCAAAAAGGCTGATTTTATGTCCAACTGATGCACTTTCCAACCTTGATGGGCAACCAATGCAACCACGGTACAAATGGTAGTCATGCGTGAAGTAGGTGCGAATGTTTCCTCATAATCAATACCATATTGTTGCGCATATCCTTTGGCAACCAATCTAGCTTTGTAGCGATAAATTCTACCATCAGATTTTCTCTCAATCTTATAAACCCACTTTGTACCAATGGCATTCTTTCCTTTTGGCACTTCACATAACTTCCAAGTACCATTCCTATGTATGGAATCCATTTCTGATTGCATACCACTCATCCATTATGGATCATCACATGCATCTTCAAAAGAAAGTGGCTCTTCATTACATGCTATAGCAATAAGAGAATAATCCAGAAAATTACTTGATGCAGGGTGAGCACTTGATCTTGTTCTAGCAAGTAAAGGTGCACTCAATTTGTTGTCCTGCAAAGTTTGTTTCAACCACTTTGGCATAGTTTGTGCATTCTTGATAGACATGCATTCATTATCACCAACATTTATATCATGCGTGGGCAGAATTTCATGCTCATTTTCAGCTATATTTTGACGCAAATGTTCAGCCATATGTGGCTGGAGATTTACAATAGTTTTGACAATTTTTGGCTGAACGTTTTCAGCCATGTTTGGCTGGAAATTCTCTACATTTTTAACCCTATTTGGCTGGAATTTTTTAGCCCTTTGAACCTCAATTGACTAATCTACATGTCCATAGTCAGGCACACCATTTTGGAACAAAGGCATGAGTGTATCGAACACATCTTGTGAGCTAACTGTTGGCTGTTTCTTGCATTCAAGTAGAGGGAAAATTGAATTTTCAACAAATACCACATCTCGACTCACAATAATTGTGTACATCAATGGATGGTACAAATGATATCCCTTACTTTCAACACTGTAATCAACAAATATACATTTCTTTGCCTTCTCATCAAGTTTGTGACGTTGTTGTGATGGCACAAGACCATATGCCAAACAACCAAACACATGCATTTGACTAACCATAGGCTTATGACCATTCCAAGCCTCATAAGGAGTAATGACTCTCAACTCTTTTGTAAGGCAGCGATTCAACACATAATTTGCACACATGACCGCTTCCATCCAAAACGTATCAGGAAAATGCTTTTCTTTAACCATACATTGTGCCATTTCAAGTAGAGTTCTATTTTTACGCTCGGCAACACCATTTTGTTGAGGTGTATATGGCACCATACATTGGTATGAAATACCTCTTTCACGAAGAAACACATTAAACTCATGTCACATGTATTGACCACCACGATCCGTGTGTAGATTCAAAAGCTTTTGTGAAGAAAATTTTTTAGCCATAGCTAAAAATGCTTTGAAGCAAGAAAATACCTCATTCTTTGCTTTCATAGGATACACCCATGTATGGCGAGTAGCATCATCAATGAAGGTAAAAAAATATACATGCTTCCCAAAACATGGAGTTTTGACGGGACCACATACATCACTATGAACAAGCTACAATTTTCTTGTATTGTGTGTATGACCATCTTTTGGAAACGAAGCACGATGCATTTTTCCGAGAATGCAACCTTCACATGCATGCTTTTCAATGGACTCAAGTGTAAGCAAGCCAAGAACCATGTCCTTCTTTTGCAAGTAAAGCAAACTATTGAAGTTCAAGTGACCAAAACGAGCATGCCAAAGCTCCATTCCAGCCATGGAAGAAGTATGAGCAACTAAGACATTTGAGGCAGCCCTCTTGTATGTACCCATGTGATACAAACCATTACACAATGTACCGGACATCACGACAACATTGCCATTGGTGAAATCATGAACCATACACTTATCATCAACAAAGTGTACATGAAGTCTAGCTTTGGCAATCAACGGAACTGAAATTAAGTTCTTCTTGATACTGGGCACATACAATGCATTTTTTAAGAGAATCAAACCTCCATTTGCAGTCGTAAGCTCAATTTCTCCTACTCCAATCTCCTTTGGATGCATTTTTCAAAGAGGCAAAAAATCTTTTGCATGATGTTATATGCTTTGAAGCACCACTATCAAAGAACCAATCCAAATCAGCCTCACTCACAACCATACATTTAGAATGCAAAGAAGCATCATAATGACATGTAACAATACATGCCCAAAAATCTTGAGCCATTTTAGCTTCATCATTCTTTGCATTTGCTGAACTTTCAGCAATAGACATGCCAGATTCCTTCTTCTTTTCATTGCGCTTAGCAAGCTTTCTACACTCATCAATAGTATGACGAGCCTTCCGAAAATACTTGCATCTCTTCTTCTTTCGCAAATCACCATCATTAGACGAATGAGTGGAAGAGGAAGCTTGAGGCTTTGGTTTTGATGAACCCAAAGATGAACCATACTTGCTTTCCCCTTTTTGTGAGATAGCAAGTGCTTGCGTTCCCCATTAGGAAAAAAGGTGAACCTTGCATGGGCCTTGTAAGGATCCCTAATCTTTAGGGATTAAGATGAATAAAAAAAGAGTTTCACTCCACAAAAAAACCACTACTGGTATTCTCAAATAAAATAGTATTTGATTGCTTCCATATTTGAATTACCAAATCGAAACATTTTGAGCCCTTGGATATCTGAATTCAATGGCTTAGATTTATTTGAAGGTTCTCTAGAGAGAGAAGCTAAAAAAATTCGTGGGAGTTTGTGGGATTTTGTCCTATTTGCGCAGGCTTTTTTGGGCGTTCTCTGCACAATTCTAGGCCGTTGGATGGCGCCAAATCGGACGGACTAGCGGATTTGGGGCTGATCTTCATACGATGGGTGATTGGAGCCGTCCGATGTGCTGTTGATCTAAGGGGAGAGGAGAAAAGGCGCCCAAGATCATCATGGGCACCCACCTCAACCGTTGGATCAAGGCCCTATCTAAGGGCTAGAAATGAAGGCGCTCAACCATCATGCGATTCAAGGAGAGCCCTCCGATTTCAAGACCATCCAAGGGCACATATTCATTCACGCCCATTTCCAGATTTGTTTGATCATAGCCACTCGTTTTGAAGGAGATCCAAGGGCCATAAAGCAAAGGCGGCTTGACTTTTCCCCTTCAACCTCTACCTTTGGATCTTTGAGTCATCTAAGGGCTAAGAATCATTTTCAAGAATTCGAAAACCATTCAAATGGAAAATACTAGGAGTTTTAAGTGGTTTTTTGCTCTTTGACCACACAAAAACCAGGGAAGCCTATGCCTAGCCTATGTGTTTGAGGGACTAGACTCTGGCCACCACCCTCTTCTGATTGGTCCATCACTAATCCCTCCTTGAGCTAAAAGGCCCATCCAGGGTTCACCTTTTTTCCTAATGCTCAATCAAACCACTCCTGTTCACTCAAGATTCCTCTACTTGCAAAAGAAGAGACACAACCTCATTAAATGCATACATATTAAGATTTCATTTTGCAACCAAACGCAGTGTAGTAGAAAAGCTTTGAAAAGATTCCGGTAATCCTTTCAACAATGTAGAAATGAGTGATGCATCTAGAATGATCTCATCTATGTTTGCCAATTGCTCTTTGTAGTGTGCAGAACTCTCTCTCTCTCTGTCTCTCTCTCTCTCTCTCTCTCTCTCTCTCTCTCTCTCTCTCTCTCTCTCTCCCTCCCCGCCTGTGCATGCTAACTCTCTCTCTCTCTCTCTCTCTCTCTCTCTCTCTCTCTCTCTCTCTCTTGTAGCCACCACCTATTTCTCCCTGCATTCCCCATTGCCCCCCCACTTGCACTCCGTAGCACTCCGCCCACCCCTCCCCTCAACCCCCGCATAGCTCCCCACCCTCCACATTCTCTCTCTCTCTCTCTCTCTCTCTCTCTCTCTCTCTCTCTCTCTCTCTCTTTCTCCCTCTCTCTCTCTCTCTCTCTCTCTCTCCCTCTCTCTCGCCCACAACCCCCACCGATTTCTCCCTGGGTTCCCCGCTGCCCCCTCCACCTGCACTCCGTAGCACTCTGCCACCCCCTCCCCTCAGCCCCCGCGTAGTCCCCCACCCTCCGCATTCTCTCCCTCTTCCCCTCACAGCCCCAGCCCCCGTGCAGTTCCCCACCCTCTCCCTCTCTCTCTCTCTCTCTCTCTCTCTCTCTCTCTCTCTCTCTCTCTCTCTCTCTCTCTCCCCCCCTCTCTCTCTCTCTCTCTCTCTCTCTCTCTCTCTCTCTCTCTCTCTCTCTCTCTCTCTCTCTCTCTCTCTCTCTCTCTCTCTCTCTCTCTCTCTCTCTCTCTCTCTCTCTCTCCCCCCCCCCCCCCCGCACCACCCCGCAACCCCCTCCAACCCTACCTTCCCCTCCTTTCTCTCTCCCACCAACCGCTCGGCCCCCCGCGGCCCCCTCCAACCCCGCCCTCCCCTCCTTTCTCCCCCCACCACCCCCGCGGCCCCCACCAACACCTCAACCCCCTCCAACCCCGCACTCCCCTCCTCTGTCCCCAACCACCTCCACGGCCCCCTCCAACACCGCAACCCCCTCCAACCCTGCCCTGCCCTCCTCTCTCCTTTCACCACCCCCGTGGCCCCCACCAACACCGCAACCCTCTCCAACCCCGCCCTCCCCTCCACTCTTCCCCCAGCACCCCTGCAGCCCCCTCCAACCCCACATTCCCCTCCTCTCTCCCCGACCACCACCGCAGCCCCCTCCAACACCGCAACCCACTCCCCCACCACCACCGTGGCCCCCACGACCACCGTGGCCCCCACCAACACCGCAACGCCCTTCAACCCCGCTCTCCCCTCCTCTCTTCCCCACCACCCCCGTGGCCCCCTCTAACCCTGCACTCCCCTCATCTCTCCCCCACCACCCCCATGGCCCCCTCCGACACCGCAACCCCCTCCAACCCCGCCCTCCCCTCCTCTCTCCCCCTAGCACCCCTGCGGCCCCCCACCAACACTGCAACCCCCTCCAACCCCGCCCTCCCCTCCTCTCTCCTCCCACCACCCCCACGGCCCCCACCAACATTTCAACTCCCTCCAGCCCCACCCTCCCCTCCTCTATTCCCCCACCACCCCTGCGGCCCCCTCCAACCCTGCACTCCGCTCATCTTTCCCCCACCACCGCTGCGGCCCCTCCAACCCCAACCGCTGTCTAGATATTGGAAGGGGATATCACCTCGGGACGTTGTGCTATGAGAGAAGATATACGGACTGTGGAGTTATGCATGTTGTGGTCATTAAAACTAAGAGGATTAAAGCTAGACAATGGATTGCAAAAGAACTGAGTTCCATCGAATGAGTTTCCTATGCATTTTTCTGTGTTCCCTCCATTCCACCCGCCAAGGAAAAAATTGATGTAGATGGTCAACACCTACTACAAGAATTATGTGAAGAAGGATGTGCTTCTGAGGGTCATTCCAATATCAGGGGTGGCATAAAATGAGGATCTCAGCTTGCATGTAGAAGTGATAGTAAAATAGTAAGTGGTAAAAGTGAAAGAGGAGAAATGACTATTGTCGCCAACCATTCATGACGACGGCCTATTTTTGAGGATCCAATTCAAAATTGGTGGGATATTTGATTTGCCCCCCCCCCACTTTTGGGGCAATCAATCGGTACATAATCAGTGGATGTCAGGAATCGGCAAGGCCCTCTTGGCCTATTGGATGCCTATACAAGCAATGGACTAGTAGTCATTGGGGATACTCATATAGAGAGATACATATAGAGTTTATTTATGGCATCTCTTTTGGTCTTCTCTTTGCACCCTCTGGCTACAAGCCTACGGTAGAAAGTCACTTTGTGGTGAGAAAACAGAGTGTGGGCTTCTCAATGGAGGGCTAATAGTACTATAGTGTGAAGAAAGTGGCTGCGTTTTGTCATTCAATGTGAGTCAGTGGTATTTTCGTGCTCTTTTCCATTAGAGCAAGTCTTCATACTTTGTACAGCTCAGTGCCAGTTTGCATCTAGTCGTGTTCATTGTATAAACTGGATGGATCTCTTGTATCTGGTTAGTCCTGGAATAGCACGTTAACTCAGAATATCAACTTTTAGAGCATTTCTTTTGCTTAAGTTGTAATCCCGTATTCATACTAAGGAGTTGATTCATTCTTCAATACTGACATGTGTCATTAACTTTCTTTCTGAGTGCTTGCAATACCATGTGTCTATGCCTACTCACAGGAATATCAAACGGTATACTTCCCTAAGGAGAACCTCCCTTGAGTAGGCGAAGTAGTGGAAGTACATATTTCCTGCTCCTATAAAAGTAGATACCCAAGTACCTCCTCTACAGTTTGGCATGCACGGTGGGACCCTTACATTTCTATGAGAGGCCCTCAACAAAGTAAATAGTCCTTTTCGATTATTTTTGCCCTATTGCATATTGCAAGTAGGTAGATGACCCATACACGAGCAGATAAGGAGCCTCTTTGTGTACAAAGGAGCCTTAACAAGTCAGCTATATCTTCGACTAGTGAACCAACATCCCCTCTACCTCTTTTAAATTTATGCATTGATTTGGGTGTGACACCACTGTCAAAGGAGAAGCATAGGAGAACATTAGACTTCTCTTCAGATATGTCAGAGGGGACACCAGTGCAAATGGAGCATCTCTCTCATTTACTCTCCAGAATTAATATTAAGTTCCCTAACTTCAAGGGACAAGCTTATGAGGATGCTGATGATCATGTGAGGAGATTCATCTCCCTATGCCGTGGACGAGGTCTGCAGAATAGAGAGGATGTAATGCTGGTATTCTTCTCATCCACATTGGAAGGCCTTGCTGACAAATGGTACACTCAATATGGAGATGGCCATTTTGCTACATGGAAAGCTCTGAAGACGGCTTTCTCACACACATTTTGAACAAGTGACTTCTCAGAAAGGGTTCTAGACCAGCTAGAGAACCTAAGGCTAAGATCAGGTGAATCCTTTCATGAACTTCACACTAGCACAAAAGCACTTGTTGCACATCTACCACATGCTCCAGGTGATTTCTTGGTTAAAAAATGGATAGAAAAAGCCCTTCCCAGGTCATCTCAGCAGAAGCTACGTGAGTCTCTTAGATTGGATGCAACCCTCAATGATTTTGTTGCAGCAGCATGATGCATTGAAGAAACTAGACAACATTTTGAAGGGGTTACACAACCAAATTATGTTGTAGAACTAGACCATATTGGACAAATGAGGAAGGAACTAGAGGCATTGAGAATGCAAAAAAATCACCAAGAAGAGAAGGTCTTGCCACCACTGCATCACACTGATGATGAAGTAGCGCAACTGCATCGCGAATTAGAAGATTTGCGAACCACTCAGGATATAAGGAGAGAGATTTGGTGTACAATATGTAACAACCGTGGTCATTCCAATGTGAATTGTCCTAACAAAGTAAGTTGTCAATTTTGTGGAAAAGATGGGCATGAAGCTAGAGACTATTACTACCTCAAGGGTACACAACAGCGAGGTAACCCTCAAGCTCTGGATTCATATTATGCTAGTACTTCAAATGCACCTAATAGAGAGGAGAATTGTCCAACGAAGCACCTCCTTGTCAGCATTGTCCAGAGGCTAAGGATCACTATACCAAACATTGCCCAAGGAGTCACCCTGCTCCAATTCACATGATTCTAGTCTCCCCACAGGTAGAAGATGTTCCCTTCCAGAAGATAGGTGTTCCCTTCCAGAAGATGCACCTCCTTGTTAGCATTGTACAGAGGTTAAGGATCGCTATACCAAAGATTGCCCAAGGACTCGCCCTGCTCCAATTCACATGAGTGCAGTCTCCCCACAGGTAGAAGGTATGACCACTCAGACTTATGTTGTTTCATCATCCTCAGTGCCCATGATGACTAGAGCCAGACAAGCATCAGCAACCTATAGAGAGGAACAAGAAGGACTCCAGGATAGAGAGGAGGAAAAGAAGGCTGGATGGAAGGGCCAAACAGATATTGAAAGAGCTTATGAAATGATGGCTACTTTACTAAGGAACCAACCAACAAGTCTGCAAGAAGACACACATGAGGTAAACATTGAGCAGATCTTGAAAGGTATTCATCACAAGGTCAGTCTATATGAACTCATAAAAATGGATTCAAAAATAAGAAGTTACTTATTAAAGATGGTACACTGCTTACTTCAGACAATCACCTAGCATAGATGGTTTCATGGTTGATTTTCCTCCTCCACCCCTGGCAGACTACCAAAGCTCAAGGTTATCTATTCTTATAAAGGATGAAGCTCTCATAGGTGTGACTATAGATGGGCGCTCTGGCATTAATTTGATGCCAGATTTCACAATGAGGAAACTGAAGTTGAACCTCACCAAGATGGCACCATTCACAGATCAACATGGAGTTGCACCAGTTGGCATTATTGAAAAGGTACTAATGATAGTACATGGTTGTCACTTTGTTCTAGATTTTGTTGTTATTGCACTTCCACACGAGACTTGTTACCCTTTTCTCCTAGGAAGACCTTCGCTGAGGCAAGCAAAAGCTTTGGAAGATTGGGGGGAAAACAAATTGTGGATTTCAACGAACACCAATAGCCAACTACAACTACAATTGGAAGAAGGATTGGACTCAGGGAAAACTACTGGATATACTCTGGATACTCAGGTAATACCATCTTTACCCGAAGAAGACGATACATTATTGAATTGGATGATGGAAAGTACCAAGTGTTGCACGGTGGAAATCAATGAAATAGAGGAAGAAGTTTTAGAGGAAGGAGATGCAGAAAAGGGCCATGAAGTTCACAAGGAAGTAGAGGATGAGAGTTTGCACTTGAGTACAAACATTGAAGGGGAAACAACTATAGAAGTTTCAGAAAAGGAAAGTTATGAGCCTGAATGCAGACGAGATCTTCCCTTTTCAGATATACCTACTACAAGAATTATGTGAATAAGGATGTGCTTCTGAGGGTCATTCCAATATCACGGGTGGCATAAAATGAGGATCTCAGCTTGCATGTAAAAGTGATAGTAAAATAGTAAGTGGTAAAAGTGAAAGAGGAGAAATGAGTGTTGCTGCCAGCCATTCGTGATGACGACCTATTTTTGAGGATCCAATTCAAAACTGGTGGCATATTTGATCTACCCCTCTGCCCCACTTTTGGGGCAATCAATCGGTGCATAATGAGTGGATGTGAGGAATCGGCAAGGCCCTCTTGGCCTATTGGATGCCTATAAAAGCAATGGACTAGTACTCATTGGGGATACTCATATAGACAGATATGTATAGAGCTTATTTTCGAAATCTTTTTCTATCTTCTCTTTGCACCCTATAGAGGAGGTACTGATCTATCTGCTTTTAGCACGATCAAGCACCATGCACTCCAGTACTTCCCCTACTCAAGGGAGGTTCTCCTTAGGGAAATATACCGTCTAACACTTCTATGAGTAGGCAGATAACAATAATTGCATCGAATTGTAAATACTCAGGGAAATTATAGATGACAATACTAGGAGACCAAACCACTCCTTAGTTCGAACAGATGATTATAATCCAAGGAAATGCTACAAAAGCTGATGCTCTGGGCTAACATGCCACTCTAGAACTAAACAACATAAATACAACAGATTCATCCAATCCATATAACTAACATAATTAGATGCAGACAAGCACTGATCAATACAAAGTATGAAGACTTTCTCTAAGGGAAAGAGCATGAAAATACCACTGACTTGAAAAAACTTGGAGAAGCTTGTCGAAGGTAGAAAAGTGCATTTCGAAGCGACGAAGTTTGGTCAAGCCAACCGGCACAAGACCAGCCCTTGAGCTTATGGAGACTTAAATAGACTTTATAAGCATGCAATAGGTGCAAAAAAGCACACTATGTACTTTGGAGCATCAAGGAGAATGAGTCGATACAAAACAGATAGGTTCGCGGGTCGACTAGCTCAAAAAACTTACTATCTATGGAAGAGACAATGAACTTCAAATGCCCATAGCGACCACGGTGATTACAATTAGAACAAATCCTTTTATGGGAGTGATACACATAGGTTGAGTGTATGGAATGCACAAAAAATATAAGGAATAAGCAAAATATGCTATAGGAATGAATGCGACATTCACTGGTGGTAGTTCCTATTTTTCAAGAATACATAGAGATTGACCCCGAGACAGAAAAACTCAGATTTCTCCCAATCTACAAAACCAAATGCTATGAAAACTTACATGCATAAACAAGACACTTATACCTTTCCAATGCATCATCTTTCACGCAATTTGAAGCTCTGGAGAGAGACTAGCAGCCTCTGCAAGATTACTGTTGGCGAAGAAGATGATGAAGAAAATTGAAGGAGCAAGACAATGATTGTCACAAGTGTATGTATATTGCTTCCATGTAATGTACAAGTGATTTTTCAAGTCCTTATATAGCGTATAGGAGTGTTCCACGACTTTTACAAGTTTAATTTGAATTCAAATGAATGTGGGAATGGTTGTTGGAGGGAATCAATTCACTTTACTACAATCTAGGAGAAGTGAAGATCTACTTTGATCTACTTTTAGGTGATTTGATTTGCTTGATTGAATGCAACTTCAACCACCACAAATTCGTGGGATGTTGGCTCTATCTTTCTATCTTTACATGTGTAAAGCTCAAGGCTTTTACAACGGTAAATGAACCATGAAAAATCTCTCAAAAAAATACAATAAATGAGCATATGAAAAAGAACTCTCCAACGGATATTCTTTCAATGCGATAGCCTTTGATGTAGATCACATCCACCTCAAGCATAGTGTAAGCTTGATGTTCCACGAGCTCCCCCTCAAGCTAAAGTATGCTTGAGTCTTCATTCTCTGATAGGTTGAATACCTGCCATAGCTTTGAATCTACAAAGCTTTATTCCATCAAGTGCCTTCGTCATCATATCTGCAACTTGCTTTTCAGTAGCAACAAAAGAAATGTCAATCTCCTTTGCCATGAGCTTCTCCCTGATGAAGCGGTAATGGACTTCTATGTGCTTGGTTCTCGCATGAAAAATAGGATTTGCCGCTAGATGCATGGAACTTACATTATCTCCAAATATATGAGGTTTGGAACTCACAAGTCCCAAATCTGTATACAATGCTTTTAACCATATTGCCTCTTGAGTTTCTATGGTCAAGCCTCTGTACTCCATGACACTAGCTTCGAACCTGCAAATGCTAAGTAACCAGATGTACTTTTTCAATCATCCTTAGCTCCTACCCAATCTGCATCTGAGTAGATTTTTATATCCAAATCTAAAGAGTAAGGATAGAATATACCTTCGTTGATTCTACCTTTGAGATACATAAGTACTCTCTTAGTTGCATCCTAAGTGGTCTTCTCAGTGAGTGCATGACCTGACTAAGCACTCCCACACTATATGGGATGTCTACCCTTGTATGAGTAGCATATATCAAGCTACCTACCAAGCTTTGATACTCTTTAATGTCTTGAATTTTCTCACCTTCATAAACACTAAGTTTATGATTCATTTCCAAAGGTGTACCTGCATGTTTAGCGTTCTCCATTTTGAACTTGAGAAGAAGATCCTGAATGTATCTTCTTTGAGTCAAATACATTCCTTCATCTGTGTATATCACCTGCATACCTAGGAAATATGTAAGCTCACCTAGGTCACTGATTTTGAACTCCTCTTGCATGTGTCTCTTGATCCTTTGAATGCCATTTAGATCATCACCTCTCACAATAATATCATCTACATATACACATTGACAGATAACTTCATTGTGATCCCTTTTGATGAATAGAGAAGGATCTGAGCTGCTAGCTTTGAACCCTTGATCTTGAAGATATGTAACTAACCTGTAATTCCAAGCTCTAGGAGCTTGTTTCAATCCATACAATGCTTTCTTAAGTCTGCAAACATAAGATGGATGATTAGGGTTTTCAAAACCTGGTGGTTGTGACATGTATACCTCTTCACTTATCCAACCATTTAAGAATGCTTTTCGCACATCAAGTTGGAGGAGTCTCCAATTCCTTGCAGTAGCTACACTTATCAATGTCCTGATTGTAGTCATCTTTGCAACTGGTGAGAATGTTTCCTCATAGTCTATACCATGAGTTTGTAAGCATTCCTTGGCAACTAATCTTGCCTTGTACCTGCAAACTGACCCATCTAAATTTCTTTTAACTTTATATACCCATCTGCAACCAATTACCTTTTGATTCGACGACATTGGAACCAAATCCCAAGTGTCCATCTCCTTTAATGCATCTATCTCTTCATTCATGGCCTTTTCCCAATTTGGATTTCCCTTTGCCTCTTCATAGGTTGAGGGTTCCTTTGAAATAGAGTCTTTTGCCAAGTAGATTGAATGCTTCATAACAAATGTGGAATCATATCCATACCTTTCTGGTTGTTTCTTCTCTCTTGTTGATCTTCTAGGTGCTTGTTTGGAGCATTCTCCAACCTCTTGCATCTTTGCTTTGCCTCTTGACTTCCATAGCTTGTAATCCTTTTCTCTTTCATCTTGGTCATGGTCTGTATCACTTCTTGGATCCTGGACATGTGTATCATGCTTGCTTCCTAACTGATGAGAGTCAGAATCAAGATCATATGGTAGTGTTACCTCTTCTTTGTCTTCATCATACCAAGACCTGTGTTCTTCAAACACAACATCTCTACTTGTAGTGAATTGCTTGGTTGAAGGACTGAAGAACCTGTAACCCATCTGAGTTGAATTATATCCAATAAACACTGCCTTTGTTGCCCTTTCATCTAGCTTACCTCTTATTTGTGATGGTACATGAACATAAGCCAAACAACCAAAAACCTTGCAATGTTGAAGACTAGGTTTTCTTCCATGCCATGCTTCATAAGGATTCATACCTTGAAGTGATTTGGATGGTAGTCAATTGACAAGGTACACAGCAGTTGAAATAGCTTTTGCCCATAGATAATGTGGCAACTTCTTCTCTTCAAGCATTGTTCGGGCTGATCCAACCAATGTCTTGTTTCTCCTCTCTGCAATTCCATTTAGTTGAGGAGAGTACCTGGTAGTCACTTCCCTTTTGATACCTTTTTCCTGCAAGAACTTATCAAACTCTTTGGAGAAGTATTCTCCCCCTCCATCAGATCTGAGCTTCTTTAGCGATCTACCTATATGATTCTCCACATGTGCAAGATACTTCTTGAAGCAATCAAACACTTCATTCTTACTCTTGATAAAGTATAGAACAGTCCATCTACTATGGTTGTCAATAAATGAGACATAATACCTTGATCTTGCCAATGAAGGTTCTTGACTTGGTCCCCATACATCTGTATGTACTATGTCCAATAAGTTGTTGTGGATGTAGCCTTTGTGGTTGAATGGTTGTATTTGTGCCTTCCCAATCTGACATCCATCACACCTGTTGATCATGTGTTGCTTTGATATGTTCAGCAGTCCTAGAACACTTTGATCCCTGCATATATCCTTCAAGGTTCTTTCATTCACATGAGCAAGTCTCTTATGCCACACTTCAAGCTCACTTAGGGTGTGAGACCCAAATTTGAATAGAGCTATGATCCTGGTTTCTCCTACTTCAAAAGTAAAGAGCCTACCATGCTTCTCACCTCGGGCTATCTTCTTGAAGCTGGGTACATAGAGAACCTTACTTAGAATTTTTGTCTTGCCATTGGAATCTTTGACATTACCAATCTTCTGCACATTGTGCTTTGCGTCATCCCCTATTTGCACTTCATGTCTATGCTTTGGACTTTCCAAATCAGATAGAAGAGCAATGTTGCCTGCAACATGATTCGAACATCTTGAATCTATGTAGAACAAATGATCATCTTCTATACCGTCTTTGTGGCTTAGATTCATAAGAAGCAATGATTCTGCATGTGGTTGACCTTCTGAATAATTGTTGTAGTTCCTTCTATTATAGCTTCTATTGTTATTGTTGAAGTTGTATCCACCTTTGCCTCTATTACTGCCATATCCACCTCTTCCATTTCCTTTCTGGGTCTTCCCATTGAACCAACAATTCTGAGTGGTGTGGTTGGTCTTATCGCATATGGCACAAGGTTGAACATTCTGACCTTTGGCTTTGTCTTGCTTTGGTCCTTTCTTCTTCCCTTTCCACTTGCTCTTGCTTGCAAAGTTGGTTTGGGAAGTCTCTTCTTCATCTTCTTCCTTCTTCTTGCCTTTCTGCTTCTTATCCTTCTTATCTGCATATAGAGCACTAGTTGAATTACCATGATAAGAGTTACCTTCCTTTATGCTATTGTTGGCCTCTTGATTGAAGAGATGTCAAAGAAAGATGTTGAAGTCTGGATTTTGCACATCCATGAGGAGATCATAAGCCGTCGTGGAGGATTGCCATTGCTTATCACTTCAAATGCCGTTGAGAATTTGCCTCATGATGACCTCTTCTTCAATCAGCTCTCCAATGGAGGCTAACTGATCCGCAACCTCCTTGACCTTGGTAACAAACTCTGTGATGGTTTGTTTAGGTGTCTTCTTCATTTGGTTGAGCTTGTTCCAAAGATGATTCTTTCTTGCTTTGGTACTAGCGGAAAACAAAGTCTCGAGGGCATTCCAAGTCACTTGAGATGTCTTGCATCCTCTAATATGTGGTAATAGAAAGTCAGAGATAGAGTTTAGTATGTACGACCTTGCTTGAGCATCCCTTGCACACCAAAGTATGAGCTTATCTGTCTCCTCTTGTGTAGGTCCTCCTTTGGATCTTGGAATAGGCATAACTTCATCACTTTCTACAATTCCATAAAGATTTCTACCTTGCAAATAGGCCTCCATTCTGATTTTTCAAGCCGCGTAGTTGTGTTGATCAAGCTTCTCGATCATTGAGGGAAAGCCATCACCCATCTTGATCTAGCTCTGATACCACTGAAAGAACTTGAAGAAGCTTGTCGAAGGTAGAAAAGTGTGTCTCGAAGCGACAAAGTTTGGTCAAGCCAACCGGCACAAGACTAGCCCTTGAGCTTATGGAGACTCAAATAGACCTTATAATCATGTGATAAGTGCAAAGAAACACACTATGTACTTTGCAGCATCAAGGAGAATGAGTCGATACAAAACAGATAGGTTCGCGGGTCGACTAGCTCAAAAAACTTACTATCTATGGAAGAGACAATGAATTTCAAATGCCCATAGCGACCAATGTGATTACAATTAGAAAAAATCCTTTTACGGGAGTGATACACTTAGGGTTGAGTGTATGGAATTCACAAAAGTATAAGGAATAAGCAAAATATTCTATAGGAATAATGCGACATTCATCGGTGGTACTTCCTATTTTTCAGGAATACGCAGAGATTGACCCCGAGATAGAAAAACTCAGATTTCTCCCAATCTACTAAACCAAATGGTATGAAAATGTAGACACATCACCTAGAAACTTATATCTTTTCAATGCTTCATCGTGCACTTAACTCAAGGCTTTTACAACGGTAAATGAACCATAAAAAATCTCTCAAAAAATACAATAAATGAGCATATGAAAAAGAACTCTCCAACCGATATTCTTTCGATGTGATAACCTTTGATGTAGATCAAATCAACCTCAAGCATAGTGTAAGCGTGATGTTCCAACATGACTCACACTGAATGACAAAACCAAGCCAGAGGGTTCAAAAAGAGGACCCTTGTACATATGTAGGTATATATATATCAAATGAACACAATTGCATTGCTTTTAGAGGCTCCAATAGGGCAAGAGGGCTTTGCTGATTCCTTAGCTCCACTGTTCATGCACCGATTGATTTCCAAAATTGGAGGGGTAGATCAAATATGCCACTCGATTTAAATTGGATCCCAAAAATTAGGCACTCGTCACGAATGGTTGGCAGCACCAGTCTTTTATCCACTTTCACTTTTACCACTTACACTTTTATTGTCACTTTTGAATGTAGGTTGAGATCTCATTATGTGTAGGCCGTGCTATTGTACTTCCCTTCAAAACTCCTCCTTCACCTGATGCATATAAATCTTGTAGTAGTTTTTTATCCTTACATGTGTATGGTGTGGGTGGAGATGGAAAGTTTTCCACCATTCATAGAGCCCAAGGAATTCCTTATTCAACGTTATGGTGAGCTTCCAGCAATCACTTCTTTTCGCCAATAGACTCAAGTGCCTGAGGTCATCCCTTCCATCCTTTGATCCAGTCCAATTGATTCCAAGAAAGAAGCTTTTAACAATGGCAACAACAGTGTAAGCAAAATAATCAAGACAATTGACGATCACACAAAAGGATTTGCAGCACACAACTCTCCACTTGCTTAAATTTATGTCTCTCTTTCTCATTCCATATGCATATATATGTCTTCATGTATAAACTTGTAGGCCAGAATTCTTCGCTTTAATCCTTAATGGAGCTTTCCATAATAATCACATACATGGTTTATGATTATCCAGTGCGCATGACTTATCCACAAGGAAAGGAATATCTGAAAGCTCTTCCCGCTCGAACATAATTTCCTTTTGTGCATAAACTTCTCGATCACAAGCACCTCCCGATTAGGAGATGGAGCCATATTTTTTTTGGATTTCTCCAAAGCTTCTATGTGTCCTTTCTCCATGCTCAGAAGAATTCACACTTCGTTGCTTCTAGGAAGAGCTTATGTGCTCGCAACAGAAAGAAAGAGAGAGAGAGAGGGGGGGATGAAGGTGACGGGTGGGAGAGGAGGAGCTGCAGGGTGGGGAGGGGAGGGAGGTGGCGGGTGGGGAGAGGAAGGGGGTCAGAGGCGGTGTGCACGGGCGTGGGAGGGTGTGGGTGCGTGTAGTGTTGGAGTTTATTGATCTCCAAAGTACAGTTAGAAGTAGGTGAAACCCAACAGGACCTA
Organism: Ceratopteris richardii; assembly: GCA_020310875.1. Classification (NCBI taxonomy): domain Eukaryota; kingdom Viridiplantae; phylum Streptophyta; class Polypodiopsida; order Polypodiales; family Pteridaceae; genus Ceratopteris; species Ceratopteris richardii. The sequence goes on from CM035441.1 coordinate 16,967,146, forward strand.
GTTGACTTTTTCTGCACAGACCAGTTTTCTTGCAGAGAAAACTGCTCTGTATTCACTTGGAATTTTCAGAAACTGTTTCACATACATAAACTAGACTCTAAGAGCTTTCCAATGAGCCAAAGAACACTCAATTTGGATAAGTACACAAGGAGATATGACCTCTGCAAGTTGGAGGTTTAATGGAGACCTTCAACAGGGATAAAAAACAGAGAACACACACTACTTGCAGAGAGTACTGCTCTCAGCTCACAACTCCAATGATTATGAAAATTTACAGGAAGCCAGTACACAGTAAGAGCTTTCAAATGCGATATTTAACATGTAGTTTCTATACATAATGAGGTAGATACAAGCTCTGCAATCTCTACATAAAAAAACTATAGCAGCATAAAGATACACATATGACTCTCTTGGACATCCCCCAAGATCACGACTTTTCTCCTCTTTTTATAGCATGGGAAACTAATCTAAAACCTTCCTAATACATCTAAATTTGTGGTAGACACTTGGATGGAGGTATGACATGACTCAAGTGCTCAAATAAGCAAAGTATTGATGGACTTTGAGAACTAGCCACATCGACCTTCCACTAGAACACCACTGGAGCTCCCTTGTGACTCACTAATTTGACTCATCATATTCTAGAACTCACGTGGTATTTTTGCTACATTTTATGAATAATATGAGCCTTCTTGAAGTATTTGAAGACTTCCCAAAGGTATTTACATAATTTGAAACTTGTACCCTACATAGAACAAATGTTCGCAACATTCTCCCCCTCAAGTTTCAAAGGGTATTTCCTTCATGCCAAGAATATAGTTGAATCTTTGAAGCTTTGGTCCATCCAAGGATTTGGTGAAGGTATCTGCAACTTGATCCTTTGTTCCCACAAAAGAAACTTGTACCTTATTGTTTATGGCCTTCTCTCAAACATAATGATAGTGAACCTCTATATGCTTTGTTCTAGCATGAAAAATAGGATTTGAGGTCATATGAATGCTGCTCAAGTTATCCCCATATATCTGTGGTACATCAACCTGCACATTCAAGTCATGAAACAACTTTTTAAACCACATAACCTCAGTAGTAGCCAATGCTAAACCTCTATACTCAGCCTCTGTAGAAGATAAAGCAATTGTAGGCTGTTTCTTTGAACTCCATGTTAATGTCTTGTTTCCTGCTATTACCACATATCCACTTGTGGATCTTCTGTCATCTTTGCTTCCAGCCCAATCTGCATCACTAAAGACTTTAAGAGTTAGATCAGCATCATGACTATAAAATAATCCTTCGTTCATGGTACCTTTCAAATATCTAAGTACCCTTTTTGCTGCATGCATATGAGGTAGTCTAGGTTCATGCATAAACTGTAATAATACTCCCACTACATAGCATATATCAAGTCTAGTTTTTGTTGCATAAATCAAAGATCCTACCATGGATCTATATGCATTCATATTATGCAACTCATCACCTTCCTTTGCACTCAACTTTACATTACATTCCATTGGAGTAGAAACAAATTTTAATTCCTGCATACCAAACCTTTTCAACATATCACATATATACTTTCTCTGTATCAACCACATACCTTCATCACCATACACAATTTCAATCCCAAGAAAGTATCTAAGCAAACCAAGATCTGAAATTTTAAATTCCTTTCCCAAATTCCCTTTTATCTCATCAATTGCTTTTGCATCATTCCCTGTAATCAACAAGTCATCCACATAAATGCATACATAGACACACATGTCATCTACATGTTTTACATAAAGTGAAGGATCAGCATGACTCGCTGTGTATCCTTGCAGCATAAGATGCTTTACCAACCTTGCATTCCATGCCCTTGGTGCCTGTTTAAGACCATACAATGCCTTCTTTAACCTGCATACATGATTAGGACATTTTGCATCCACATAACCATCTGGTTGTGACATATACACTTCTTCATTTAACTCACCATTAAGAAAGGCATTCTTTATATCAAGTTGATATATATTCCACCTTTTACTTGCAGCTAAAGCCAACAAAGTTCTTATCGTTGCCATGTTTACTATTGGACTAAATGTTTTCTCATAGTCCACACCTTGAGTTTGATTATATCCTTTTGCTACAAGTCTAGCCTTATATCTTGACACACTACCATCACTATTTCTTTTAATCTTAAAAACCCACTTGCAACCAATTACCTTTTGTTTTGGTGTCTTTGGAACTAAATTCCAAGTCTTGTTATCCTGTAGTGCTTCCATTTCTTTGCTCATTACTTTCTCCCACTTTTCATCTCCTTTTGCCTCATCATAACATGTGGGTTCATTTTCTTGCTCAACTTTTGTCATAAAAGCATAATGAGTATTCATGAAAGATTAAGTATACCTTTGAGGTTGCTTACTCACTCTTGAAGTTCTTCTTGCCTCCAATGTAGATGCTCTTCCTTTCTTATTAGGAACCTTTGAAGATTCTCCATACTCACATACATCACTAATTTCCTCTCCTTCATCATTAACTTCAACAAGTTTGAGTTTACCTTTACTTTCAACACTTGGAGGTGACTCTTGCCTTAATCTTCCATTGAAAGGTGATCCTCTTTCTTCATCCAAACCACTCCTTTCATCATTTAAACTTCCTCATGGCTGAACTATCTCCTTCAACCACACCTTCTTCATTTTCATCCATGACCTACAAACAATTCTTATCTGCATACCATGAAAGTGATTCATCAAAGTTTACATCTCTTGACACAACAACCTTATTGGTATGAGGATTATAGCATCTATATCCTCTTTGAGTATCTACATAACCAATAAATATACATTTTTTTGATTTCACATCAAGTTTAGATCTCACCTCACTAGGTACACGTACATAACATACACAACCAAATACTTTCAAATGACTTACACTTGGTTTCCTTCCATGCCATACCTCATATGGTGTCAAATGATGAACTCCAGCAGTCGGAACTCTATTCATAATGTAAACACTTGTGCTAACAGCTTTAGCCCAAAAATAATTAGGCAAACACATATCATTAAGCATGCTTCTAGATGCTTCTGCTATGATTCTGTTTCTTCTTTCTGCAACTCCATTTTGTTGTGGAGTATACCTGCATGTAACTTCTCTTTTGATACCTTCATCATACAAAAAATTAGTAAAAGCTTGAGAGAAATACTCTCCCCCTCCATCAGATCTTAGCTTCTTAATATACCTTCCTGTTTGCTTTTCGATATATGATTTGACTTCTTGAAACAATCAAAGACCTCACTCTTATGTTTAATGAAATACACAAATGTCATTCTACTATGATCATCAATGAATGATACATAGTACTTATTACCAACCAAGGATGCCTCTTTAGTAGGTCCCCACACATCTGTATGTATGAGATCTAGCAAACCATCACTTACATAGCTTGAATGCTTGAAAGGTTGTCTACTCTGCTTACCCATTTGACATGCTTCACAAAGATGCACCATATGTTGCTTAGTAAGATCAGGTAATCCTTCAACAATCCTCTTCTTTGATAGCTCCTTTAACTTGTGTACATTCATGTGTCCAATCCTTTTGTGCCATAGATCAAGCTCTGCTATTTGATGCATACCATAAGAGAAATAATTTGTATGATTTGGGTTTACCTTGAATGTAAACAATCTACCTTGTTTTTGACCTCTAGCAATTAACCTCCTTTGCTTTGGATCCTCAATGAAGCAACCTGCATGATTAAATCTTATTTGCAAACCTTTTTCTACCATTTGACCAACTGACATCAAATTCTTAGTGATCGTTCGCACATAAAGTACATCCTTCAAGCAATTTGTCTTGCTCTTATCCTACATGCAACATCTCCAACCTGCATAATCTTATGTGTTGTATCATCTCCTGTTTCAACATGACCTTTACATGAAGGATTATGCATATTAGAAAACCATGAAGCATCATGTGACATATGGTTAGAACAACCACTATCTACATACCATACATCACTATTGCAATTCATCTTAGTTTCTACATTCATCATAAGAAGAGAATCATAATCATCACTTTTACCTTCAACTGCATAATTTCCTTGTTGTTTACCTCTTCTTGAATAGCCTGCTCTTCGATTACCACCTTGATTGTTTTCATTTTGATAACAATCTTTGGCATAGTGTCCATACCTTCCACATATATAGCAATTGTTGTTATCTTCACTCCTTTGTCTTTGATTGTAGTTGTAGTTGCCTCTCGTACCTCTAGCGCTTGATCTTCCTCTTCCTCTTGTGTTGAAGAAGCCACTTGAAGTCCCTTGATCATCGCTCCTTCTTCCTCAACCTCTATTTGAACCTCTTCTACCTCTGTTTCCACCTCTTGATGATCCTACATAAAGAGCTTGTCCTTGAGATCCTTTTTTATTTGAAGTAGAACCATTTAGATTCATCTCCTCCGTGACCATGAGGGCAATAAGTTGATCAAAATCTGGTAATTCTCCTCTGACATAAACTGAAGTAATGAAGGGTTGCCATCTCTCATCATCTTTGAGTCCGTTGAGAGTATGTGCAACCAAGTCGTCGTCCTCCACGTGAGCTTGAATTGATCCTAGTTGATCTGCAATCTCTTTAACTTTCAATATGTAATCATTGACCGATGTCCTTGTATCTTTCTTTATGTTATTCAACTCATTTTTGAGTTGAATCTTCCTTGCTCTTGTACCTGTAGCATACAACCTTTCCAATGCAAGCCAAACATCTCTACTTGTGTCTAGATCTTGTATGTGTCCTACCATTGAATCTTGAATATTTTGTGATAAAATGAATATAACCCTTTTG
>CM035441.1:16976950-17004450 GCA_020310875.1 Ceratopteris richardii
TTTGTATGACCATGAAAGACATTTTTGTAAGCAAAAAGTAAAGAAGTTAACTTCTGTAGTAAAGGAGGATAATGCCATAGCCAAGAGGCCAAGTCGACTACTTGAGGGTTCTCTTCATCCCCTAGATTTACTTCTTGAACTAGGGTTTGAGGACTAGTCTTGTTTGAGAAATTATCTCCACTTTATGTGGGAGTGGAATTTAGCTTATATTCTCCAATATGTTCTCTCGTCTATCCTTGAGGTATATCTAAAAAAGGAAGATCTTCTCTGCACTCAGGCTCATAACTTTCCATCCCGGATACTTCTATATTTGTTGCCTCTTCAAAGCTTGTATTCTCCTGCAAACTCTCATTCTCCAACTCCTTGTGAACTTCATGGTCTTTTCCCACAACTCCTCTATCTGCAACTTCTTCCTCTATTTCATTGATTTCCACCGTGCAACACTCTACACTTTCCATCATCCAATCCAATAATGTATCTTCTTCTTGGGGTAGAGAGGGCATTACCTGAGTGTCCACAGTATACCCAGTAGTTTTCATTGAGTCGAATCCTTCTTCCAAATGGAGTTGCAGTTGGCTATTGGTGCTTGTTGAAATCCATACTTTGTTTTTCCCCCAATCTTGCAAAGCTTTTGCTTGCCTCAACCAAGGTCTCCCGAGGAGTAAAGGGTAAGAAATCTCGTGTGGAAGTGCAATAACAACAAAAACTAGAACAAAGTGGCAACCCTATACTATCATTAGTACCTTTTCAATGATGCCAAGAGGCGCAACCCAATGATGATCTGCTAATGTAACTGTGAATGGTGCCACCTTAGTGGGATTCAAATTCAGTTTCCTCATTGTGAAATCTGGCATCAAATTGATTCCAGAGCCTCCATCTATGATCACACATGTGAGAGCTTCATCCTTTATACAAACAGATAACCTTGAGCTTTGGTAGTCTGTCAGAGGTGCAGGGGGAAAATCAACCATGAAACCATCTATACTAGGTGATTGGATCAAGTGAGCAGCGTGTATAATCTTTAATAGGTCACTCCTTATTTTTGAATCCATCTTTATGAGTTTGTACAAACTAACCTTGTGATGAATACCTTTCAAGGTCTCCTCAATGTTTACCTCATGTGTGACTTCTTGCAGACTTGTTGGTTGATCCCTTAGTGAAGTAGCCATCCTTTCATAAGCTCCTTCAATATTCGCTTGGTCCTTCCACCCAACCTTCTTTTCCTCCTCTTTATCCTGGAGTCCCTCTTGTTCCTCTCTACGGGTTTCTGCCGCTTGTCTGGCTGTAGTCATCATGGGCATTGAAGAAGATGAAACAACATAAGATTGAGTGATCATACCTTCTACTTGTGGAGAGACTGCAATCATATGAATTGGAGCGGGGTGGCTTCTTGGGCAATCTTTGGTATAGTGATCCTTGGCCTCTGGACAATGCTGACAAGGAGGTACAACTTCTAGAAGGGAACACCTATTTTGCATATGGCCATACTCACCACAGCGATAACACATCAATGGCCTATTATACTTAGGCTTCCTTGTATGATCCTCCTCTTTATTAGCTACATTTGAAGTACTAGCATAATATGAATCGAGAGCTTGAGGGTTACCTCATTGCTATGTATCCTTGAGGTAGTAATAGTCTCTAGCTTCATGGTCGTCCTTTCCACAAAATTGACATCTTACCTTGTTAGGACAATTAGAATTGGAATCTCCGTTGTTGTTACATATTGTAGACCAAATTTTCCTTCTTATATCCTGAGTGGTCCGCAAATCTTCTAACTCGCGGCGAAGTTGGGCTACTTCATCATCAATGCGATGCAGTGGTGGCAAGACCTTCTCTTCTTGGTGATTTTGTAGCATTCTCAATGCCTCCAGTTCTTTCCTCAGCTGCCCAATAGGGTCCAGTTCTGCAGCATAATTTGGTTGTGTATCCCCTTCAAAATGTTGCCTAGCTTCTTCAATGCATGATGCTGCTGCAACAAAATCATTGAGGGGTGCATCCAATCTAAGATACTCATGTAACTTTTGTTGAGATGACCTGGGCATGCGGAAGACGTGCAACAAGTGCTTTTGTCCTAGTCTGAAGTTCATGGAAGGATTCAACTGATCTTAGCCTTAGATTCTCGAGCTGGTCTAGAGCTCTTTCTGAGGAGTCACTATGTCAAAATGTCTGTGAGAATGTCGTCTTGAGAGCCTCCCATGTAGTGAAATGGCCATCTGCATATTAATTGTACCATTTGTCTGCAAGGCCTTCCAATGTGGATGGGAAAAGTACTAGCATTGCATCCTCTCTATTTTGCAGACCTCTTCCACAGCATAGGGAGATGAACCTCCTCACATGATCATCACCATCCTCATAAGCTTGTCCTTTGAAGGTAGGGAACTTGATATTGAGTTTGGAGAGTAAATGAGAGGGATCCTCCATTTGCACTGGTGTTTCTTCTGACGTATCAGAGGAGAAGTCTAATGTTCTCCTATGCTTCTCCTTTGATAGTGGTGTCGCACCCAAATCAATAGATAAATTCAAGGACGGTAGAGGGGATCTAGGTTCACTAGTGGAAGATATAGCGGACTTGTTAAGGCTCCTCCGTACACGAAGAGGCTCCTTATCTGCTCGCGCATGGGTCATGTACTTACTTGCAAATGCAATAGGGCAAAAATACTAACAAAAAGGACTTTACTACCCTCAGGGCCTCTCACAGAAATGCAAGTGTCCCACCCTGCATGCCAAACTGTAGAGGAGGTACTGGGGTATCTACTTTTAGCAGGATCAAGCACCATGCACTCCAGTACTTCGCCTAATTACGGAAGGTTCTCCTTAGGGAAATATACCCTTTAACACTTCTATGAGTAGGCAGATAACAATAATTGCACAGAATTGTAAATACTCAGGTAAATGACAAATGACAATACTGGGAGACCAAACCACTCCTTAGTTCGAACAAATGATTACAATGTAAGCCAAGGAAATGCTACAAAGGTTGATGCTCTGGGCTAACATGCCACTCCAGAACTAAACAACATCAATACAAGAGATTCATCCAGTCCGTATAATGAACACAACTAGGTGTAGACTGGCACTGATCAATACAAAGTATCAAGACTTGCTCTAAGGGAAAGATCATGAAAATACCACTGAGTCACACTGAATGACAAAACCAAGCCACTCTCTTCACACTATAGTGCGATTAGCCCTGCATTGGGAAGCCCACGCTCTGTATCCTCGCTAGAGTGACTTCTTATAGTAGGCTTGTAGCCACAAAGTGCAAAGAGAGGACCCCTATACGTATGTAGGGTATATATATATATCAAATGAACACAAGTCCATTGCGTTTATAGGCTCCAATAGGCCAAGAAGGCCTTGCCGATTCTTCACGTCCACTGATCATGCGCCAATTGATTTGCAAATTTGGAGGGGTAGATCAAATATGCCACTAGATTTGAATTGGATCCCAAAAAATAGGCAGTTCTCATGAATGATTGGAAGCAACAGTCTTTTATCCACTTTCACTTTTACCAGTTAAACTTTTACTCTCACTTTTGAATGTAGGCTGAGATCTCATTATGTGTAGCCCATGGTATTGTACTTCCCTTCAGAACTCCTCCTTCACTTGATGCATATAACTCTTGTAGTAGTTTTTGATCCTTACATGTGTATGGTGTGCGTGCAGATGGAAAGTTGATTCTCCTTCCACCATTCATAGAGCTCAAGGAATTCCTTATTCAACGTTATGGTCGGGTTCCCGCAATCGCTTCTTTTCACCAATAGACTCAAGTGCGTGAGGTCATCCCTTCCATCCTCTGATTCAGTCCAATTCATTCCAAGAAAGAAGCTTTTAACAATGGCAACAAGACTGTAAGCAAAATAATCAAGACCATTGACGATCACACAAAAGGATTTGGAGCACACAACTCTCCACTTGCTTCAATTTATGTCTCTCTTTCTCAGTCCATATGCATATATATGTCTTCATGTACAAACTTGTAGGCCAGAACTGTTCACCTTAATCCTTAATGGAGCTGGCCATAATAATCACATACATGGTTTATGATTATCTAGTGCACATGACTTATGCACAAGGAAAGGAATATCTAAAAGCTCTTCCCCCTCCAACATAATTTCCTTCTGTGCATAAACTTCTCGATCACAAGCACCTCTCGATTAGGAGATGGAGCCATTTTTTTTTGGATTCCTCCAAAGCTTCTACGTGTCCTTTCTCCATGCTGAGAAGAACTCACAGTTCATTGCTTCTAGGAAGAGCTTATGTGCTCCCAACAAAAAGAAAGAAAGAGAGTGAGAGATAGGGGGGGGAGGTGGCGGGTGGGGAGAGGAGGGGTGCAGGGTGGGGATGGGAGGGAGGTGGTGGGTGGGGAGAGGAGGGGGGTTGCAGGAGGCAAAATGAATTATTTCACTAGAAAAGAGGCCTATTATAATAATAAACCAAAAGTTTGAATAGGGAGCTGGGGAAGATTCTAGAATATGCATACGATATTTTTCTTTAAGTAATCTAATTGGCTCAAGCAAATGAGCTTTAGGTACTAGAATAGGGCGCAAATTCCAAGGAATATAGGGAATAGTAAAAAGAATCATCGGTGAAATTATCCTAGGATCTGCACATCCTATCTTTGTAGGCTCAAGAGAAAATTCTCTTCCATGTTGCTAAATAATCTTCAGAAAATACTCTTTTTATACTGGAAGAAGGAAACCACTAGCATCTATCTTAATTTGATTTAAGAATTCTTTAGAAGATACATGTCCAATATTTCTTGGATCTCTAAGGATTGTGGCATGAATTACATTCTTTATAATATCATTACTAAATTTAGGTACTGGTTGTGCTATGGGTTTAACCTTCTTACTAACAGTTTTATATTTTGTGTGCACCAAAACTTCATAATCTTTATCAATATTAGAGACATATTGAATTAATGCATACTCATCAAGTGAAGACAGGCGAATATGATAATAAGAATTATTCTTGATAGCAAATTTCTAGTTCTTCTAATGTTGAGAAACAATGAGTGGTTTCAATAACATATTCATTTTTTTCATCAAATAATAGATACCCTTTGTTATAAACGTTTTTCATATGTTTTTATGAGTTTCTTAGGAATTTGTTTGAAATGTAAAATATTTAAAACAGAAGATGGAAAATAAATAGACATCTTATTTAAATTATGTACAAGAGTTTGCGAGATATCGAACCAAAGTATGTTGTTATCTCACTCAACAATGGCATTTACTCAAAATCCTGATCTAAATGTGTCAAAGGGGTTTTCCTTAAATACCTACGATTGCGAGGATGATTAATACAAAGCATCATAAATTGAACAGTTTTTAGGCCATCAGGAGAACGAATTCTAGCAAAAGCATTACCATCATCAAGTAATTTAGTTTCCATTCTCTGTTCACAAATGAATGGCTGCCCCAAAATAATTAGGTATGAGGAATCATCATGAGCAAAGAAGTTATGTTCCTCTCTAACATCTCCAATAGTGATTGGAACATTTGCACATACACAAAGTAAATATCCAGAAGCATTATTAGCTGCTTTCATCTTCCACCCATAGTCTCTATCTATAGGCCATTTTCCCTCATTATAAAACTCCCTTGAGACAACAATTATTGCAGATCTGAATCTATCAAGGCTATTTATGGTTTATTATTATTATTTCCAATTTTAACCATGGTTTCAGTAGTTCTCCTAGCCCAATGTTTTTAAGTAAAATGACTATTTGGGACTCCATTTCCTTTCTCTGTATGTCCTCGCAATGGTCCCAAATAATTTTTATGGTCAAACGGTTCTCGATATTCAGATTCATTAAATTGAATGATAGTAACTCTACGTTCATCTTGTTCTTTTCTCTCTTCCATTTCTATATCCCTAGTTTTATATGCTATAGGTTCTCTTTGTCTTTTTACAATACTCATAAAATCATCTTTAACATCTAATTGTGAAAATGCTAACCATTCTTCTATGTCATAGTCACCTCTACTTTCATATTTTTCTCATCCATTACCTTCAAAATATCTATTTGTTTCTCTGTTTGAGAGATCAATCAGAAAGTACGAAGTTTCTTTTTGGCTTTTTCTTCTTTAACATCGTCCTCAGGTATTGGTTGATTTTCATTGACTTTATCTTGACTTTTGTCTTCATTTGTTGCTTTCGTTTCTAAGTTTTCTACCACGTTTTTTACTTTTCCCTTGTTTTCAGGTTTCTGATCTTGATCCTGTTGTTTAGTTTCTTGACAAGGCTCCGTTCTAGGTGGTTCATTAATTGATTCGTTAGTCTCACTCTCATTTCTAGCCCTAGTCGTATGTTTAGATTGCCCCTCTTCATGGAGCTTCCTTTTCTCATCTATATTAATTTCATGAGCATAGACACATAACATGTGGACTGGCTCATTCCAACACATCTTTGCTCTCGTATCAAAACTCGTAGCATATAAAGACTCAATTGTTACTAGCAATATCATAAAATTGATTCCAAAAGTCACAATTAAAGTCGTCACTTTCAAGCCTACAAACATATGTGTTTTGACTTGTAGAGGCTTCAAAGAAGTTCTTCATACCCCCTTTTACATAGTTTGCTGCTAAAGGTCTTTTGGTCACATAATCACAGATCTTTTGATCAACCTCAGTGACCCAATTCCTATCTTTGGCCTCTTTAAATAAATTACATGCCCAATGTGGGTGGTCAATGTCATCACACCACAGGCATCTATGGGCTTGATTAAATGTTCTCCTAGTTGGCATTTGAGTCCTAGGATTTTGCTCTAGCTCTCTCGGTTTCTCTTGATCTCTTAGTCTAGATTCTTGAATACTTTTCATGGTTCCCATTTCAGTTGCTTAAGTCTCCATATGTTTCTCGATTGACTCTATTATAGTTTTCAACACAACAATTTTTCATTCATCCTTACCAGGGTTATGAGAAGTGTGATCATTTTCTACCTTGACTAGTGTACTCTGTCATTTATCCTAGGGGTTTGCATTCGATTGTGCTCCTGTCTTTAAGCTAGAATATGGACAACTACTCGAACATTTTCCCAATTGCCCGTTAGCCCTCTAGCAGTTGTGCCGTCCTCAAGCATAGGTTCAAGCTTGCATCTAAGAGAGGCATCTAGCATGCTTAGAAAACTACGTAATTTATCTGCTCCTAAAGCTGCTCGATTCATTTGAGGCATTTGGTTAAATTTAACATCAAATTCAATTAACCCTTGAGTTATACGTTGATTAAATTTAGTAGTTCCTACCCATCTCATAAATGTAGCCCTATTAGTCTTACTATAATCCTCATGTGAAAACTCAGTAAGAAGTTGGGTTTCAATATTTTCCCAAGTCATGTTACGTTGGACTACTCTAAGCTGGATTCTTTCTCTAGTAAAGACGTGAGAAATACGTATAAATGTGTCCTTTTTATGATCTTCAGGTAGCCCATATTGTTGAGTAAGTTGTTCATAATACCTAAGGTATGTAGTAGCATTTGTCCCATTGAATTCACCCCTATCCATTTTGATTGAATCAATTATTTTCCATATGATTTGTTCTTCGAATTAGTTACCCATACTGTATAAATATAAATTTTTTGAAAGAACCAAAATATATGTATGTAGTTCTGATAGAAGTACGTCTATTTCTTGTTCTTGTTGCGATGACATGGTAAAGGATACTTTGCAAACAGAGTTTAAAGAAATATACGTGAATAAGCTTGTTGAGGAGGCTCTTTGTGACTACGCTTGTGCAAATTTCTTTACATTTGAGTTAATCAAATCAATTCTAAAACATCAATTCTAGTGCATGAATGTGCAATCGTATCTTCTTCAAATGTTGAGGGACAAAGGTAGCGTGTAGAGGATCCTTCTACTTGTCAATCTCCATGGAGGGGCTCAGGTCACAATGACGAGCCCTTGACAGCCATGAGATTACAAGGTTTGAGAGTCAGCTACTGCTTTAAAGGATGTCGACACAATCGCTACAATTGCCAATGTACGTACATGCATATGCAAAGCATAAATAAAATGAATAATTGTATACCTAAGATGTCATGCCGAGTTTTCACGTCGGGTTCACCAATGTAGGAAGTATTGGCTACTTGGATGATGGATCAAGTCATCTCCCAATTTGGTCACACATGCAAGGTGTTTGGAACAAACTCAGGTACATTAAGTATACTTTACAAGTAGATTTAACATTGACTCACATACACCACAAATAATTTATCCATTTTATTTTATCATTTTAATTTAATTAGGTTTTAATTTCTTATTCATTAATACCTTAAATGTAAGTGTATACTAAGCTTTTAATACTTCAATTGATATAAAAAAAACACATCATTAAAATCGTTTATTAAAGCATATGTAAAAATAATTGAACTAATATATAGAATATAAAAAAATTTAATTAAATGAATTCATATCATGATTAAATTAAATGTTCATACACACCAATTTCTGACCCACATATACATAATAACGTTTTAAACCCCTCATAAATTATCATATATATACTTTCATACGCATTTATTTAGCTAATTCTACAATGTTCTATCTATACCCCCTACATACTAGGGTACATCCACACATTGAAATAGTTGTTTAGGGTAAAACCCTAACATATACACATATGAGCTTCATTAATTATGAAAATAGGTCATTTAAAGGTAAGTTATCAACAATGATAAAGATGGGGTTTCGATATCACAAATCAAAAATATTTTTATTTCCCTGAATATCAACTTGATGGAAATGTTTCCGACAACGTATCAATTTTTTATTTCTTTGACATGTATAGCATTCATGCCCGTATATGTTCATGCTTGTATATGTTAGGGATACTTCATTGAGCTTTATTAGATTTATCTACCAAGAGTGATTGCACATTTGGTTCTTACTTGCTCACTCATTCAAGGATATTAGTTTTCTCCTTATGTACTAGAGTTTATATATTGCACTTGTATTCTTGTTTTTAGGTAATTCTTGTACATTCCTTTTACGTAATAGAAGAAGGAGAAGAAGATCATTCTTCCTTGCCTCAATCTATGTGTGTGCTTTGCCTTGAGGGTGAGAGTGTGTGTGTTTGAGCTCTCTTCCTTATCTCCTTCCTCGTGACAATGACGCTTGTGAGTTACACCATGCTTTGAGAATTCAATTGGTAGCCATTTTTTCTAACATCCCCACAATGTCTAGAATGCCCAATCCACTACTATTGTTTTGGTTCATATGTATGTTCCATTTTGCCTCGGCATACCTCTTTTGTTGGGACCCTCCACCAAAGGATTTTTCTAGAGGAGCTTTTCAATTTTGCTAGATATTGGCCTTTAAATCTCTAGGATTTTAGAAAGTAAATCACAAAGGGAAGCAAAAAGGCATTTCTCACCATAGTGCACCCAACTAGGCTTAGCTACATCTCTTTCTAGTAGGTGAATTTATGTTCAAGTTTAGCAAGAACCCAATTCCATCTCTACCCTAGAGACACTTCAAAACCCATCAACATGCCCAACAATCTTAAGAGTTGCTTCTAAGAAGAATAAAAGAGCCTTGATCGATCAAGAATTTCATGGTGTGCCCCATGATGGCCTTGAAAGTGTACTTTGAGTGGTTAATTTTGGCATCAAAGGAAATGCAAAAGACATTAAGGCATTGCGAGAAGGTCGCAATGCTAGTGTTATCATTTTGAAGAAAAGGATTTGTGTCATCTGTTAAGAATCTCAATAGGTCAGGTTTTGACTATGGAGAAGAAACAAACCAAGATCTTCCTAAGCAAAGCATGCTCGTTAACCATGAAACTGAAGTGATCGATAACAATAGAAAATGGAAGTAGGACCAAATTCAAATCTTATCTAATAGAATTCTTAAATTTAATCACACAAAAGAGTTGGTAGTTTATATTAATACAAGTTGAGGAACTTCCTAATAGAATTGAGATCATCTTCATGAATCTAGGCCCACATCCGATATATTTCAAAAAATAGTAAAGAATTAAGTCCCACTCCAAGTGACTATATGCCTTGTTGACATCAATCTTGAGAAAAAGAATAACTTGGTATGGCTCCTTAGAAGATTCTAGGCCCTCCGACACATCAATAATGGCCTCGAGGATGGGTCAATGCTCAAAGAAGTACTTTTGTTCTTCATTCTTTGAATATGAAAGATGACATGTAATCTGAATATCCAAGAGCTTTGCAAGAATTTTATAACCTATTTGCACCATTTTGATCCGCTTCTAGTTTTCAATCTTATTTTAACTATTTTTTTGTGAATCAATTTTTTGACACCTTCGTTGAGATAGTTAGGTAAAGCAACAAACTCAAGCACTTCCTATAAGATCAAAGGCAATGGTCTCACCTACACATTCATAAAGTTTTTGAATAACTTGTTAGTGAGATCGTGCAGAACGAGCTTTTCCCATTGGGAAGGGAATCAATAACCTCCCCAGTCTCAACATCGTGAATCCGGGAGTCAAGATGGTAGCACAAATTAAGAAGAATTTTCTTGGACATGTTTTAATAGATGGAAGCCATACTATCACATCTTTGAGAGGACATTAGAATGGATGTACTCAAAAGCGGAGTGAAGTTGCTAGCAATAAAATTGATATTCTCCTCAAGTCAATTGCATTGGACTTCCTTGTTTTTCAATTATATATGGAATCTCTTCTTTAAGTTCTTCTTTCTTCAACACTTTACACATTTCCTTTGTGGTTTTATCCACTCACCATTCTTTAAAGTAAATTTGGAGATACTTTCTCTAGATTTCTTCTTCATATCTAAGTTTTATTTTGATTCTCAAGAGTTGTACATATAGGTGAGTCTAACCTTTACTCACTTCTACTTCAATCAGTCAAAGCCTACAATACAAATTTTCTCTTCATGTGTTACAAATAGTTTGAGTTCCCCTTGATACTTTCTAAGTGGAAATTGGGGTCATTTGAAAACCTTCTTTGAGCACTTAGCCAGTGATTCATTGGTACCAAAAAACTCAATCCTTGGTGAGGAAATCACTTGATAGATAGAAGGAAGGGAGAGGATTGAAGAGTTCATATGAAACTAGGGAGCTTTCATGTGTTTTCCTAGAAGCTTAAATTCTAGGACCA
Source organism: Ceratopteris richardii (assembly GCA_020310875.1). Classification (NCBI taxonomy): domain Eukaryota; kingdom Viridiplantae; phylum Streptophyta; class Polypodiopsida; order Polypodiales; family Pteridaceae; genus Ceratopteris; species Ceratopteris richardii. Next base: position 16,988,045 of record CM035441.1, read on the forward strand.
CAGGTTAATGACCTAAGATAAAAACGTATTCACTTTGAGTGTAGGAAGAAGAACCAAGAGAATCAATGATATTTTGAGATAGATAGAATCTTTCAAGTTTATTTTTTTACAATGCCATCCTTGAGTGAAGGTCCAACTAAGAGAAACCCTAAGCATCTTTAAATTCCATTAAATCCTAATGGACTTTGACTTGGTCCTAGATAACTTTGGCTTGGCCATCAATGATCAAAACTCTTTGGTTTAGTCTATCCAAATGGGGTTCCACCATGTTGAAGTCCCTATAAAGAATAATCCTAAAGGAAAACGAGTCAAGGCCTAGCCATGTATCCATCTCTGTGCGTATTGATTCATGGCATACACCAAAACAATAGTTAATTGGAGAGAGCTTCTTAAAGAAGCGGCTATCTATAGATGGTTACTATTGATCATGATCTGCATCATGGACTTGTGCAAAGTCACTCAAAAACCTTGGGCAACACTATCGATCCTCTTGAGTGCTTTGTGGAGAGTCAACAACGGGATGACGAAATACACATGAGTCTTTTACACAACTCCCCACCAATTTTGATCTCCTTTAGGAAGATGAAGTCAAGGTTAACATTTTTATATGGAATCCAATGTGCAATTATTGTCGAACTTAAAGGCTCATATTGTTGATTTCATGTGTTGGACAAATATCATAAAATGAGACAATAATCATTTGCGCGAGTCAATATCTTTATGAGTGATTCTATGAGTTATCCCTATCTCTATTGTGTTTTGGAATTTTCCTTTTTAAGAAGACGGGTCCTGGCCCACGAGTCATCCTTTGAGGGGCTCTTCCAAGGAAAGCCAATTGGGTGTTCTCCTTTGTGAGAAACCAAACCCATAATAGAATCAACTACTTGATTGGGAAACATCCATCTAGTTATTGAGCTTTCATATTGAGGTTATATTCTGCACTCAAGTCTTCTTGCTTATCTTGATTGGTTGTGGAATTAACCACCATGTTTTCTTCATTAATCATAAGTTGATTCACTTCACTTGGGTAGTCTAACTAGTTGATTTCATTTTCTAAGACATGGTAGAAGTTTGATTCATGGTCTGACACTGAAGGACTTGAGCTAGAGAATTTTTCAAAGCTACAATCTCTTCTATTTCTAAGTATGATGAAGGAAATAAAAGGGGATGTGAATAAGTTCTTCACAAACGGGATAGAAATGCCATCAGAGATCTTTGGACTTCTCGATAATTTTCTTGTATCATCGTTCCCATTTCTTAAATTTAAAATGATGTTTCTTAAAGAAATCAAAACAAACTATTGAATAAGAATTTTTCATTGTAAAATGGAAGTATACTCCATATGTGCAAAAGTTATCTATTTTCATTTTTTGTGCATCGCTTATGCATCTATCATCTCACAACATCTATGCATTATTTGTGTAATGACTTGCCCAAGCTACCATTTGCATATTTGAATATCTGAGTGGTTTTATAATTTAGCCCTCCAAATGCAATGAAGACAACAAAAGTTAAATCTCATTTCATTCAAAGTTTTCTAGTTACATATAGTTTAATATAAATCGTAAAGTTACTTATTCCTTCTTAAGTTACCGATGCTTTTTTAGAAATCAAGTGAATATTTATAGACTACATACTTTATCAACATTATCGAAGTTTTATACTAGGAATTTGTGAATACATTCCATTTTCATCTCATTTCATGAAGAACTTGGCACTGCCATAGAATATTACATGAATTGTAAGATTACTAATTGATTTTCAAGACACTGATGGTTTTATTGAAAATAAATCAATACATAGCCAATGTACACGCTATTAGGATTATGATTTTTACAAATAAAGGTTTAAATCTATTCAGTTGTTTTTTCCATCAATTTGAAAACGTCTTTGCTCGTGGCCAGTACATTGAATAACAAACAAAAACAGAAACTTAATTCATTTCAAACTTTTTTGCCTCATGTTTCATTTTTTATTGATTTTTCTGGTTTTAATTTACTTGGCTGTGTGCATGAGGAAGAGGATTGAGCATATGTCGAAGGATGTGGTTTAGCTATCGTTCTCGTAGCATTGTTAATGCTCATGGACACCACGAGCCGCTTATATGTCAGCATGAGGATGAAATTCGTAATGTCTGCTGGTACAGCATTTAGTTGTCATAGACGCAAACATTCATGAGAGAATATGTTCCTAGCTTCGTTACAGGACAACCATAAAAGTTAGAATGCTGATCGGAAGGATGGTCATGAAAGGTGTCACTGAGTGGAGCTTCCAAAAGACCATGAATCAATGAGTATCCTGCAAAGCGTGGTTTTTACTTCCCATTCTCTTAATCGCAATCTGTGAATGTCATCTTCTGGGTTGTTCTCGTGAGTGGCATTCTTGATTTTGTTGATTATGTGAGAACTGTACTCATGTGGTGGAGGACGATGAATGTCATTTCAGATGAAGGAAAACACAAATAAGCATCTTATCTCTTCATTTGGGATATGCATACGTCCATGAGATGTGATATGGTAACAATTCGTTTTGTTCAAGCTATGTCTTCATGACAGAGATCAGGTGTCCTTGTAGGTCGTAGACCTGATGTGGCTTGGAAAGAACGTTGTCAGATTACCCTATTGTCTCAATCGATCTCCAGAAATGAAAAATATTACATATTTTAGAATTACATATTGAGAAAGAGCTACGCTTTTTAGAAGAATATAATCTTTTAAAAAGAACATAATATTTTAGAATCTGAGATGTATAAAGGACTACTCTTTCCTGAAAAAGGTACATGTTAGTTTCCGATTTCAACGACGAAGAGCATATTAGTACTCCAATGTCTTTAAGAAGATGAGCATGGCCCAAAAACCAGCTCTCTTGAAGGGCTAACGGCTCGCACAAATTCATTGAGCAAGTCTCGGATTTATCCATCAGGTTGAACATGAGAACTATGAACAGAAGCACCTTCGCCACCTTAATAGCTTCTTCAAGAGACTCTTTGAAGGTGTTTACAATACTCAGATGGCTGCTGGGGAACTTATTAGGAGACCAGAAGACCACTTTGTACTCACGAAAGAAGTCTGATGTACACTCCAATCGCCAGATGGTCCTTTAGAACAATGTCTTACAGGCGAATGAGGTGAACATTGTGAAGCATCAGATGAACCCATTCAAATATTTCTGCTTTATTTCACATGTGTAGGCCGTAGAACGACTGGCGAATCTAAAAACATCTCCAATGTTAGTCTTCAAAGAGTATCAACTAACGTAGCACTCTAAACACCCGCATGTATTTGTTAAATAGCTCTGTGCATTTTCCTTACAAGTACTAGAAAGAAGGAACACTCTCTAGAAAACCACCTCAGCCAACTTAACATATTTTACACTTAGTTACCACAAAACTAATTATAAAATAAATTACGGAACTTCTGAAGGATCTTCTTAATAATACATACTAGAAAATGATGGGCATTAGGATAAGTACCTTAGCCAGCATGCATGCATCAGACAAAAAATCATTTCAGACGTACTCTGAGATGCGTACTCTCCTCCAAGAAGCTTTTGCCTTGTGGAATAAGCATGTACTTACATAATATTTCTTGTGTACTCTCCTCATATGTTGCACGAATCAAGAATACTCTTCAGAAAACCAAACGAGCCAAGTCAAGATATTCTAGCTCTCATTCTCAGCTTTTTATCATGAAACTGCAACCAAACGAGCCGAGTCAAGAGATTCTGAAGGATATACTTGACGATCTATGCTTAATAATGACGGGATACAATCCCGGCATTATTTGGTCCACCTTCGCCGGCATTTCACGTTAACGGGGGAAACCATGAATTCTCCTTTGACACACTCGACATGCCAACTTTCGCAGATCATCTTAAAAGCCTTAAAGGATTCTTTGAGATACTGTTTAAACTTTCTTGCATGTCGAATATATTAACAACCTAAACAACCACACGCAATCACCGAAGGCTTAAAGTAACTTCACCTCGTGCTTAGTCGGAAGCACCCTTGGTCCCCAGAGATCCACCTTGGGCAAACTGACACATTCTTGAAGGCATACTACATCTTGAGAGTACTTAGTTCCTGTCATGCACTCATACGTATTTGGAATTCAACCAAGTACTCAATAAGAGGGAGTTTCATTTAATTCATGAAACTGGATTTCATTTGAGGGATCTCAGTTACAGACAGTCTAATGTAAATCGTAAAATTATTTATTCATAAGTCACCGATGCTATAGTAGAAATCATGTGATTATTTATTATTTACATACGTTCTCAACATTATGAAACTTTATGCATTTCTGAATCCAACAATTTTCATCTCATTTCATGTACAACTTGACAGTGACAAAGACGTTTTTGCAGACGCTATTAGGATCATGAATATTTTGACACATCAAGGCTTAAATCAATTCAGGTTTCTTTTCTACCAAAGAGAAAACGTCTTTCTTCGTGGGCAATAGATTCAATAACAAACAAAAACAGGAAGTTAATTCATTCAAACTTTTTAGATTCATGTTTGATTATTTTTAATTTTTCTGGTTTCATTTTACTGGGTTGTGTGTATGAGGAAGAGAATTGAGCGTTGCATTTGTCGAAGGATGTGGTTTAGCTATCGTTCTCGTAGCATTGTTAATGCTCATGGACGCCACGAGCCGCGTATATGGCAGAATGAAGATGAAATTCGTTACATCTGCTGGTACAACATCTAGTTGAGTCCTAGACGCAGACATTCAACAGCGAATATGTTGCCAGCTTCGTTAGAGGCGAACCATAAAAGTTACAATGCTGATCGGAAGAATGACCATGCAATGCCACTGACTGGAGCTTCGAAAAGACCATTATTCAATTAACTTCCCATTCTCTTAAATCGGAATCTGTGAATGTCTTCTTGTGGATTGATGTCCTGAACGTCATCCTTTCCGTGGGTGAGATTGTTGTTCTCATTGATTATGTGAGGACCGTACTGATGTCTTGGAGGACGATGAATGTCATTTGAGGTGAAGGGAAACACAAATAAGCATCTTATTCCATCACTTGAGATATGCATACGTCCATGAGATGTGATATGGTGACAGAGATCAGGTGCCCTTGTACGTGACCTGAGGTGGCTTGGAAAGAACATTGCCAGGTTACACTATTGTCCCGATCGATCTCCACAAATAAATAAGAATATAATGTTTTAGAATGACAGATTGAGAAAAAGCTACTCTTTTTAAGAAGAATATAATCTTTTAAAAAGAACATAATGCTTTAGGATCTGAGATGTATAAAGGCCTACTCTCTTTTGAAAAAGGTACATGTTAGATTCCCGAATTCAACGAGGAAGAGCATTTTAGTACTTGAAAGTCTTTAAGAAGATGAGCATGGCCCAAAAACCAACTGTCTTGACGGTCCAACGGCTCGCACGTATTCATCGAACAAGTCTCGCATTCATCCATCAGGTTGAACATGAGATCTATGAACAGAAGCACCTTCACCACCTTAATAGCTTCTTTAAGACACTCTTCGAAGGTCTTTACAATACTCAGATGGCTGCGAGCGGACTTATTAGGAAACCAGAAGACCACTTTGTACTCACGAAAGAAGTCTCATCTACACTCCAATCGCCAGATGGTCCTTAAGAGTAATGTCTTACAGGCGAATGAGGTGAACATTCTGAAGCATCACATGAACCCATTCAAATATTTCTGCTTTACTCCATATGTGTAAGTCGTAGAAGGACTTGCGAATCTAAACATACATCCCCAACGTTAGTCTTCAAAGAATATCAACTAACGTAGCAATCAAAACACCCGCATGTCTTTGCTAAATAGCTCTCTGCATTATCCTAACAAGTAGTAGAAAGAAAGAATACTCTCTAGAAAACCTCCGCAGCCGACTTAACATATTCTACAATTGTTTAGCACAAAACTTCTAATAAAATAAAATACAGAACTCAGAAGGATCTCCTTCATAATCCACACTAGAAAATGATGGGCATTAGGATTAGTAGCTTAGCCAACTAGAATCCAACATGTATCGGACAAGAAAAACATTTCGGACGTACTCTGAGATCAGTACTCTCCTCCAAGTAACTTTTGCCTTGTCGAACAAGCAACTTGTATAGTATATGGTATGTACTCTCCTCGTATGTTGAACGAATCAAGAATACTCTCCAGAACACCAAACAAGCCGAGTCAGGATATTATAGCTCTCATTCTCAGGTACTTGCCATAAAACTGCTACCAATCTACTACGGAGATTCTGAAGGATATAATTGACGATCTATACTAAATAATGACGGGATACAATCCGCAAGTATCTGACAAAGAATTCCTCCAAATGTAGTCTGGAATCTTGACTTAACTCATTTACTCCACCTTCTTCATGTCAAGTTAGCGGGGGAAACCATGACTTCTCCTTTGAGACACCTTCACCATGTCAAAGACACCTTCGCCATGTCAACTCTCGCAAATCATCTTGAAAACCTTAAAGGATTCTTGGAAATGCTCTATCAACTTTCTCACAAGATAATAATGGCCTGCATGTGGAATATATTAACAACCTAACTTACTACACGCAATCACCGAAGGCTTAAAGAAACCTTAACTCGTGCTTAGTCGGAAGACCCCTTGGTCTCTAGAGGTCCATCTTGGGCACACTGACACATGCTCGAAGGCATACTACATCTTAAAAGTACTTAACGCACTCATACGTATGTGGAATTCAACTAATAACTCAATACGCGGGAGTTTTATTTGCATCATGAAACTGGAGTAAATCTTAGATGAGGATTGAAATAAATATGAATAAGTTAAGTCCAACTCTCTTCCCTATCTTCAATGAACAGTAAGTATAGTTAATGATATTGTTTCTGCTAATTTGGATTTACTTTGTAACGTCTCATTTGGTTAATTAACTAATTACTTTGATTACAAGTGTCCAAGCATATTCAAGTGTAAAATTGTATCTCCTTTAGAAATAGGAAATGAATTCTATCGTAGAAAACAATATATCATGTAGGTATATGTTGCTTCTAGGTCATTGAAAACATTTTTTTTCATAAGAAATAAATTTCGTATTTCTTCTTTCCGTTAAATAAAATGAGGAACGTTTTGAGAAAAAATAATTAACATCCGTGCTTTATTATCTACGTGTACTAGAGAGAAATACATTTACCCTATATGTTCACCAGAATTCATATATGTTGGAGTTTGGGGATTCAGAGCACATACACAAAACACAAAGAAACATAGTAGGATTCCAAGCATAACACAAAATGTATTATAATATTTGGATAGTACAAACATAAATTTCCCAATGATCGTATTAGATTATATATGAACTTAAGCAAAGAATATCCTAAAGAGGAAAACAAGTCACTTGATGGTCCTACATGTGCTAAAACTACGCAGTACTAGAATATGATAACAATCCTTCCTTAGGACTGATTGGATAAAACATGAGATGGCTTTCATGTGTTTCAAGGATGTTGAAAGCAATGTGACGTGACAGCAATCCGTAAAAGGAATCAATGTAAAAGCTCTATACAATCCTTTAAGCATCTTACAAATAGGATCTTGTGTTAAAAAGGTTGGCAATATTTTACTATGTGGATACATGAATGAAATTATATTTCTAGTAAAGTTTCTCTACTTATAATAATGATACTAAACCTAAATAATGTTAATCTTAGCACCAAACAATGCATTAGTCCCTATTTCCAGCTTGATTTGTTCCTCACTAAATATGGTAGTGAAAAAGTTCATCCAATAGCTCAATCAACCATAATGCATTTTGCACCACACACTCACCCATACTCATGAAAATGTAGCTTATACGTAGGCTCATTACTAGGAGTGTATAAAATATCTTATGGTTGTTGAACTAAGACATGCATGAGGTAACAAGCATGGAGTGAAACCTGATTCTGATGAGAAGCATCCCATACCATCTTACTAAAATGCAATCGTTCATCCTTAGCTCAAATGTCTAGGGAATGGATGAAGAGTTTACATATCATTTGGACGCTTCAAATAATTAATCACAACTACCATGAAGTTTCAAATAATGTGTTATTTGATACCTCATAAAAACGTTAGGTGGCTAATTGAATGATTCCTTATTAGCTCTAGGTCAGCACTTGTTCACCATGCATAATTGCATGAAACCAAACTATGAGTAGATTTGCATGCTTCGTACTCTCTTTCTAAATTGGTCTTAGAGTTTTGGGGAGCTCATATATCCCCCGTGCTAAAATTTCCTTTTTCTATCTTATGCTAGTAAGATAGTGAAGTTGAACCGAGGCCTCAATATTCATAACCACTCACTTGCAGACAAGCAATGGTTTGCAGACAAGCAATGGTAGTGAATGAGTGGATTGAAAAAGAAAAATGTAAATGAAAGAGAGTTCAGCATCGTGGACACCAAAGGGTAGGGTCAAAACATACCATGAATAAAGGATCAATAGGAAAATGAAGTAGAAATCAAGAAAAATATACACAAACGAATGCGATAATTGTGGCAAGCGGGGACACTTTTCAAGGGACTGAAACAATAGCGAATAGGCTACAAAATGGATCAAGGCAACTTGTCAAAAAATTCAAATACATTATCGAAGAAGTGTTTTCTTCGCAGCTTGATAAGAGAATACATTAAGATTATACTTTTCTCATGTTTTGAATGATTTGATTTAAGATGAACCTAGCTTTATTCACTCAAGTTGAAGTTTTTCAGAGTTGTTCCAAGTGTAAAATTATGGGACTCGTAGATAACTATATTCCTTTCAACTAGTAGTTGTTTACAAAGAATAGAGGATGTGTGTAATCGCTTTGTGATGTGTGTCTACAAATATGTTATATATATCATATGAATGTCAATATGTGATCGACATGTACTAATGAACAGATGTTTAGGTGATAACATGTATATGAATATTTTGTTATGTTTCTTATTTTGTATTTGAATGTGTGCACATAGAAATATTTGCATTTTTACGCTTATTTATGTATGCAAGTGTGTGAGCCCTTGAGTGATGTATGCATGTGTGATCATTTTTATGTGTATAGGTGTCTTGGTATTATGTATGTTTGTTCATATATATGTTTGTGCGCTCATATGTATGTCTGTACGTGTGTGCGCACTCAAATGTATTTGACTATGTGTATGTGGTATGTGTATAAATGCATATAACCTCATATAGCCTAGAAATCGTAAATGTGAAACCATATTACAAGAGACAAAATAAAAGAAATAAAAAAGGAGAATAAAAAAGTAATATATGAATAATGAATCAGATTGAAAACTAAATATGAAAAGAATGTAAACGTAAACTAATAAATTAAGGTAAATATCCAAGTGTGTGAATATTTATGTCTATGTGTATGAGTGAGTATGATTTGACTGTGTGTGGGAGGTATGATTGTGTGTGTGAGGTGTGGGTGTGAGATGTGTGTGTGAAGTGTGGTTGTTGAGTCAAGTGTGTGAGTATAATTTTGCATGCATATGCATTTGTGTGTGGATGTGTGTATGATTGTGAGTTTGAATGTGTGTGTGGGTGTGTGTCTGTGTGTGTGGATGGATGCTTGAACGTTGTTTTTCTATATGTATATGATTGTTTCTATTCTTTCTTTTATGTTCCTTGAAGATGAGAAAGATAGAGAGAGAGAGAGAAAGAGAGAGAGAGGCATACAACCACACATGCACACACAAATAGAGTGAGTACGTGTGTGAGAGAGAAACAGAGTGACATATGTGTATATTTGTGCGGTGCAAAAGAGGGAGATCGCAAACAAGGACAAAGCAAGAGATATTTAGATAGAGAGAGATGGAGAGCTCAAGGAAGTAGAGATTTAGGTGGATTTTTCATGTGTAATGAAGTTGGAGAGATAAAGTGCGTTGCAAGAGGTCGAGATAGAGGTGGAGATATCATGCATAGAGAGGGTATAGAGATATACATAGAGAAGGAGAGGTGTAGGAAACTGCCATGGAGATGGAGAAATTACATGCAAAGAAGGTGAAGTGAGAGAGAGTAATAGAGAGACACATAGAGAGAGAGAGAATCAAAGAGTCAAGGACAGAGATAGAGAATGGTGCAACAATTATTTTACAGTGCAAAGAAGCACCTAGAGAGAGAAAGAGATAGAGAATGATACAGGGTGCAAGAGAGAGAGATAACGAGAGAGAGAGAGAGAGAGAGAGAGAGAAAGAGACTTGTAGGGATGTGGTGATGTGATGATAATGGTACAAACGGATAAACAGACATATAGGGAGAGATAAGGAGAGAGAGAGCGAGAGAGATAGAGAGAGAGAAAGAGAGAGAGAGAGAGAGAGAGAGAGAGAGAGATTCGAGGATAAGGAATGTTGAATATAACTTTTTATTACAATGGAGAGGGAGAAAGAGAGAGAAGGTAGAGATAAAGATTCAAGTAGATAAAGAGGGAGAAGTTCAAATGATAATGTTGCAAACATGCCCATATGCGACATGCATAGTATAGAGTTTTAGATACAGAGGAAGTAAAGGAGAGACAGGGAAAGAGGAGACAAAGAGAGATCGAGATAATAAGAGAATGAGATTGTTGCTACACACAAGCACACAAAGATGTGGCGATAGAAATAGAGAGATAGGTATAGAGGGGAGAGGGAGAGAGAGAGATAGAGAGAGAGAGAGAGAGAGAGAGAGAGAGGATAGAGAGAAAGAGAGATTGAGCAAGAGAGAGAAGTAAAGAATGAGAGATAGAGACAGAATGAGAGAGCGAAAGAGAGAGAGAGAGAGAGGGGGAGAGAGAGAGAGAGACAGAGAGAGAAAAATATATGGACAGGGAGTGTGAAAGCCTGTGTGCACGTAGGCAAGTAAATATGAAATTGTAATGATATGTATATTGTTATGAGTATATATGACGAGTTTTTTTTTAATTTCTTGCAAAAAAGAAGGAGATTAAATAAGGAGAACAAATAAGATGAAAAGGTGAACAAAGAAAACTATTGAAGAAGAACAAATACAAGGTTAAGAAGGGATAAAGGAAGAAGAGTAGAGAAGTTGAATAATGGCAAAGCGAAAAGAATGAAAAGACAATGAATTCGATTCAATTATGGCAAAAAAAAAGTAAATCGTTTGCGTATTTAATCAATGATTTTTTTTTTATTGTTACATATCAAGCGATTGTCTCTAATGACAGATCACTTTGATTCACTTATCTTTTGGGACAGTTTTAGATAGACTTGTCACATCCAATTTGAATACTTTGTGATAGTTTTCAGAAAGGAATAATGATTCTACACTTCATTAGCATAATGTGTTAGAAAAGAAAGGTTCAATTCACTTTTTTTTGGGGCACGTTTAGATAGACTTTTCCCATCCAACTTGAATATTTTCTGTGTAGTTTTCAAAAAGGAATAATGATTCTATACTTCCTTAGCATAATGTGTTAGGCTCAACAGTGAAGGCTTTTGCACCTCATTATATATTTTCAATCTAAAAGAATTAAAATATTTCTCTCTTATATAGACCATACGAACAAGTTCTTATCCAATTTAAATTAGAGCAACATTTATGTGAAAAGAGAAAGCGAAGAGAACAAGATTAATTTTTTTGCGTAATTGAAAGAAGACGCCTTAAGGTGCAAGTTTGTTCATTTTGAAGTGCTTTTCAAATAGCAAGGAGCTTTGAGCTCTAGAAGAGGTCTCTTGATGAGACTAAAAAGACCAAGATGACGTTCAACACATTCAGTCTCATTGCAATCGAAGAAGGATTTTGCATGTATGCAAATACTCAGGAGACATCACCACGTCAAGGGGGATAATCAAAAGACTCGAAAATAAAAGATGAGAAGGTTAAGGTAATCTTTATGTGTTTTAAATGGTGGAAAATTCAGCACATGCTCTATGAGAAAATTTTGGGAATAGAAGAGAGCCAGAGATTCGGAAGAGAAAGAACTCGCAGCCCTCTATGAAACAAAAGCTATGCATATTAAAAGAAGAGGGTAAAAGAAGGCTAGGGGTGCAACGCACATCAGCCAAAACTGAAAGAAAAGAATTCATGGAGGCAAGTGAGTTAAGCTATCAAGAAGATGGATTGCAGATAGAATTTGAAACAGCCCATTATGTAGAAGAACATCAAGAGGTGTTGATTGAAGCCAAGACGAAGCTGCGGAGAGGTAAATAAGGCGCAACAATTGAAGATACAGATTTCCAACAAAGACAAAGTCAGAAGAATCCATTTGGAACAAGGAAGACATTAAAAGAGTTGGTAGAAATAAGGAGATCAAGATAATGAATAGAAGATAAAACAAATCCAAACCAATATTGTTGAAGTGATGAAAAAATCACGAGGAAGAAAAGAAGATCATGAAGGTGAAGAGAAAAAGGCAAGTGGATTCAATGAGAAGAAAGAAATGCTAAAGAGAGAAGAAGAAGATATTATAGAAGAGTTTGTTTCAAATGTATAAGACGAAGGCCATTAATGGCAAAGAGGAAAGAAAAGAAAGAAAACAATCAAGATGGAAGATAAAGCTAAACAACAAAATTCTAATAGATCTTTCTTCAGAGGCTAGAAACATTTCTATTCACCGTTGTTTCTTTTGTACGCTCTTTGTATGGATTACATTCTTGCCTTCTATCCAAAATAATCATTCTCCGATAGTCAACAAAGAAGATGAGGTTTCCTGGAGGATGATAAGATCTTGGATTTCAGCTTGCGGGGGAGCTTCCCAATTTCATCTTTGGGGGAAGAAGTAGAAATTAGAAAGCTTCAATTATTAACCTTACTGTTAAAGTTTCTCAACGATGAGTTATTCGCACCATCTACAATCATTTAAATAGATCCCTATTGTACACAGCATATGAAAAATCTCTTATGTCTTTTAAATTAGACCAAATTTTATGCTCAAAGCTAACGCCAAGAGAAAAAAGCTAATCTTACGTGATTGAGAGAAAGAAGCATGACTAAATGCTTGTTAAAACATTTAGCAAAAAAGTCAAGCTATTGAACATCTAATTAATGTGTATCAACATGAAATGACAATAGCTTAGAATGCGTCATTCTTTCACTTGTGATGGATCGCTTACCCCACCATTACTACTCTACCTTATGAGACCTCTGAAGAGCCAACCTATGGTCTACGTAAGGATAAGAGAAGCCTACTACGTTATTGATCAACTCTATTGATAGGAGCATCTACTTTATTCCTCCTCATCATATTGTGGAGTTGATGTGCTATCTATCCTCCTCTACTCAATTTTGGTAATAGTAGTACATATTTTGTATCTCTCATAGTTCAACTTGCATGTTGATTATCTTTCTTTCGCATTGTTCATTGGTAAAGTAACTTAAGCTCGTGTATAATATGAAAAAGTTTGTAAACATTATGTGACTTTGTGTGGACTGAGTTACGACACTTAACGTATATGTGAATGTATATAAATGCATATGAGAAATGTTTACATATGCTTGAACTTACATATTCACTTATGGAATTATTATACACCTCGATTATGGAACATAGAGTTGTGGAGTTTAATTTGTCTCAAAGAGCATAGAGAGTACACATGTGGAAGCAAAGTCAACAGAAGAGTCTACTCACAAATTGAAAAGTATAAGACTTTAATTGACCAGAACATGAAGTGGGAAAATTTACATGGATCAAAGTGAGTTTGCCAAGAACATGAACTAGAATCTCCATGTTTCCAAACAAAATAAACTATGGGAGGGTTTCCCTCTTTATAAAGAGTTGGGGGATTCTATCCAAAGTACATCATATGTGGGATAATTCCCCATGAAGGAGAATGATTAAAGGTTAGAAGCAAATCGCAAGGTACCCAAATACAAGTCAATGAAACTAAATTAATATGAAATGGATCTTTTTTTAGATACAAAATGAAGGTTCATGCATATGCATACTAAAAAGATACATGCGATCCTATCATCAAAAACCCCTCTATAGCTCCATTTTGGAGTGATTGAATGTTGTAGAGATCCATGAGCCGTTGGAGAAGAATCGGACGTAAAACATTTGTGAACATGTCCAAAATGCTCTCGTAAGAGGTACACTACTTTAGAATTTTCTCTTTTGATATGATCTTCTCATTGATTGACTCCTATTTGATCTCTACGTGCTTGGTCAAACTATGGAAGAATTGATTATTGGTGATTGCCAAGTCTAACTCATTGCTTATGTGGATTCATGTAGGAGTATCGGGCAAGATACCAATATCAAAAAATAAACAATGAAGTCATGTGGCCTCACATGGTACAAACATGGATACTCAATACTTCACCTCTATTTATGAATGAAAAACTATGGGCTCCTTGATAGGTTCCCAAGATATGCATCCTAAGCCAACCAAGAAAATGTACCTAGAAGTAGACTATTGATAGTTAGGATCACCATCCCATTTTTCATCATAATATCTTATGACAATGTCCCCTCTATAACAAATAATATGATTTCAAGTTTGGGAAAGGTATATAACTAGGCTGTAAGCAAATTTTCAATGTGTCTTATTAGATTGATATGCATAAAAACTTTCAAGCATCTTACAAGGTAGAGCTTGTGTGAAAAAATTTGGCGATGTTTTACTATGTGCATACATCAGAGAAATGCTATCTCTAATAAATGTTCTCTAATTGAAATAACAATACTGAGTCTAGATATTGTTAATGTGAGCAGGTAACAATGCATTTGTCCATGCTACCAATGTGACTTGATTGTCAATAGATATGGTAGCGGAAATGTTCAACCAATGGCTCAATCACCCATAAAGCATTTTTCACCACACATGCTCAACCATACCCATGAAATGTAGCTTATTCTTAGACTCACTACTAGAAGTCTATAAAATATCTTATTCTTTTTTAACTAAGACATGCATGAGGTAACAAGCATAGAGTGAAATTTGTTTTTTATGATAAGCATTCCATACATTCTTACTAAACTTCAATCACTAATCCTTAGCTCGAATGTCATGAGAATCAATGAAACATTTACCTATCATTTGGATGCTTTAAATAATGAATTGGAACTGTAGAGGGGCTACTGGGGTATCTACTTTTAGTAGGATCAAGCATCATGCACTCGAGTACTTTGCCTACTCAAGGGAGGTCCTCCTTAGGGAAATATACCCTTTAACATTTCTATGAGCAGGCAGATCGCAATAATTGTACAGTAAATGTAGACACTCAAAGAGAAGATCAATGTCAATGGCAATAGTAAAGGACGAAACCTCTCCTTAGTTCACACAGATGATTACAATATAGGTAAAAGAGATGCTCAAAAGTTGATGCTCTGAGCTAACATGCCATTCCAGAAGTAAACAACATCAATACAAGAGATTCGTCCAATTTGTACAATGAACACAACTAGATGCAAACTGGTAATGATCAGTACAAAGTCTGAACACTTGCTCTAAGGGGAAGAGCACAAAAATACCACTAACACAAGAATACCACTAACTCAAAATGAATGACAAAACTAATCCACATCCTTCACACTAAAGTGCTATTAAGCCCTCCATTGGGAAGCCCATGCTCTATATCCTCACCACAGAGTGACTTCCTATAGTAGGCTTGTAGCCACTGAGTGCAAAGAGAGGACCCTTGTACGTAGGTATGTATATGTCTCCCAAATGAACACAAGTGCATTGAAGGCCTATTCAAGAAAAATGGGAATTACACAAGATTTTGAGACAATTCTTTCTATCCCAATGTTTTACTTTTCAACTCATTTACACGCTACAATATGTTATTATCTCTTGAGTGGGGTATATTAAATTTATACTTTAACATTAAGGATAATTGTATTATAAATGAGGTATCAAGTTTGGGCTCAAACTTAAGAAGTCAACATAGTAAGTAGCATAAATGGGGCCTGAATAATTCCCTAATTTCTTGAATAAGTCTTATTGCTTTTATAGGCTCCAATAGGCCAAGAGAGCCTTGCCGAATCCTCATGTCCACTGATCATGCACCGATTGATTGCCCAAAATTGGAGGGGTAGATCAAATATGCCACCTGTCTTGAATTGGATCCTCAAAAACAGGCAGTCGTCATGAATGGTTGGCGGCAATAATCATTTTCTCCACTTTCACTTTTACCACTTACTATTTTACTATCACTTTTGCATAAGATTTGAGACCCTTATTATGTGCCGCCTATGATATTGGAATGACCCTCAGAAGTAGCTTTTGACCATCCGCAAATTGGACCCCTCTTTCACCCACCTGTTTGCCATATTTGAAGGGTAGCTGATTTATGAATTCATGAGCTCCAGCTATCTCTGCAGCCTTGATAATATCATCCAGGCTAGCTTCCTCCATACCAAAGAGAATATTCTTTCTGATAGTAGTTGTGAAAAGTGCAAGTTCTTGACTCACCAACCTTATTTGAGACGGAAGCCACCTAAATTGCAGATAACCAATGAAGCACTTGA
>CM035441.1:17014450-17114450 GCA_020310875.1 Ceratopteris richardii
CATTATCCATATCCATTTTCTGAGCCTGTAACTGGGAGAATATAGCATTAAACTCATTCAAATGAGCAACAACACTATCTATGTCATTTATAAGAAGGTCATATAATTTTCTCATCGGATAAAATTTATTTGATTCCGTCTGTTTCTCATATGTATTGCATAACTTCTTTCCAAAGCTCCTCTACACTTTCACAATCTAATACTGTAAAGTAAACATTATGTGCCAGGTGCAAGCGAATGGTAGATTTAGCCATTTCATCTAACTCATCTCAATCATCTTCATCCATGTCAGCAAGCTTCTTTGAAATCCCGTTTACTGGCTTCCATTGCCTCCTTTGAATCAACACATCTTTAATCTTATTCTTCCATAGAGCAAAGTTTGTGCCATCAACTTTTTGGATCTCAAAATGATCTTTGCCCTCCAAGTTATAGCTCCTCCTCGGAACACTGGCACTAGACCTTGATCCACCAGATGTGCATGAGACATCTAATGCCATGATGATATAGAACTGAATAGGATGATAATGGAGCTAGAAGAGTCCAAACACCAACAAATAAGTGTATCAATGAGTAAATCGACCACTGTATAGTTGACTAAACCAGAAATCTGAAAAACTTTTGCGAGATTATCCTCTACAAAATGAGCATATGACCAGTGTCAAAGTATCAAAGTATTATAAAAGTGGGAGTACTCACATGTCTACTTGCATAGTGAATCACTGACTCCACTGCATATAATCAGTTATCCAATAGAAGCCAACTAGGCTTATCGAGCAGTGCATGTATTTATAGGACTTTTTGATTATGTCGAAAACAGTGGTTACATGAGAGCGGCTTCGAAAAGCAAGTGTGAAACTAAAAGTTGGTAACTTTTACAGAAAGCCATTGCTTTCAATAACAAAAACTATGGTCTACAGCAACCCCTATTTTAACCATTACTTTTGTAGCTGTTTCTAACAATAGAACCTCCTACGCATAATAATTACTCGGATTATTGATATCCGCCCTTTCACGCTTTGCATGCTCCTCACGAACCTTCAGCTGCTATATCAGAAACATCAAAAACACATTAATACATTAATAATATAACACTTTAACAATGCATTGTTCAACATATTCCATGTTACAATCCATCAGTGCATTGTTCAACATATTCCATGTTACTGTTACAATCCAACAATGCATTGTTCAACATATTCCATGTTACACTCCAACAATGCATTGTTCAACATATTCCATAAGTTATAACATGCCCCTCAGTTGAAAAAGCAACTTACCTCAGTTGATAAAAGAATAAACATGGATGGCCAGTCACATGTTTTATCATTGAATTAAAAAAATAGGCATGTGCCATGTAAAAGCACATGCATGGAAATGTTCATGGAGCTGTTACATTAATGTATTGTGTATGATATGCAGAAATTAAGTGGTCATAATGAGGTGTTAATTGTGTTTTATGTATCCATTGACATTCTTCAATAGAGTGATTTTTGTACTTAACCAAATACCGATGGTATTGAGTACTTGTGTGTGTAGTAGTGACATCATGATCAATTTGGGTGAGGAACATGGGAATGGAAGCTTTTGACAAAAAACAATTACAAAAGGTGCACGAACAGTAGTGGTGTGTGCAGTGTTATTGTAAGCAAATTGAAGCAATGGAAACTTTTCATCCCTGTTATTAGGATTATCTAATGAATAACAACACAATAAATCAAGAATCGGACTATTTGTAGCCTCACTTTGTCCATTACTTTCAGGATGAAATGCAGAGCTAAAATCTATTTTAGAACCAAAATGTTGAAATAAAGCAACCCAAAAATGATTACAAAATCGAACATCACGGTCAGATAACATTACTTTAGGAAATCCATGATGTGGGAAAATGCATTTAATGAATAATTTTGCAGCTTGAGGTGCAGTCAAAGTTTTTCTACATGGAATGAAATATGCATATTTACTAAACCTATCAACTATTGTCCATATCATATCATTATGCGATGAAGTGATGGGAAGACCTGTGATAAAATCCATAGAAATTTGTTCCCATGGTTCATTTGGAATGGAAATTGGCATTAATAATCCAAATAGTTTACCATGATGACGTTTGACATGCTGACATACAATGCATTGAGAAACATAATGTGCAATATCTTTTTCCATGTGTGGCCAAAGGAAGAAATCTTTGCAAGCAAAAATGGTGCTTTGTATGCCTCTATGACCCATGTAAGATGGTTCATGCATTTCTTTAATGACAAAATATTTAAAAGCTTGGGTTATGCACAATCTATGTTGAAAATAGAGAAAACCATTATGAAATGTATAATGTTCATCAGATAAAGATGCACTATTGTTGAAGTCATGCCATGCACATGAAAAATACAAATCAGATGCATAAGTGGAAACCATTTCTTGAAAAGAATGAATTTGGATGGTAGAAATATTATTCAAAACAACAGAATGCAAAGGAAAACGGCTAAGAGCATCAGCTACAACATTAGCTTTACCAGGCTGATATTGTGTCATGGGTTGGAAATTTTGAATGAATGATGCCCATTTAAGATGCCTATCAGAGATTAAGAGTTGATGTAATAAATGCTTAATAGCCTATTGATCGGTTTTGATTAAGACCTTAGAGCCCATAAGATAGTGTTTCCAAATTTGCAAAGCATGCACAACTGCTAACAATTCTTTATCATACATACTATAATTCTGTTCTGAGAGCTTAAGCTTCCTACTCTCAAATGCAATGGGATGGTCATTTTGCATTAAAACAGCACCTATTCCTGAACCACTAGCATCACTAACGACATGAAAGAGTTGTGAAAAATCAGGTAACTGTAAAACAGGTGCATGTGAAAGTGCATGTTTCAGTTTTTTCAAAGGACTGTTGTTGGGTAAGTCCCCATGCAAATTTTATTTTCTTTTTCAACAACAAGGTAAGAGGCAATGTCAAATAAGAAAAATTTCGAACAAACTTCCTATAGAAACTAGCCAACCCAAGAAAAGAACGAACATCATTGACTGATTGTGGTGTAGGCCATTTTACTATAACTCTAATCTTTTTCAGATCCACATGCACACCTTCACTTGAAATAATATGTCCTAAATATTCTAGCTTATGCTGAAAGAAGTAACTCTTTTCAAGATTAGCATAAAGTGTGTTCTCTCGTAAAAAATGAAAAATAGTTTGAAGATGCTTTTCATGTTCACTATCATTCTTACTGTAATAAAGTATATGATCAAACAATACAAGAACAAAAGCTTGGTAATCAAAAAAAATATTGTTCATCATTCGCGCAAATGTAACAGGGGCATTAGTAAGTCCAAAGGGCATTACCATAAATTCATAATGGCCAGTTTGAGTTCTAAATGCAGTCTTGAAAATATCACTTTGTGTCATACGAATCTGATGGTAACGTGATTTAAGATCAATTTTACCAAAGACAGAAGCTCCTCGTAACTTATCTAAGAGATCATCTATTCATGGAATAGGGTATCTATTCTTTATTGTGATCTTGTTAAGGGCTCTACAATCAATGCACATTCAATAAGTTTTATTCTTCTTCTCTACTAAGAGAACTGGTGCTCCAAATGGGGAAAATCTAGGCCTTTTAAGTCCTTTTTGTATTAAGTCTTTTACTTGGTTTTCTATTTCCTTTTGACGTAGTGGGCCATGTCTATAAGGTGCTTTATGAGGAGAAGAACTACGAGGGACTAAATCTATGCTATGGTCAAAGGATCCTCGAGAGGGTGGTAGTTCAGACGGATACTCAGACATAAATGAAAGGTTTATATGCATCAGGAAGTGTATGAGTATAATCATTGATGACATTGACAAAATCAATGCATGAATTGAATCCTTTCCTAAATGCACGCCTTACTTGAGTGTGACTAATCAATGGAAATGGTTGGAAATCATGTCGTGCAGACAAAGTACTGACTTGACCTTTAAATTCAAAGTTAAAGGTATGCGTATGGTAGTCAATATGTGGGTTATAATGGTGACGAAAAGGCATACCTAGTATAACATCGTAAGATTGCAAAGGTGCAATTAAAAATGTTCGTGAATCAACATATGGGCCTATGCTAATCGTAACATCTTGCACTTCTCATGTTACGTTATAACGACTACCTTGAAATGCAGCTTTCACTTTATATAAGGAAGGAAACCTTTGTAATTGAAGTTCTTGTACTAATAAATGTGAAATGAAGTCATGTGAACTACCATCGTCATGTAGAATTTGAATTAGTTTATTATTTATTGTACCTTGCATGCAAAGTAGAGAGTGAAGAGAGATATCATTACCCAAGGTACTTAAGTCATTCTCCAATGATTCCTCTATCCAAACAGGAGGAATATCTTCATTATGGACCTCCATGTTATGCAATTGAGCTGTAGCCGGTTTCCTGTGAAGAGGTCGCAATCTGCACCTTATTTTTGTATGTCTAGGTTTAGCACAATTCCAACAAGTGATTCGTGGTCGCTTCTGTTGGGCATCCACCATTGAAGTTTGAAGGGTAGGTGGTTTGGTCGGTTGGAGAGATGAAGCAACAGGTAGAGTTGAGTAATTGGATTGTGGAGGACGAGGAAAACTAGGGTAAGATGGAGCATTAAAAGTATGCTTCATAGGAAATGTAGGTTTAACATAAAGTGGTCGTTGGTGCGATTGTTGTAGTCGAAGTGACTTGGTTATGGAATGGAATTCTTTTTCTGCATCATAGGCACAGGATATAGCTTCATTGAGGATTATAGGTCGTACGGTGGGAAGCTTAGCTTGGATTCCCACCTCCAAACCAACTAGCATCGTAAGTTTGTCTGCCTCAGGTAGAGGTGAATTACTGTAATCCTCCATGGTGTTCTTGGACCCTTAAGCTAGTGCTTTCCTCTCGGGATGTACCCTAGCAGAAAAGTACCCTGTCTGGATGTACCCTAATGTACTGTGACAGGATGTACCCTGTCTGGATGTACCCTGAGAAGTGTGCCCTGAGAGGTGTACCCTGAGAAGTGTACCCTAAGAAGTTTACCCTAACAGGATGTACCTTGAGACGCACCGCATGGCGTCGCACCGTGCCGCCTTGAAAAGTGAGAAAAACTACAAGTTATGTTAAATATAAGAGGAAAGAACTTGAGTGAAAACTCCAAGAAAGAGTATAGTGGTAAATTTACTTCCCTTGAAAGTAGGAGGTTGTGGGTTCAAATCCTCCTACCTTAGGGAATCTAAACCTCTCTATTGCCACTCAAAATTAAAATTGCCTCGCGCATAGCCAACGGTCGCCAAGGGAGCCTTGGGTGCCAATATTGCCAATGTTGCCAATGTATTGCCTAAGTTATTGCCTAAGTTCTTTGCCTTAGTTGACGCCTTGGAGTAAGCCGAAGGAGTAAACGTAGATGAAAACATAGGTTCTGGTTCTGGAACTGGAACTGAAACAGAAACAGAAACTAGAAACAAGAACCGGAACCGAAGACGGAGACGGAGATGGAGACAGAATCGAAATCGGAATCAGAAACAGAGAACAAAACCCTTTGTATTGACGCGTGCAGAGCTTTGATACCACTGTTGTCAGGATCTTGCTCACGCGCATACAGAGATTACAAATGCAAAAGACACACAGAAGAATAGAGACAACAAGAGACGAGACTGAACGTAGTATTGGGTGCAATCTCCCCCCATGCACTCTGTTTCGACAGTCCACAGAGTGCATGTATTTATAGGACTTTTTGATTATGTCCAAAAGAGTGGTTACATGAGAGCGGATTCGAAAAGCAAGCATGAAACTAAAAGTTGGTAACTTTTATAGAAAGCCATTGCTTTCAATAACAGAGATTGTGGTCTACAGCAACCCCTATTTTAACCATTACTTTTCTAACTGTTTCTAACAATAGAACCTTCTACGCATAATAATTATTCGGAATATTGATATCCACTCTTTCACGCTTTGCACGCTCCTCACGAACCTTCAGCTGCTATATCAAAAACATCAAAAACACATTAATACATTAATAATATAACACTTTAACAATGCATTGTTCAACATATTCCATGTTACAATCCATCAATGCATTGTTCAACATATTCCATGTTATAGTTACAATCCAACAATACATTGTTCAACATATTCCATGTTAAACTCCAACAATGACTTGTTCAACATATGCCATAAGTTATAACAACTTGTTCAAGGTAATGTCAACCTTAATCTTTCCCCTTCTTCAGGGACCACAAGAGTGTAGCTTAGTGGCAAGATATTGTCACGGTTAAGCGAGCTCAGGGGGAAACAATACTGGGATGGGTGAGCTCCCGAGAAGTACCGAGAACCTCTATATTCCTTGATCATTGAGGTCCTCCCTCACGCGCAGCCAATGGCGCCAACCGTGACTTCCGTGACTTGGATGACAAGGTATGCCAAGGTCTATGCCTTGGTCACCACCTTAGTCATAAGCCTTGGGGGGGGGGGGGCTATTTCATGTGGGGCTAAAAGATGTCATCTGGATCCAGGCCTACACATAGGTTGCTCATGGCATATGTGAATGTGCCTAATTGGCTAGGTGGGATTTAGAAATTTGTGCATTAAAAGAAAGGAAATTTTGGTGGAAATTAATTGGGTTGAGCTTGAGGAAAGTGAAATCCAATTAGTCCTAACTAAATCTTTGGAAGAAAACTTATTATTCATGTTTATATTAAGCTTAAATCAACATGCATTCCAAATGATTTGAAATATTCAATTCATAATCAATGTAATTTTAAATCTAATAAATTAATGCGTCTTCAAAGTAAGGTTGATATAGATCATTTCTCTCATAATGGAAATCTATTGCACTTATATGTATTTTGTTTACATATTTTTCAAAAGACAAAACAAATAACACTTTATTTGAAAAAGGATTTCAAACACAAAATCACTAGAACAAAGGTTCTTCCTTATAAACAAAGACATTTGCTCTATAATTCTGATAATGTTACATTTGTGTTAGTTATAATGGTTACACTTATGTGTTCCTCGAGTAGGCTTGATGTGAACCTTTTCCCCATACATGTGAACTTTTTACTCTAGTTCTTGCTAGAGGTTTTTTCCCCATGTTACCACATACATGATTCACTCATATGTGGTGGTACTTTGTACTTAGGGATACTGTTCCACTCTTACTTCTATTCTGATGATCCTCTATAGAGAGATATATTCCATCCATCTCTCTTCTCCATGTGTCTTGCTATGTTTGTGCTCCTTATGTGTGTCTTGTGTGTCTCTCGCACTTCTACACACACCCAACACTTATGTGTTCCTCAAATAGCTTTGATTTGATCCTTTTCCCTATACATGGGCACTTTTTACTATAGTGTTGGCTAGATGATCTTTCCCCATGTTACCACAAACATGATTCACTCATATGTGGTGGTACTTTGTACGTAGGGACATTTTTCAACTCTTACTTCAATTCTAATCATCGTTAATAGAGAGAGCTATTTTGAGACATCCATCTTCTCCATGTTTCTTTCTTCATTTATGCTCCTTGTGTGTGATTTTATTATGTCTCTTGTGCTTCTACACACACCCAATAGTGGCATTAGAGCATATTCAACTCCTACTCAAGTTTTTGTTTCTTGCATCATAGTGCATGCACTTTTAATGGTGCAAATCGAATTTGAACCATAGAACAGTGAATTTCAATAGTAAGGAAGCATTTCCACAAATTGCACTAGGTTTTTAGCTCCATTTTGAAGCCATTTGTGCATTGAGAATCACTGTCACAGTGATGGTTTGCCAGCTGACATTTTAGCATTCATTTCAAGTTTATTAAAGTAAAGATTTCATCCCATTCTTGTTCTTTATGGAAATGGCAGGCAACAATGACTTGTTTGGCATGCTTCAAATTGAAGATAAGCTATATGGGACTAACTATTCAATGTGTTCTGAAATGATGAAGCATGTTCTTGTTGGAAAATAACTTTGGAACATAGTTGTAGATGTAGATCAAAGACCCACATTTTCTTCTACTTCACAGTCTATGGTGAGAGACGGAGCTTCTTCTTCAACTACAGTGGTTAATTCTTCTTCACCTACATAGGAGCAACTAAGATGGGATGGAAAAGATGATGAAGATCATGCATTGATTTCTCCTTCTATGAAGCATCATATAGTTCCACACATTCAGCCATGTTCTACATCAAGATAGGCATGGGGGGGAGTCTTGATTCTTTGTATGCCATGCATAATGAAGCACATGTTTCATACTTGAGGAAGCAACTTGAGCATCTATGTATGGCTAAAAATGAGTTACTGGATGTGTATGTGACACGCATCAAGGACTTGAAAGAGCAATTAGCAAATACTTTTCAAAGCTTTGCTACTACACTCCGTTTGGTTGCAAAAGTGAATCCCAATATGTATGCATTTGATGAGGTTGTGTCTCTTCTTTTGCAATAAGAGCAATCTAGAGTGAATAGGAGTGGTTTGATTGAGGGAACACAAGCACTTGCTATCTCACAAAAAGGTAAAAGAAAGTATCGTTCAGCTTTGGGTCATCAAAACCAAAGAATCAACCTTCCTCTTCCACTCATTCCTCTAATGATGCTGATTTTCAAAAGAAGAAGAGGTGCAGATATTGGCGAAAGGTTCTTCATACTATTGATGGGTGTAGAAATCTTGCTAAGTTCAATGAAAAGAAGTAATCCGGCATGTATATTGTTGAAAATTAAGAGAATGAAAAGAATGATGAAGCTAAAATGGTCTAGGATTTTTGGGCATGTGTTGTTACGTGTCATTATTTTGCATCTTTGCATTCTAGATGTATGGTTTTGAGATATGCCCATTCGAATTGGTTTTTTGATAGTGGTGCTTTAAGGCCAATAACTTCATGCAAAAGGTTTTGTGCATCTTTCAAAGATGCACCCAAAGAAGGAAATGTGGTGTGTGCAAACAACGCCTCTTATCTTATCATTAGAGTAGGAGAAATTCAGCTTACGACTTCAAATGGAGGTGTGATTCTCTTGAAAAATGCATTGTATGTACCCGATATAAAGAATAACTTACTTTTAGTTTTGTTGATTATCAAAGTTGGACGTCATGTACACTTTGTTGATGATAAGTGTATGGTTCATGATTTCAGCAATGGTGACATTATTGTGATGTCTCATACATTATGTAGTGGTTTGTAGCAGATGGATACATACAAGAGTGCTGCCTCAAATGCCTTGGTTGCTCATACTTCTTCCATGGTTGAAATGGCGCTTTGGCATGCTCGTTTTGGTCACTTGATCTCCCATCATTTGCTTTAATTACTTGAATCCATTGAAAAGCATGCATCTGAAGGTTGAATTCTTTAAAAAATGCATCATGCTTCTTTTACAAAAGATAATCATACAAAACTACAAGAAAATTGTAGCTTGTTCATAGTGATGTATGTGGTCTTTTCAAGACTCCATCTTTTGGAAAGCATTTATACTTTGTTACCTTCATTGATGATGCTACTCTCCATACATGGGTGTATCCTATCAAAGCAAAGAATGAGGTATTTTCTTGCTTCAAAGAATGTTTACTTATGGTTAAAACTTTTTCTTCAAACCAGCTTTTTACTCTACACACAGATCATGGTGGTAAATACGTGTCACATGTGCTTCATGCTTTCCTTCATGAAAGAGGAATTTCACAATAATGTACAGTGCCATATACACCTTAGAAAAATGGTGTTATCAAGCATAAAAATATGACTCTTCTTGAAATGGCATGATGTATGGTTAAAGCAAAGCACCTTCTTCATACGTTTTGAATGGAAGCCCTTATGCGTGCAAACTATGTGTGGAATCACTACCCTACAAAAGCATTAAGAGTCATCACTCCTTATGAGGCTTGGAATGGAGATAAGCCTATAGTTATTCATATGCATGTGTTTTGTTGTTTGGCATATGCTCTTGCACCATCACAACAAGGTCACAATGTTGATGACAAGGCAAAGATATGTATATTTGATGGCCATAGGGCTGAAATTAAGGGTTATCATGTCTAGCCTCCATTGGCAAACACAATTATTGTGAGTAAAGTTGTGGTATGTGTGAAAAAATCAGTTTTCCTCTACTTGAATGCAAAAAACAGCCAACATTTAGCTCACAAGTTGTGTTTGATACACTCATGCCTTTGTTCCAAAGTGGTGTGCTTGAGTATGTCCATCTAGAGCAGGAAACTAAGGCACAAAGGGCTAAAATATTCTATGGAAATAGAGCTAAAACCACACAACTTTTCTAGCCAAACATGGCCGAAACATTTTAGCCAAAAAAGTATCAAAACTGCTACAAGTTTCTAGCCACATATGGTTGAACATTTTCATCAAATATGGATGAAAATGAGCATGAAATTCAGCCCACGCATGATATGTATGTTGATGATGTATTACATAATTAACGCATGTCTATCAAGAGTGCACAAAGTATGCCAAAGTGGCTAAGATAATTTTTGAATGATAGTACGTTGAGTGCATCTTTACTTGGTAGAACAAGATCTAACTCTTACTATGCATCAAGTTTTTTTTTGGATTTTTACCTTATTACAAAAACATGTAATGAGGAGCCAATTACTTTTGAAGATGCATGTGATGATCCACATTGGATGAGTGCTATGCAATTAGAAATGGATTCCATACATAGGAATGGTACTTGACAGTTCTATGAACTGTTGAAGGGGAAAAATGCCATTGTTACAAAGTGGGTTTACAAGATTAAGAGAAAGTCAAATGGTAGCATTGATCACTGCAAAGCTAGATTGGTTGCCAAAGGATAATCTACTTCATGCATGACTACAGTTTGTATTATGGTTGCATTGGCTGCCAATCAAGGTTGGAAGGTACATCAGTTGGACATAAAAACAGTTCGAAGGTACATTAGTTGGACCTCCAAGATTTGCCAGAAATGGTAAGAGCATAAGTTTTTTCACTTGCATAAAGCCTTGTATGGTCTCAAAAAAGTTCCATGCATGATATGATAAAATCCATAAGCACTTGATTGCCCTTAGCTTCACATGTAGTCCAATTGAAAGCACACTCTATGTATGCAAAGATGGGGCTGATCTTACATTGCTTGTTCTTTATGTTGATGACATACTCATGAGTGGTTCATGTGATGCAAAACGTGACATTCTTATGGCTGATTTCTAGAATATTTTTGATGCCACGTATCTTGTTCTTTTAAGCTACTATCTTGGCATTTAGTCTGTATCAATTGAGGGGAAAATTGTTATGCATCAAGCAATGTATTTTGAAAAACTACTTCAATGTTTTGACTTTGAGGATTGAAATCTATCTCTAAATTTTGCCCACATGCATAAAATGACCTAATTATTTATTATAAACATTATCCCCACAATGTAATTCAGAAAGCTAAAAATGAATTATGTTACTATTGAAAGGCAAAAAAATGTTATTGTTCTCCACACTACCATATGGAGAAGAAGATGGAGTTCTACAATTTTGCAACCATAAAATGATCTAATTGATCATTCTAAACATTCCACAATGTAATTCACAAAGTTAAAAATGAAGTATTTCATTATAGAAAGGCCTATTACACATTATGCATTGTAGATGTTGACATACTATTCATCAAATATACTGCTTTCTTTACTAGTTCAACCCAAAACCTCAATGGCATATGCTTTTCATTTTTCATTTCTCTAGCTATGTTTGCAATAATCCTATTCCTTCTTTTAGCCACTCCATTCTCTTGAGGATTATATCTACAAGTGACTTCTCTTCTTATACATTCATTCGAAAGGAAATCATCAAACATTCTTCAAAAATATTCACTAACACCATAGATCTTAACCTTTTAACTACCTTTGTTTGTTTTACTGCCATTATTTTGAATTTGACAAATCAATCAAGCATATCAATCTTATGGTTAAGAGAACATATAAAAGTCATTCGGCTAAAATCATCCACAAAAGTAACATAACACTTAGTATTTGCAAGTGATGAATCCTTTGTCGGATGCCAAAGATTAGAATGCACTGTTCATACTTTTAGGTAGTGATGTGTGTGAACACACTAGGACTATTGGGGCACTTTTTTCCCTCTTTAGAAGGTTTTTATACATCTTTAGGAGGTTTTTTTACCTTGGCTTATATATATTCCTATTTCCCTAACCGGTTACTCATCTTTGCATATTCTAGTGGTAATACATTCAGTATTGTGTGATGTGCTCCAAGCTTCTTCTTCTTCCTTGTATTGTTCGGGTGCTTCCACACACCTTGAACTCCAACAATTGGTATCAAAGCAGGTCACCACTTCATTTAGGGATTGTCATCACCCCTCTGGTCGAAGTCTCAAATTGCATGAAATTTGGTGTGCATACTCAAGGGGATTAGGTTTGCTTTGTGGTGCCGAAGTCACAATCTTAGTTGGTTTCGGCCTTCGAATTCACTATCATAGCGTTTGTGCAGCATATCTTGTTTTTTTGTGCCAAACATATATACAAGTTTTGGTTTGCTAATATAAGGGTCTCAAGGTCTGCTAGAGGTTTAGCAGAACTCGTTAGGGTAGTTATGTTCAACATTTTCAGATGCAATCATTTTTTTGCATCACTCTATTTTATTCAATGGCCATGGTTGAAAGCAGTGATGTATTTCCTATGTTCGCTGTTTATGATAAGTTGGATGGTATGAATAACCCATTGTGGGCTAATATGATGTGTCATGTATTGGTCGCAAAAGGTTTGTGGAATATTGTGTAGGGTGTTGAAAAATGTCATATTACATGTGCAAATAGAGCTACTAGAGCTGATGCAAATGGTGTTGAAGATGATGATATTCTTCATGTTCCTCTTTGTGCTACAGTTTTTGTTGCGCCTATTGTAGAGAAAATTCGTTGGGATTGATAGCCTTGTCTCTCAAACATCCCATTATTTCTCATATTCGCCCTTGCACAATAGCTAAGGATGCTTGGGATACACTTATGACATTGTAGGGGGCTAGGATGAGGCTCGAGTTGCTTACCTCAAAAAACGGCTGGAGAGTGAGCATATGAATGAAGGTGATTCTATGGACAGTTTCTAACAAAGATCAAAGATTCGAAGGAACAATTAATTTCTGTTGATGGTCTTTCCTGACAGTTCACTTATGAAGAGTGTTTTGAATGGTGTTCCCAATTCATACCAGAGTTTTGCTTCTACTCTTCATTTGATGATGAAAGGCAATCCAAATTCCTTGAAATTTGAAGATTTAGTCTCTATTTTGTTCTACGAAGATCACTCTAGGCAGAATAGGTCCATTATGCATTTTGCAAATCAAGCTTTCTTGGCTAGTCAAAAGGGAAAAGGTAAATGGAGCTCTTCTATTAGTAAGCAAAAATTTGCTAATTCTGCACAATTGAAGAAGGAAGAGAGAGAAGAGAAGAAAATAGAAAAGTAGAATTTGTTTTGTAAGTACTATAAAGCAAATGATGATGTCCCAAAGAATTTTCCAAAAATGACTACAAAACAAGCAAAGAAAAAAGAGGTGTTGAAGGCAGGGGAATCTGGAAGATAGATGATTAATTTGAATTATGAAAGATTGTTAAAATTAGACATTATCTAATTGGATATATATTTTTTGGTGAATCGGATTTTAATGGACGGTTATATCGAAGTTCATGTGCATGTCATAAGAGGAAAAAAGACGTTATACAGAGGCGCACACAAAATGAAGAGATGTTCGAAGAAATGAAGATGCAGGACTGCAGAAGCGAGAGTGTCGCACGTAGTCAGGGGCAGTGTAAAGCTTGTCCTATGAAGAATGTAACTCTGAAGCGTATTTTGTATTTGCGATTCTAAAAATCTCTATAATTGAAAAACTTCTCACAGATGTTTCATGAATGTATTTGCAACACGTGAAGGTTAATGATGAAAGTAATTCGCGCAGTCATGTGTAGTACGGTAGCATGTAAATATATATATCTTGTAATGTGTGTTCGATGAAGTTAAGTATTTCTGACTTAGTAGAAGTGATAAGATAAATGAAAGCCTAATTGAAGGTAGATTCTCTGTTGATGAAGACTAGTGTGAGCATTTTGACTAGTTTGGATATCTCTTGTGATGTGTTGAACTCTGAACCCTCAACACATTTGGGGATCCTACTATACATTTGAAGAAGAAAGAAATGCATGAAGGAAAGAAGGAAACAATTTGGTAAAGTGTATTTTACAAGAGCACAGGCAAGAGCAGGGAACGTGGAGTCATCCTCGGAATTTTACGAGTGGTACGAACCAGAGGATGAAGAAAACCTGGAAACTGAAGAGGAACAGGGGGAAACAGGTGCAGCAGAGGCAAGGTTGGTGGGCGGAATACTTGGACCGCTATTCCTAACAGAAGCAATTGTAGGAGTAAGAAGACGACTCCAGTTTGACCCACTTGCAGGGGCGATTGGTCACAGAACGAGGCATACACCTCAACCACAGCCAATGGCTCAACCACCTCCCAATCCCAAAGTCAAAGCAGCTCATTTTAGGGAAATCTCTAAAGAAGATGTTGATTGCAATGTGGCTCAATTTGAGATAAAATGGACAGCTAATGGATACCCAACTATCTATGGGGATGACATTAAGCTCCAGCAATTTGTTGTCACGTTGGAAGGACGAGCTATGAGCTAGTTCAGTCAATATGGTATTACTCATTTTGCTACATATGATGATTTAAAAATAGCATTTTTGTAATGATTTAGAAAAGAAAAGACTCCTTTCGATGTATTACGGAAGTTGAGAGCTATTAGACAAAAAACCATGTTAGTGGAAGACTATGCTCAGAAGTTCAAGACTTTAATGGAAAGATTGCAAGGAAATGAAAGACCTACTGATGAGATGTTGGCAAGATATTTTATGAAAGGATTACGAAGCACAATTAGACATGCAGTTGCAAGTGTGGACATTGCAAATGGCTTTGATGTATTAGTGTTAGTAACGGCACGTGTGGAAAGAAGATTTGGACAAGCAAAAAAGAGAAAATCAGATTCTAGTTCAGAGACTCAATCTGTTTCAAAAACGAACTGAGGCAAGAGTTCAAATGATTGTGATTCTGATGACCAAGATGAAGAAATAGTGGGGAAAAATCATCGCAAGCATAAGGCTAAGCAAATTAGAGAGGAGGCATGGATTAATAAGTTAAAGAGACATGGATATTCCATAGGGGCCCCAAAGGAAAAGAGATTTTGTGATATCTATACAAAGAGGGACATACAACAAATCAGTGTTGGTACAACCCTAAGCATAGAGGGCAAAGTTCGCAGCAAGATAATATGAATATTAATGAAGTAGCGACCAATCACGCTATTCCTGTCCAAGGGCGGGGTAATTTTAAGAGGGAGCAACAAGTAAGACCTCCATGGAGAGATCAAGGGAACCAGCAAGGGAATAACCAACAAGGGAATCAGCAGGGTCGACCACCACAGGTGATGCCTTGTGGATATTGTTCAACTCTCCATCATTGGATAGGGCCGAATTGTCCCTTATGGGTAAAGCATAGGGAAGAGGGAGGTATACCCGTTGTCAGGTACAATCAGAATAATCAACAGGGACATCCTCAACAACAGGGGCAGCAGGCGGCTCAGGAAAATGCTATGCTTATAGAATGGCCAGATCAAGCGGATAGGAGGACTCATGCACCAAGTACATCTGAGAGAATGCACGTTAAGAATGATAACCAATGGCAGTGTGATTGCAAACAATGTGGGAAAGGCAAAGAAGTCGAAGTGTTGGCAGTTACAACATCAAAAAATAAAGGACCTATTAATTGGCAAGAACAAAGGCATATCAGAGACAAGGTCTTGAAGCAAGTTCAGGACGAGCAACATAAACAGGTAAGGTGTGGAAGTCAGACTAAGCAACAACAAGAAGTAGTTTTGATACCTTCAATAATAGAGGGGAATAGGGGTCAGAGCAAGCAAGATCCGGAAAAAGATTAGTTTGACGTAATCATTAGCTCACCGTTAGAGTTGTCTTTGGATCAACTATTGTAGCTCAAGCGTAAGCACCACCTCCTTTCCTTATCAATCCATGAAAACGTGAGGACCGGTATGAAGACCACGAGCAAGTGAAGGCACAAGTGCGTGAGTGAAAGCACACAAACATGCACACACATACACACACGCGCACAAGGTAAGATCAAAGAGAGGAACAATGGACAGCTTTGATTTCAAAGAGTTCTCTTACAAAGCTCTATTCTCTAACAAGCTAGCCCCAAAAATGAGCTCTCTAGCTCTTTTTATAGTTTTTGACTAGTTTTGGCCCTGTGCAGACCTAGTGTCCGGCCTAGTTAAAAATTAGGTTCCAGGGCTTATTTGAGGGCTCAAGTGAAGTCTAAAAATTATAAAAATTGGTACGATGGTAATTCTAATACTCCTCAAGCTTGAGGACTCCTCGGCTTGAACAAAATGGAGTTATAAAAATAGATAATGGTATTTACAATGGTTTTTAGTGATGAAAATCACTATTTTTGTAGGGGATTCTTCTGAAAATTTGACATACACTTCTTGGAGCTCCCTACTTGCTCTCTCTTCTTCTATGTCCACTTCTTTGATGTGCTTCCATGTTTTATGCTTGACCTTGAGTTCCAACACTTCCCCCCCTCTCCAATTTGTCGTCCCTGACAGACCCTTGTTGTAATGGTTGTTCCAGGTAGTGCTTCGAGAGGTAGTGTCCATTCAGTAGGAACTGGAGCCGTCGCTCTTCCAAATGTAGCAGGGTTGGTTGTCGGGTTCTTCATTTGTCACTATGAGTCTTTTCAATTTGTAGTCCTTTGGTATATGCTTCGTCGTTAAATGCCAGCACGATTGTGTCGTTGTGAGTCTCCGTTGATGTCCTCTAAATCTTCCAAAATATATGGTCATAGTAGTCATGCCAAGTACTCATAACCCATAACGGATGATGGGTAAGTGTGTTCATGCATGGGTTGAGGAAAATATGTGCCTTGTGCATGGCCTTGTAATGTAGCCCTATGCATGCTTACGTGGAAAATGCATCGGAAGAAGTATGGTGCAAAAAGGGGTCTTGAGCTAGGTGCTCAAGGGTATGCCGACGAAGAGGTTTCCTAAGCTATCATGGTTATGGTGTTTCCAGAGTAAAGATACTTACCATGGAGAAGGTCGATCGATGTTCATCTCTTCATATTGTACACTCGGCCTTTAGGATGGAACATTGTTGATGAATGTCCATGTTGATGGTCGATGAGATTTTTTGAGTGGCTAATCCTCTCTCCCCTTTTCAAAGCATCATTAGAAAAATATTGAGAATTGAATTTCTTTATATTCCTTCACAAACATCATTTGATATCTACACCAAGCTTAGTTTCACATACTCTCTTTAGCTCACCATACGCAGGAGTCTTCTCCTCTAGAACTACCCCTTGCAGATATCTCCCTAGATGCTCTCGTACATGAAGTAGTTAAGCATCACTCAAGTTGCAGACCTTCAAGCTCTTCATTCCTACCATGGTAAGAGAAAATCATGGTTGTAGATGCCATGTTCATGCCAAGTGCTTGCCATCTACCAGATAAGGCAACAATAATATCATCTGCTAGTCGAGACACACTTCTTTCGAAACTGATAAATGCCTAGTAATTAACAGTTCCACCTTCAACTAAGCATGAATCATTCATGTTTCATAAGCCAAACCCGGGAACAAGCTCTCTCTCGCTTCTCTTCTTTCTTTCTTTCTTTCTTTCTTTATTTCTTTTTTTTTTTTGAGGAGCAATGTCACAAAACAAGAAGATAGACGTTAGTATCAATAAAACTAGTTGACCTATGTCAATGTGCTCTTGTGCCTGGGATTCTCAAATGTGTCTATGCACGGCGATGTAATAGGGCCATATATCAATGCATACTTTGGAAGTGCATGACCTGAATGGTGCAAAAGATAGGGTTGTGCAAGAAGCACATGGTTGTCGCTCGTCGAGACTTTTGATGTTACTTGTAGTTGTTGATGCTGGCTTTGGTGGAGGTATCCATTGGATCTCAAAATGATGTAATCCTCCTTATTGGGGTCCATTTTAGAACAACATTTGGCACTATAGAGATCACTTCAGGCGTCTTCATCTTTGGATGCTTTCTGAACTATGGTATCCAGTGTGGTTGACGCTTTGGTTCGGTGTAGGCTACTTGTACTTTTGGCTGCCAAACCCATATCCTTTTTGCATGTCTTCCTTCTATGGTTGAAGAGGTGATTTGATCTTCTTTCGGACTCTGTACGTAGTTCTTACCCTTTTTTGATTTTGGCTTCTTTGTTGAGACTCTTCGCATGTGGGAGAACATAGGTTGTTGTGGATGTAAGAGCTTCTTAGGTACCCACATCTGTAATCGCCCTTGTTGAGTCGCAACTAATTTATTAGGCACCCAAACTTGTCGAATATCTTTTGGTTGAGTTTGTCCTAGCTTCTGCATTAGTCTTCTGGCCTGGTTGGAGTCCTTAGAGGGGAATTGTGGGGTTAAGGCCGATGGTTGCTCTCCTTTTTGTACCCAGATATGCTTCATGCTTGGCACTACTTTCCTTTGGAAATCTCGTTGTCTATTTGATATAGCAATTGTTCTATTCGGTTGTGCTTGCTTTGTTGGTTGAGTTGTAGTGGAAGCATTAGTCCTTGCCCCAGAGGAGGAGTCCGCTTGTCTTTGGGCTTGTTCTTCCATGATTGAGTTCTCCTGCGACATAGAGCTTTTGACACATACATCTCTTTTGCTAAGATTAGTCCTAGGAGAACTACAAGATGTCACATGTGGAGTTGTGAGCATGCCATTTTCTAGTTCTAATGTAAAGCATTGTCCTTGGACCCAAACTTGAAGAAGTTGACTTCTTAGGTTCAAGTTGACTGCATTGTCATAAATCCAATCTTGTCCTAAGACAAGTGGTTCTGTAAGGTTCTCATCTTGACACACTAGCACTTTGACTTTCACTGGAACATCTTGAAGGTAGATGGGAAGTTCCACCTCGCCCAAACAAGGGGTTTCCACACCTCCCAATCCTATGAGATAAGCTTCTATGGGATTGATATTCAACTGCAAGTCTTGCCAGTAGGAAAGTCGAACTGCACTACTTGCTGCACCTGAGTCAATCAATGCTTTCACAGTCCTTGCACCCTTTCCTTGTCCTATCTTTATGTTCACAAAGGGACGTCGGTCAATAACTAGAGAAATCGCTATGCCTGATTTTTGGCACATATCCATGTGATATTTTGGGGTGTTTGAGTTGACATCTAGGCCTAATCACCTTAACTTATTTTGCCTTATGCACTCTCTAGCCTCTGCTTGTGCTTCTTCTCTGACTCTCATCTCTTCTTCTTTTTGTTTCTTAGCAGTGTTGAGTCTCATTAGCATGTCCTCTGTAAGAGGTTCTTGATATAACTTGACTCGACAACCACTGATATAGTTTGGCAAGATGTCACCTTCTAAAGTAGCCAATTGAACAGCACCACTAGTGGAAATTCTATTAATGATCATGGGTCCATATCCTCTTTTCTCCAACTTACGGGCATGTTGCTTTAGCATATAAACTAGCACTAGGTCTCCCTCTTTCAATCCCTTATCCTTAATGTCTGCATCGAAGTATGCCTTTTGCCTTTTCTTTGCAGCATAGATGCCTGCTGCCGCGCGTAGCCTTGTCTCACCTAAGCGTTCTAGATCAAAGATCTTAGAGGATAATTCATGTCCATTCCACTCATACTCTTGTGCTACTTTTAAGGCAGGGATTAAGAAATATAATTGTAGCACATCATTCTGTCCGAAGACCATCTCAAATGGGGTGGCGTTGAGTACCATTTTGTAGGCAACTTGATAAGCCCAAACAACATGATGAAGTTGTTTGTCCCAATTAGAGCGTTTATTATTTACCAGTTTTGTCAATACGTTATAGAGGATCTTATTGGTGCTCTCGGCTCGTCCGTTAGCTTGTGGGTGATAAGGGGCAGACTTTTTATGTATCACCAAGAATTCTTGGAGAAGATTTTCAATGACCTCATTCAAGAAGTGTGTGCCTCTATCGCTCACTAAATCTATTGGTAGCCCATATCTCGTGAACACATTCTCGAATAAGAACTTAGCCGTAGTCTGAGCATCATTCTTTGTTGTGGCTTTCACTTCTACCCACTTTGAAAGGTAATCTGTGGCTACAATAATATACTCTGCATGGGAGTTTCTAGCTGGGGGGTTAATAGGACCTATGAAGTCTATGCCCCACTTGGAAAATGCACGCCCTCCCATCATTGGCCTCAAGGGCATCTCGTCTTTTCTAACTCGATATTGTGCACGTTGGCATGTGTCACATTTCTTCACATATGTATGTGCATCCATATGAAGAGTGGGCCACCAAAGTCCTGAGAATAGAATGGTCTTGATCACTCGGTCAGGACCAAAATGTCCACCTGCAACACCACTGTGTGCAGTCTCTAAGACCTTTAAATAGTCTAATTCATGAACGCACAGTCTTAAGTAACCATCTTTGCCTCTTTAGTATAAGTTGTCTCCTACTAAGGCATAGCCTTGAGCTTCTTGCTCCATGCTTCGTCTTCTTGCTAGACTAGCCTCTTTGGGTAATCTTCCCGACCTCATAAACTCTACCAATGGAGCACTCCAATGTGGAATTAATGACACTTGATAAAGGGTCGCATGCTCCACTAGGGGTCTCTCTCTGCACATTCGACAATTCTTAATCCACTCATGTATTTCTTTGTCCATGCTAGGCCAATACACTCCTAGACGCTTCAGATTCTGCAATGTTCGTTGTTTAGAATAGTGATTTCCTAGCAATCCTTCATGAGCTTGCTGCAACCAACTACTATGTTCATCATCCTCGACACAACAAGCTAATACACCCTCAGTATCTTGTTTGTACATGCTTCTTGCCAATATGTGATATTTTTGTGATCTTACAATTTCTTCTTGTGATGTTTTCACATTCTTATTTGCAGGGCCAAAGGTTAGGACTGGTACCAACTTATTTGCCCATTTGGGAACAACTTCCAAATTGAACAGATAAGCATTAGGTAGTTCATCAGACACTCCTTGCGGTGACTCTCCTGAAGTAATGCGAGAAAGGTGATCTACCCGAAGGTGGGTTCTACCTTTCTTGACAACAACTTCAAAGTCATATTCCATTAGTAAGAGGAACCATCTTATTAAGCGTCCAGTATTGCAAGGTTTATTGACCAAATATAACAAAGCTTGATGATCAGTGAAAAACTTGAACTTGTTGGCCAATAAATAGTGTCTAAACTTCGTCACAGCATATACCATGCCTAAGCCCTCTCGCTCAGTTGTGGTATAGTTCCGTTCAGCTGTAGTGAGCTGTCTACTAGCATATGCTATGGGCAAATCTAAGTTTCCTTCACTTGTGGGTTGTGCAAGCACACATCCTATGGCATGATTGGATGCATCCACATGGACATGGAATGGTTTATTCCAATCAGGAGTGGTCAGTATTGGTGCTGTGCACAAACGTTTCTTCAATTCGTTGAAAGAATTCTCGCATTCGTCGTTCCACTCAAAATTAGACAACAAGGCATAAAGGGGTCTAGCTATGATCGCGTACATGTGGATAAACCTACGGTAATATCCACAATGGCCCATAAAGGCTTGTACCTCTTTAACATTCCTTGGCCTTGGTAGCTCCGCTATGGCTCGTACCTTATCTTCATCTGTTGAGATTCCATTCTTAGAAACAATATGACCTAAGATTTTACCTTGATGCACCATGAACACACACTTTTCTGGGTTCAGACACACTCGATATTCTCTACACTTGTTGAAAATTTATCTGAGCTCAGGGATGTGAAACCTTCTTTCTTGGGAATGAGCACATAAATCATCCACATACACTTCTAAGCTCTTTCGCAAGAACTCTTTAAAGACATGACACATGAGCCTTTGGAATGTTGCAGGTGCATTGGTGAGCCCAAATGGCATCACACAAAATGCAAAGATTCCCCACTCTGAAGCAAAAGTTGTTTTGTGTTGATCTTCTGGGGCAATGGCTACTTGATTGTAACCTGAAAACCCATCAAGGAAGCTATAAACTTCCTTGTCTGCAACATGCTCCAAAAGGTGTTCCATGATTGGAAGTGGATAACTATCTCTGATAGTAGCGGCATTAACTTTTTTAAGGTTAATACACACTTGCAACTTTCCGTTCTTCTTGGGCACCACTACAATGGGGGACACCCATTCAGTATGCTCAATCTCATAGATGAATCCAGCTTCAATCAACCTATCAATTTCTTCTTTTATTTTGGCTGCATAGGTATCATTATATGTGCAGGGCTTCTGTTTGGTGGGCTTGGCATCAGCAGTCATGGGGATAGTATGAGAGCAAATTCTTGGATCTACCCCTTTCAAGTCTCTATAGTGCCACGCAAACACATCCCTATATTCCCTTAATAGAGCTACAAGCTCCATTTCTTCTCTTGCACTTAGGTCATCTCCTATATATGTGCATCTCTCTTCGTTCTCTTCGATGGTCACTACAATCTTCTTGGTCTTTTCTTTATTATCACTAGGGTCACATTCTTCTAGCAAGGGCTGACACATGAACACTGAGATATCATAACCCTCCTCATCACAATGAGGTGTCCATTGTTCTTCATTGACAACAATGTCCATGATGGCTAAGACTTCTGGCCAGCCATGAGGCTCAAATTCCTCATCCGGAAAAATCATCGGTGTATAGGCTGGGTCTTTAATTGGTCTATCTCCTAGCGAAGTTCCTTCTTCTCTTGCCTTTAAACCTTTTTCCTCTTCCTCTCCGACCTTGCACATCCACAAATGAGTATCTTCATGCAGCCATGATGGATCAGGTGAACTTTTAGAATGCACAAAGATGGAATCTTCTTTCGCTTTGTGGATAGAATTCCACTATAGGGGTGGTACATCTCTGAAGGTGTAATCCTTCAAATTGACCTTGGTGGTGACCCCTAAGTGTTGTAAGTACAAGGAGTTAGTTCCCCAATCCTATACTATTTGCAATTGTCGTAGGAAGGGTCTTCCTAGGATCATCTCATAGACATTTTTTTTCTCAAAGTCACATATAGCAAATGTATGTTCAAACTCCACACCACAAGTGGTTAGAGTTATCCCTTCGAGCAATCCTAGAGGTCTTTCAAAATGACCGTTAGCCATTTGAAGCTTCATTCTAGTTAGTCTTAATGTGGGTTTGCCCCATTGCTTCCACAAAGAGGTGGTCGCAATGGCAACACGAGCACCTGAATCTATGATTGCTTTGGTTGTGTAACCTTCCTCACCCTCACACATGTCCCCTATTTTGTCTAGAGGTATGTCTGGCACTTTTTGCTTAGAGCCTGCTTTTGGCATATTGAAATCAAGTTCTGGAACCTGATCCTTCACATGATTCCATAGCTCGGGTTTTGCTTTGAGCAGCTCTTCTACAGTGAGATGACATTGAACCTTAGTGTTCTTCAGGACATCAGTGTTCCTTGGGACCATTGAGTCTTCATGTCTTACCAGTATTGTGGGAGCTCTGATCTGAAGAGATTCAGATTCCCATGGGCCTGGAAATTGAGGCAATTCCTCTAAGGTATTAGATTCAAATTCTAACCTTTCATCTTCTTGTTGTTCTGCTTCATCTCCGTAAATAGATGGAATGTCTTGGGGAAATTGATCATGAAGATCATCAATCTCAGGAATAGGAGGGGAATCACCCTTCTCCTTGGCCCATTTCTCTTCTTGTATTTCCCGCAAGAACTCTTGAGAGTACTGTTGAATTGAAGGAGGTATTCCAGCATGTGTGGAATTAGGAACATAAGCTCCCATTGGTGGTGAGCTTCCTCTTTCAATAACTGGTTGAGCCTGTGGAGGTAAAGGAACTTGTGGTTTGTTTACCAATTGCTCTAATCTTTCTAGTAAGCCCTGGAAATGCAAATCTGATTTGATAGAGTTTGTCTGATTGAACTTTTGACTAGTCTCAAGTATGGCTTGAGCTTGTTCTACCATTTTCATGCACATTTTCATCCATTCAATCTCTAAATCTGCTCTAGGGTAACTCTTGTCTAGGTTTGCAGCTGTAGGCCCTTCTTGAAGTCGAGCCTGGTAGGCCTTGAGCATCATGTCCAAGCCTTCTGGGGTTGGATCTGCAAGAACAGACCCTGGTTGCGGTCTATTTACAATGGGTGGTGGGGTGGGATGAGGTGGAGTGGATGGAGTTTCAGCATGCGAGGGGCTTTGAGATGCAATGTCTTGTATTTTTGTTTTCGCTTCTTTTAAGCTTTCTTCTAGTTCCGATAACGTTTTATTCCACTTGCGATTGGCCTTCTCTCTGGTATCCTTCCATGTTCTTGTTTTCCTCTTACTAGGGTCTCCTGATTCACTCGACTCTGATTGTTCTACTGGTTTATCCTGTTTTAAGGCTTGTGCTCTAGTGACAGCTTGTATAGGAGCCACATTGCTACTACTTGAATTTGAATCTGCCACTAAGCCTACCACATTAATGGGTGTAATCTTGGGTGCACTGGAGGGGTTTCTTGGACAATCTCTAGGGAGATGGTCTTTTCCACAATCAGGACAAAAACCTTGTATTGTGATAGCCTGTCCTTGACTCGGAGATGGTGGGTGGGGACAATCACGAAGGAAATGGTCGCCCTGACATCTAAAAGATGGTCCTCTAGGAGCTTGTGGTCTTACTTGTCTCAGTTGGGGCCTAGGGTTAGCATTTGCGTACATGACATTGGAATATTCAGGCTCCCAATTTTGTTCCATAGGTTGTGCCTCATATTGATATGGGTAAATCTCACTATGTTCAGGTGACTCTATGTAATAAGCATGTGGACTACCTTCATGGGAGTAGTCTGAACTATGAGCATGAGAGTCATTATCTGGTATCAATGGGGTTAGTGGGACCAATGCTCTATTTGGATTTTCCTCTCCCACGGCATACTTGACTGGAATCACATTGGCAGGAGTTGGTGGTTGGTTTCCCAAGACTGGTTGTGGCCTATATTGTGCCTGATATTGCTGTTGTGGTTGATAATATGGCTGTTGGTATTGGTTCTGATATCTACCTTGTTGGAAAGGTTGCTGATAAGTTTGTCTAACAGCTTGCCTATTGTAGGGACAATCTTGAGCCGTGTGGTTCGTGTATTTTCTCTCAATAGTGCAATATGGAGCATTCCTTTCTCTCATGTTTTGGTTTTGCATTGGGCATACGTTAGCCATGTGGTCCCCTCCACAGGTATAACATCGATTCAATGAGATGACTCTTGGTATTTGTCTATTTTGAACTCCTAGCTTCTTGACAACTTGCTCAGCTATCTCATCTATTTCCGTGGAGATTTTAGAAGTATGACTAGTAGAACTATCAGAATCCTTATAGAGTTTGGACAATCCTAACTCTTCACCCAAGTTATCTTCTATGTCAATGCACGTCTGCACACACTCTTCTATGGATCTAGGCTCTTTCATGTACACATATGTTCTTAACTTTGTGCTTAGTAAGCCATCTAAGAACAAAGACACTTGTTTGGCTAGTGTGGGTAACTCTGAAGTAGGGCATCTTTCTAGGTACTGTCTGAACCTTCTACCTGCTAGTCGCACTGTTTTTTGGGGTGTCTGCTTGAAACTGTGGATCAAGGATGATGTGTTATGCCTGATACCACTCTTGAAAAATTCTACAATGAATTCGTCTAGCAGCTGACCTATATCGCGATAGTTGCGACTACTCAATGGTTGAAACCAAGCCAAGGCAGTGCCCTTAAGAGTCAAACCAAATGCCTCGTATTGGGTGAATAAATCCTCAACCTGTTCAGCTCTTAACACTTGTTTGAACTCAGCCACATGATCATAAGGATCTCCTGACCCGTCAAAATAATTCTTCATTGCCTTGATCACTTGAGTGGGTCTAAGGGTTCTTGTGTGCTCTCGGGGTCTAGGCAATGGAAAATCATGTTCATCTCTTTGTTGCCTATGTGCTTGATGTCTCTCTCTTTCAGGTCTTTCATTTTCAAATCCTGCTCTATTTCTGCCCACCGTGTGTGCAAAACTTACCTCAGGTCTCTCTCTAGTTCTTTCTCTCTAGGCTTCATGAGCTTGGGATGATCCTACTCCTTGGAGGCCATGGGAAACATTGGATCTTGGTGGAGGGAAAATCAATTCATTCTTCCAAGTATATGCATGTCTATCATGTTCTGTTACCAAGAAAATTTTCTGTGACGTGTTATCCAGGTAGACAACTTTCCCTGGTATCTCTGGATCCTTTAACTCGTAGATGATGACTATGCCCAATTGGCTAGGTGGATCTGGCTTGAATCTCCAAAAGGCTTCCTCTGTTTCTCTATTCAAAAATAGTTCTATGCTTTTGTTGTCTTGAGGGATCCAGTCTCAAGTGATCACTCTGGTCAAAATTGACTTGCCTCTAGGAGTCTGGGGTCCTTGTCCTACATTTCCTTGTTGTAGGTCTCCTATCTCATTCTCATGAATGATATTTCCAAACTCATCGGTCCTATCTGGTTGGTTGGTAACCACATACATGGTTCCTTCCTTATCAATGTATGAACCCTCTTCGAACTTGACCACCGGGTGTTCAAGTCCAAAGGATTGATCTGGATTTTTGAGTTGGACCACTGATCACCTCAGACCATCCTCATAGATGCGAGCACCTAATCGGTTGGT
This sequence comes from Ceratopteris richardii, assembly GCA_020310875.1. Taxonomy (NCBI): domain Eukaryota; kingdom Viridiplantae; phylum Streptophyta; class Polypodiopsida; order Polypodiales; family Pteridaceae; genus Ceratopteris; species Ceratopteris richardii. Next base: position 17,041,062 of record CM035441.1, read on the forward strand.
CCGAATATATTCCAATTGTGTCTTATAGGGTCCTTCTGGTGTTTGTAGATGGGCAGTTCCTGAGCCAGCTGCAGATTTTCCCATGCTAAAAGACATTTCTGAGTCACTTGTGTCAGAGTTTAGTACGTAAGGACAACCATTTAGTTGTTGTGCCCAAGACTTTGCTGTGTGGTTGACACTGTACTAAGAAGATCTAATGCTTTGTCTATCCTTTCCTAGGTGTCTACCAGATCTGAGGTTCATAAGCTTTGGCTAAGAGTCCAGAATTTCCCCTTGGTATGGTTCACAAATCCTTTGGAGTCCCCTTGGGTTCTTGGTCCCACTTGAGGGTCAACTTCAAAATATCCTATCTGAAAATCAACGAGCTTTCGAACGAGCTATAGAGCTCAAAAAATGGACTTTGGATGAAAACGTTATGTCAAATCAGGCTCCTGGGGGTCAAAACAGGCAAATAGGACCTTTTGGAAAAAATCACGATTTTGTGAACTTCAAGAGAATCGCGATTTTGTGAACTTCAAGAGAATCGGGATTTTGTGAACTTCAAGAGAATCGCGATTGTATGAAATCAGAGAATCGCGATTTTGTACCTTGAGAATCGTGTTTTCACAACATTGTGTTTTCACAAAATCGTGTTTTGAAAATCGCGATAATGAGCAGAGAATCGTGTTTTTTGAAAATCACGATTTTGAGCAAAAAATCGTGTTTTCACAGAATCACCTTTTTCACAAAATCGTGTTTTTACTGAAAATCGTGAATGGTGAGAATCGCGATTTTGAGCAGAGAATCGTGTTTTCACAAAATCGTGGTTCACAGAATCGTGGTTCACAGAATCGTGGTTCATAGAATCGTGTTTCACAGAATCGTGGTTCATAGAATCGTGTTTTCACGGAATCGTGTTTTTGCTTAAAATCGTGATTTGTGAGAATCGCGATTTTGAGCACAGAATTGTGTTTTTAGAAAATCGCGATTTTGACCAAAAAATCGTGTTTTCACAGAATCGCCTTTTTCACAAAATCGTGTTTTTACTGAAAATCCTGATTGGTGAGAATCGCGATTTTGAGCAGAAAATCATGTTTTCACAGAATCGTATTCTAGAGAATCGCGATTTTGTCTCAGAGAATCGTGATTCACAAAATCGTGTTTTTCACAAAATCGTGGTTCTCATAATCGTGTTTTTTGACGTGAAAATCGTGATTTTGTCTCAGAGAATCGTGTTTTCACAAAATCGTGTTTTCACAAAATCGTGTTTTAGAGAATCGTGTTCTCGCAGAATCGTGTTTTTGGCTGAAAATCGTGATTTGTGAGAATCGCAATTTTGAGCACAACCACAGAATTGCGATTCTGAGAATGACCACAGAAGCGTGATTCTTTCAGCAAGCTTTTAGGCGGGAAACAAAAAATCATGATTTTCAAAAAAATTTGAATTTTCACAGAATCGCGATTTTCATCACAGAATCGCGTTTTTTGGCGGGAACTTTGAATTTTTGAGCGGCGAGCAATGGCGAGCTCCGTATGAGCAAAAAATCATGAAAAACATAGGCACTTGTTCTTCCTTGCACTTCCTAACTCCTTCCCACACAATAATGCATGAAAAATGGTATGAAAATGGTGAAAATGCACTAAAAAACAAGAAATTCCTATGAAGAAGAAGATGGAAGAAGGTGGAGATGATGATGATGAAGAAGATGAAGAAGAAAAATCAGAAAATGAAAAAAAATGATAGTTTTTTTACCTTCCAACGTCGCGAATCTACGGTCTTACCATCACAACGCTCGTCCTCGAAGCTATCTCCTCGGCAATGGCGCCAAAATTTGGTGTAGCTCAAGCGTAAGCACCACCTCCTTTACTTGTCAATCCGCGGAGACGTGAGGACCGGTATGAAGACCACGAGCAAGTGAGGGCATAAGTGCGTGAGTGAAAGCACACAAACATGCACACACATACACACACATGTGCACAAGGTAAGATCAAAGAGAGGAACAATGGACAGCTTCGATTGCAAAGAGTTCTCTTACAAAGCTCTATTCTCTAACAAGCTAGCCCCAAAAATGAGCTCTCTAGCTCTTTTTATAGTTTTTGACTAGTTTTGGCCCTATCGAGACCTAGTGTCCGGCCTAGTTAAAAATTAGGTTCCAGGGCTTATTTGAGGGCTCAAACGAAGTCTAAAAATTATGAAAATTGGTACGATGGTAATTCTAATACTCCTAAAGCTTGAGGACTCCTCGGCTTGAACAAAATGGAGTTATAAAAATAGATAATGGTATTTACAATGGTTTTTAGTGATGAAAATCACTATTTTTGTAGGGGATTCTTCTGAAAATTTGACATACACTTCTTGGAGCTCCCTACTTGCTCTCTCTTCTTCTATGTCCACTTCTTTGATGTGCTTCCATGTTTTATGCTTGACCTTGAGTTCCAACAACTGTTATCTTTGGTACCAGCGTTTCGAGAGAAGTTGTTGAAGAGGCTACTTGGGCAGCATGCAGAGCGAGAAATTAGGTCGGTACCTTCAACTTCGGCCAATAGTATTGATCCAATAGATGTTGTCTTTGTAGTGCCAGTAATTCAGGTGCAGTACAACCAGAGGTGATTTGATGAAGTGTTGCTTGATGGAGAATCAGAGGTAAACATATTACCTGTGGAAAGACGGGCATTGGCTCCAACACCTTTTCAGCTCAAAATGGCGGATCAAACTCGAGTTCAACTGGTTGGCATTCTGAAGCAGCAACAAATTATCATTTCAGGAATGACATTTATGGTAAATTTTTTTGTCATTAGGATGTCTGAGTGAGCATATCCATATGAAATGTTGTTAGGGACACTACAACATATCGAGGGAATACCAACCATCAGTAAACCCACGGTCAGCTGTCGGCATCGATATGACCCTCAGACAATTTGGGAAAGCTGCTTTGCCTCGAAAAGATTGCGTCGGTACAAGGATCGGTAGTTTATTGTAATTACCGATGCTTATACTGACGCCCTCTTTTTAACCGGGCCTGAAACCAAAATTTGTCATTTTGAGCATTTTGAATCTAGATCTTCTCCTGTCGGGTTTGTGTGCGCTAGTAGCAGACCTTTGTTTGTCACCCTCTCTCTCTCTCTCTCCCTCCCTCTCTCTCTCACTCTCTCTCTCTCTCTCTTTCTCCCTCTCTCTCTCTCTCTCTCTCTCTCTCTCCCTCCCTCTCTCTCACTCTCTCTCCCTCTCTCTCCCTCCCTCTCTCTCCCTCCCTCTCTCTCTCTCCCTCCCTCTCTCTCTCTCTCTAAACATACCTCTATCTTTATAGATCTGAAGTTTTATTAAGTAGATCCCACATATTGTAGCACTCTTTTTTCTTTCTTTATGTTTTTGTTTTACTAATATGTTCTCTTTTTTATTTTGCAAGAGATTTTGGGATCAAATCTTTGGAAATTCGATGAAAGAGAACTTCAAGTGGATTTTGACGACCTTGATTCAAACAATTCTCTCTCTCTCTCTCTCTCTCTCTCTCTCTCTCTCTCTCTCTCTCTCTCTCTCTCTCCTTCCCTCTCTCTCACTCAGCACATCTCTATTTTTATAGATCTGACGCTTTGGTAAGTAGATTGCACATATTGTAGCACTCTTTTTTCTTTCTTTATGTTTTTGCTTTACTACTATCTTCTCTCTTTAGTTTTGCAAAAGATTTTTGGGATCAAATCTTTGGAAATTCGACGAAGGAGAACTTCAAGTGGATTTTGACAACCTTGATTCACTCTTTTTTCTTTCTCTATGTTTTTGCTTTTCTAATATCTTCTCTCTTTAGTTTTGTTTTCGATTGAGAGAGATAGAGGGAGAGATATATACATATACATACACACTCATATGTATAAACACACACATGCATATGCATACACACATGCATATGAATAAACACATGCATATGCATACACATACACATGCATATGCATAAAAATATGCATATGCGTACACATATGCATATGCATACACACATGCACATGCATACACAGATGCATATGCATACACATACACACATACACAATGCATATCCATACACACATACACAATGCGTATGCATACACACATACATAATACATATGCATACACATACATGCATATGCATAGACATACATGCATGCATATATATGTATACACATACATGCATATGCATACATGAATGCATATGCATACAAGCATGCATATGCATACATGAATGCATATGCATACATGAATGCATATGCATACAAGTATGCATATGCAAACATACATGCATATGCATACAAGCATGCATATGCATACATGCATGCATATGCATACATGCATGCATATGCATACATGCATGCATATGCATACAAGCATGCATATGCATACATGAATGCATATGCATACATGAATGCATATGCATACATGCATGCATATGCGTACATGCATGCATATGCGTACATGCATGCATATGCGTACATGCATGCATATGCGTACATGCATGCATATGCATACATACAAGCATGCATACATGAATGCATATGCATACATGAATGCATATGCATACATGAATGCATATGCATATACATGAATGCATATGCATATACATGAATGCATATGCATATACATGAATGCATACACACATGCACATGCATATGCATACACATACACACATACACAATGCATATGCATACACACATGCATATGCATACACACATACACAATGCATATGCATACACACATACACAATACATATGCATACACATACATGCCTATGCATACACATACATGAATGCATACACGCATGCATACATGCATGCATATGCATACATGCATGCATATGCATACATGAATGCATATGCATACATGAATGCATATGCATACATGAATGCATATGCATACAACCATGCATACATGAATGCATATGCATACATACATGCATGCATACACGCATGCATACATGAATGCATACATGCATGCATACATGAATACATATGCATACATCAATGCATATGCATACAAATCATATGCATAGACACATGCATATGCATACACACATAAGCAATGCATATGCATACACACATACATCATACATATGCATACACATACATGCATGCATATATATGTATACACATACATGCATATGCATGCATGAATGCATATGCATACAACCATGCATATGCATACAAGAATGCATATGCATACATGAATGCATATGCATACATGAATGCATATGCATACAATCATGCATTTGCATACATGCATGCATATGCATACATGAATGCATATGCATGCATGAATGCATATGCATGCATGAATGCATATGCATACATGCATGCATATGCATACATGCATGCATATGCATACAAGCATGCATATGTATACATGAATGCATATGCATACATACATGCATGCATATACATACATGCATGCATATGCATACATACATGCATACATACAAGTACTTGAATTCATATGCATACATGCATATGCATACAAGCATGAATGCATATGTATACAAGCATGTATACATATGCATACATGAATGCATATGCATACATGCATGCATATGCATACATGCATGCATATGCATACATGCATGCATATGCATACATGCATGCATATGCATACATGCATATGTATACAAGCATGCATATGTATACAAGCATGCATATGCATATACATGCATGTGTATGTATAAGCATGCATATGCATATACATGAATGCATATGTATACAAGCATGCATACATACATACATATGCATACATGCATGTATACATGCATACATACATGAATGCATATGCATACATGAATGCATATGCATACATGCATGCATATGCATATAAGCATGCATATGCATACAAGAATGCATATGCATACAAGAATGCATATGTATCATGAATGCATATGTATACATGAATGCATATGCATACAAGAATGCATATGCATACAAGAATGCATATGCATACAAGAATGCATATGCATACAAGAATGCATATGCATACAAGAATGCATCTGCATACAAGAATGCATATGCATACAAGCATGCATATGTATACATGAATGCATATGTATACATGAATGCATATGTATACATGAATGCATATGCATACAGGAATGCATATGCATACAAGCATGCATATGTATACATGAATGCATATGTATACAAGCATGAATGCATATGTATACAAGCATGCATATATATACATTGGATGAGATGAGATCTTCACATTGCATCAGATGGGATCTTTTCGTACACCTTGGGGTGCGCATGATCATGAGGACTCCAAGATATATCATATCTGTAATGGAGCTCCAGTTATGGATGCGGCTAGAAAGTCAATGCGTCAGCGCATTCAAGAACTTTGCTCCATCGAATTTGGTAATTCAGTAATGTTAAAATGGACCGAACAGGGTAGGGACTCTAAAACGCATATCACACAATGCATATATGAAGAGTACCGGCCTGCACCTAGGAATCCTATTGTGAGTTCCGAATGGATTCAACATATGGCACGGGAGGTGATGTCTCATCGATGATCGGAAGCTCGCGATGATTTAAGAGCAGGCTTACCGAAGCCTGCATGGCTACATGTCGAAGAATGGAAATTGATTCAGGATGAGCAGCAACATACTCCTGATCGATATCGTCAACAGAGAGATGCAGCGGCCACACATTTAGATATGGTTAGAACATCACATTTAGGTAGCGGCGGATACGAGAGTATGCGCTACCAGTTTGTAAGTATCATGTTAATTATTCAAGTTTTTTGTGTTAAGCGCATTATATATGTTCATCTAACATTTTGCATATTTATTATAGGAGTTGGCAGTGGGTCGTCCTCCCACGCGAACTCAAGAATCATATGGATATCGACATGGACTGAGTGCACTTTTACAAGACTTAGAGGGACACGGTGAAATCGTCTCATGGGAGAATATTCTTGATTAGGTAAAGTTATATCTTGGTTTTATGTTTTTACTTGTTGTTTATAAATGTCATATTAATTGGTCTTAATTAACATAATTTTGTATTTGATTCCTATATGGAAGTGTTTTGTCACATTGCCTCAATTTTGTATTACACTCCTATGTGGCAATGATGTACCATAATTTTGTATTCGATTCCTTTATGGAAGTGCTTTGTCACATTTTGTATTCGATTCGTGAATAGAAGTGCTTTGCCACACGTTTGTACATTTTTCATTTATGGAATATACAACTTTCTGTACATGATTCATTGATCATTTTTGCTCATATAAGTTTATGTTTTGGTTGCCATTAGAGTACATAACACATGTACTCAGTTGGGCAGAGTGTATTGTCTTTTGCTAAACAACATCATGCTGTAGCAAAAGACAACACACTCTGCCCAAAAAAATTTGTGTAGATAGGGTCGTCGGTATACGCGTTGGTAGCTCCAGTATGGACATTGGTATAGGCACCTGTACACCCAGTGTGGGTGTCACTATGGACGTCGGTATAAGCGTTTGTAATACCGGTGTATATATCGATGCCTATACCGACGCTTATACCAACGCCCATACCGACGCTTTCTTTCCGACGCGTATACCGACTCTAACACCGATGCCGTGAAGAAATCATGCCCGTTCATTTGCCTCGATAGCAGCCTCGGTATACGCTTGATATGTTGTAGTGGGAGACCTTGGTTTTGAATTGCTAAAGTCAAGCAGGATTGGGGTCTAAATGTGGTAATGATCACAAAGGGTAAAAGGAAAGTGACAATCCCTATGCGAGGAAGAAGAAATATGTCTATAGAGCAGAAACCACTCATGGCTCAGACAATTAACTTAGCGGATGAGATACAAGATGATGAAGAGGAAAAGTTTTTGCAAGAAAATCCAACAGTGGTACCAGTATTAGAAGTTGATGTGGGAGGAGTATTAAGTAAGGATAATCTGATTATGCAGAACATAGAAGGGCCACTTCTAGGTGAACAGGTTGAAGGTGCACAAATACAATAGATGTTCGAGCAAAGTATGGAAATTCCAGTACAACAGCGGGTGGAACAACAAGAGAAAGAAATAATAACTCTAGCGGAACAGATATACAAATCACAAGTATGTAGGTTCTACGCGGGTGAAGGAGGAGGAGCTTCAAGAGGTTAATTTAGGAAGAGAAGTTGAACCAAAGATGGTGCAAATTCATAAAACATTGGAAGGAAAGTTTAGGGAGAATCACATTTGTTTACTAAATGAGTATGTAGATGTGTTTTCTTGGGATTACTCTCAAGTGAAAGGTATAAACCCTGATTTGCATCAACATAGGATTAATCTAAAGACGGATGCGGTACCCGTAGCGCAGCAAAGATATAGAATGAATCCTAAATTTGCTAAACAGGTGCAGGAAGAAATTGATAAACTATTGGCGGTTGGATTTATCAAACCGGTGAATCAGGTGACTTGGCTATCTCCCATCATAGTGGTCACAAAAAAGAATGGGAAGCTCAGAATTTGTGTCGATTATAGAAAGTTAAATGCGATGACGGTTACAAATCTGTTTCCCATGCCGTTTTGTGATGCAGTGTTGGACGCTGTAGCAGGGCATGAAATGTATAGTTTTTTGGATGGATTTTCAGGATATAATCAAATCAGTGTTGCTGAGGAGGATCAGCATAAAACAACATTTATTACTGAATTTGGTGCTTATGTGTTTACAGTCATGAGTTTTGGATTGAAGAATGGATCGCCATTGTTCAATTATGTGGTGCATAAAGTGTTTGAACCTTATCTACAGGATTTTATGTAGGTGTTTATAGATGATTTCTCAGTCTTTGGTAAGATGATTCAGCATTTGTGATGGTGTTGAATCTGTTTAAGAGTGTTATTTCCATCAGAAGTGGTACTTTATTGGGCCATGCTATCTCGCAAGAAGGGATGGCTATTGATATTAAGAAGATTGAAGCTATTAGCACAGCTAAAGCACCGACCAACGTGAAAGAAGTAATGTGGTTCATGGGTCAAATTAAGTGGCATTCTAGATACTTACGGTATTTAGCAAATATTTCTCTACCACTTACGCATTTGACCAAAAAGGATGTTCCATTTGTGTGGGCAGATGCTCAAGAGAAAGCATTTCAATTGTTAAAAAAGATGGTGTCGATAGCACCAATTTTGCAAACACTCGATTGATCATTGCCATTTCACATATTTTTTGATGCATCGGATGTGGTTGTAGGAGTAGTTTTGATGCAGGAGAAAGAGAAAGGCTGGTATAGACCAATCTACTATGCGAGTAGAGTATTGTGTGGGGCTAAAAGGAACTACCCGGTGACCGAAAGGGAAGCTTTGGCAATGGTATATGCTCTTAACAAGTTTTGACATTATTTGTTGGGCAATAAGGTTGTTTTTCATGTGGATCATCAGTTCTTGGTCTATTTAATCAAGAAGCCCTTATTAACAAGATGATTAGCCAGGTGGATGCTTTTATTACAAGAATTTGATTTTGTGATTATGCATACTCCAAGAAAAGAGCATGCAATGGAGTAGATTGGATTTAGGAGAAGCACCTACAGGTGTAATTGATGAATTTCCGGAACCTGACTGGTTTAATGCACAAGTGGTGGAAGCAGATTCTTGGGATGACCAATTGTTACTTTTTTGAACTGATGGTTCATTACCACAATACTTTACACCTGATCAAAGGAAAAAGTTTGCACTTAAAAGTAGGCTGTATTTGGTTATAGCTGGGGCATTATACAAAAAGGGGGTGGATCAGGTCATAAGGAGCTGTGTACTAGAATTTGAACAACCAGCTGTGTTACAAGAAGCACATTCAGGTCTAGCAGGAGGTCATTTGTGAGGGGATATTACTAGGAAGAAGGTCTTACAAGCTTGATTATGGTGGCTGACTATTTTAAAGGATGTGCATGAGTATGCTAAAGGATGTGTGATTTGCCAAAAGTTGGGCCAACCTAATAATTCAGATCGGATGTCTGATCATCTGGTGTTACCATTAGATCCTTTCTAAAGGTCGGGCATGGATTTTGTAGGGCCCATTAAACCTACTACTCAGCGGGGAAGTAGATATATACTTGTAGCAATAGACTATTGTACGAAATAGGTGGAAGTAGTGGCATTGAAGGAGAGTACGGCAACAACAATGGCGAAATTTCTTTATCATAATATTATGACCAGGTTTGGGAGTTCGATTGAGTTGGTAAGTGACAGAGGTACTCATTTCCTTAATGAGGTGATTTCAGAGTTAACAAGAACTCATTTAATCATGCATAAAAAGACTACAGCATATCATCCGCAAGCAAAGGGTCAAGCGAAAAGTATGAATAAAACCTTAATGCGTATTCTTAAAAAGCTAGTGCATGACAATCAGAAAAACTGTGATTTGTTACTCGACTCAGCTTTGTGGTCATTCATAACAGCATTTAAAGTCACAACAGGAATGCAACCATTCCGATTGGTATATGGTTTGGAGACAGTAGTACCTATGGAATTTGTAGTTCCAAGTTTGCGAATTACAGCAGAAAAGATGTCTCCTGAGCTATCGGTCAAGCATAGGAGCAAATATCTTCTTCAGATGGAGGAGGATCATTTGGTAAGTGCATATATTACCGAAGTAATTCAAAGGAGGAGGCAAGCTTGGGTGAATCAGAATGTGAAGTTTAAGTTATTTAAAGAAGAAGATTGGGTGACGGTGTATTATTCTAAGCTCGGACCTCATCCAGCAAAGCTTACATTGAGATATAAAGGCCCATATCAGATTGTGCAGGATTTAGGTCAAGGAACTTTTCGAGTGGCAGATGTGTTTGGCACATGGGTGGACAAACCAATCAATGGATTTAGGCTCAAATTAATTCAGGGGAAGCTGGCACATTTGGATTGGTTATCTTCTAATGTTGTGCAAGTGGTCCATGATCCTGAAAATCAGATCAACAATGTTTGTGATCATCGTAGTAAAAGATCTTATTTCTCTACATTTTCATCCATTCTAAAGTGTTTTTTGGATTCTTGTTGGTCCAAAATTACATTAAGTACTTTCATACAATTACAATGGGTTCCATGTCCAAAGTTGTAGTACAACATTTTGCTAAGGGTTATTCCAAAGCCAAAAATTGAGAAGGAGGTGTTACTGGATCAGATTGTAGATTCAAAGGGACATTCCGAGTCAGCCAGTAATGAAGTTGCAGAGATAGGTACAACAAGGATTGCAAGAGGTCAGAGACATGATGAATAGATGTATCAGGGGGAACATGAACAGAAGGATAGTGCTCAGCCAGATATTATCTTGCAAAGTAAGGTTATTCGGAATGTTGTGGTCAGAAGCTCGTACACTAGAAAAAGTAGTGTTAAGGAATTTAAATATTAGTTTGGTATTCTTGAAGTGTGCTTTAGTTTTAATGATTATCCAGACATGCATCAAAGATCTTTTAAATGTGTTATGGTAATGCGGGGAAATAGGCTCCTAATGATTTTTAAAGTGATCCATACTAGAATATTATTACGTCGCATGAAGTGGTACGTGAGTAAGTACGTCAAGCATTTCTGTCAGTGGCAGGTCGAACATTCGTACTTGCGAAACTTGTATTCTCAGTACTAATTTATGGCCCCCAAAATAATGTCTCTTCCTGTGTCTACTTAACTGAGGGAAGTAATAACTTCCTACAAGATGATGAGGAGGAGATATCGATGCCATCAGTGACTACTAAGTTTGTGCAAACTCTTATGGAACCATTTACAGACTTCAAGGTGGAAATTGATACACAATCCACCACAAATGAGAATTGGCTCTGTAAGATCGGTTTATTTCAATTTGCTACTTTGCCATGGGCGAGATGGAGATGCAACTATTATGCAAAGAGTCAGTTGGAGATCATCAGAAAAACAAAAGGTCAGCTGGCACTTCAGGTAAAATTTTCACCAAAACTAGTTGCATAAATATTTAAGTTATCTATTTATAATAATGTGGTCATTCCGAAGTGCTATGAGGACACCTTGAACAAAGATTTTGGGCCTAGGAAGGGGGACGGCAGTATTATATGATGAAGAATGCAGGTTATGTTTGACGAGAGCGGTTAAAATGGTACTTGGAGAGGTTGTGTTTCATCATCAAATATGATTACATGCCCAAAGAAAATTTTGCACCTTTGGCTTATGCAGAGACAACTAGACAAGTCAGTTGGGATCATTGGTTGCATGATTATATGCACAGTGAGATATTTGTAGGGGATAGACGTAAAGCACAATCGAATAGTAGGATATCAGCATATTGGGCGGCATTGTTTGAGTTTGTGCAGTTGGTGGACAGTCAGAAGTTGTTATGGCCAAAGGAGATAAATATTTATAGTGACAAGCTGATGAGTAAAAATCACGACCAGCTAGGTATCCAAGAAGTGGACACACCTTCAGAGATGTGTAAGGATCTTCTTAAAGCAGGTTATATTGTACAATAATTGGTACCAGTTATGCAGAAAATTCAACCTGATTTAGGAAAAGCAGTGATAAAGGAGGATAATCTGCTGTAGGTGGTAGATGAGGATGAGCACCCAAAAGTACTAGGAACTATTTTTAAGTTGTATAGAAAGAGAAGATTGGAAGAACAGTTGCAAGTAGTATGGGATACGTTGTCAAAGGATGTTATTCACTAGTCAATAAAGAATACAGGTATGATGTACTAGGAATGAAGGGAAGGTTGCAGGAAATCTCCAATTTTCTAGTTTTGCAAGAGGAGAGATTAACTAGGTACGAACAGACAAAATTATCTATTAACATGGAGGATTATCAATCTTTACAAAGGCAGGTTGAAACACTTCAGGAAGAATTGAATAAGAAGGCTCAAATATTAGAGAAATTCTAACAGAACAAGATGCAACAAGTAATAGAGTTGTCCAGAATAAAGCGGTCCATGCAGGAAATTGAAGAATGGCAGAGGTCTATACAAGAACAAATTCAAAAAGAGATGATGAAGTTTTCAGCACTTAATGCTACTCTGCAGAACGAACAAGTAATTCTTCAAGGTATTACAGGTGCTGGAGAAGTAGATGTTAAAAAATGAAGATGTGGAATTGGATGTAGTATTAATGACAGGGTCAGATATTGGATTATTAAAGTAGGAGTTGCATAAGTATGTTCAAGATATTTGGACTGTGTTTCAGAGTCGTTGACAAAGTATGTTCAGGATTCAGAATGAGCAGGTGCAGGCATGCTTTGTGTCAAAGTATGAAAAAGATTTATTCCATATTATTGAAAAATAGGAGAAACAAATTGAAGAACAGGTATAAATAATTAAAGAGTTACAGGAACAATTGTTACAAAAGAATCTATAAGAAAAGGTGGATATGATAACTGAAAAGCAACAATTCATTATTGATAGAGACTTTCAGGAAAAGCAAGATTGTCTTGAGGAGGATGTCAATATGTTGCAGAGTCGAAAGGTTGAAGCAAAGGAAGTGGTTATGTCTAAACAGTCGAAGGAAATTATTTTATATGATCAAGGGATTGCTAAATTCGAGTCTGCTTTTTGACAAAATTACCCATCGCGTTGTGCTAGGTGTTGAAGACAGGGGAATTCGGATAGATTATTAATTTGAATTATGAAATATTGTTAAACTTAGACATTATCTAATTGGATATATATTTTTTGGTGAATCGGATTTTAATGGACAGTTATATCGAAGTTTGTGTGCATGTCATAAGAGGAAAAAAGACGTTATACAGAGGCGCACACAAAATGAAGAGGTGTTCGAAGAAATGAAGATGCAGGACTCCAGAAGCGAGAGTGTTGCACGTAGTCAGGGGCAATGTAAAGCTTGTCCTATGAAGAATGTAACTCTGAAGCGTATTTTGTATCTGCGATTCTAAAAATCTCTGTAATTGAAAAACTTCTCGCAGATGTTTCATGAATGTATTTGCAACACTTGAAGGTTAATGATGAATGTATTCACACATTCATGTGTAGTACCGTAGCATGTAAATATATATATCTTTTAATGTGTGTTCGATGAAGTTAAGTATTTCTAACTCAATAGAAGTGATAAGATAAAGAAAAGCCTGATTGAAGGTAGATTCTCTGTTGATGAAGACCAGTGTGAGCATTTTGACCAGTTTGGATATCTCCTGTGATGTGTTGAACTCTGAACCTTCAACAAGAGTTGGAATAATTGTTGCAGAGATGTCTACATCGAAAATAGAGTTTCATAAACTATTGTAGAATGAAGAATGGGCATTTATTGCTCTTTGGGATTTTGACTCATCTTCTTCTAAAGAGTGCATGTTTGTAGTAGACTCAGATGTATGGTACTTTGATAGTGGGGAACACAAACATATCACCTCACATCGCAGTTTCTTCACTTCACTTGAGCCTTCCTTCTACAAGGAATACTGCCAAATGGACCAACAAGAGCTCTTATCCTATCATGGGAGTTGGTAAGATCATTCTGACTATTGTTGGTGGTAGTTCTTTTACATTATCACATGCTTTATTTGTGCCACGGATCAAAAGGAATATGTTGTCAGTTTGAGTGTTAGCCAAGATTGGCTTGGTTGTAAAATTTGTTGATGACAAATGTACAATTCATTATCTATCAAATGGCGACATGATTATTGCGTCTGGAATTCTATGTCATGGGCTATATAAGCTCATAGACTATGAAAGATCTATAAATGATTCAGCATGTTGAGTACATGATTCTCAGGCTATGTTATATGCAAAGATTTGGCATGCAAGGCTTGGTCATTTGAATTTTGCAAGTTTGCTACACATGCACAAATCTAAAATGGTGTCCTCAGTGCCTAAACTTGTGGCACCTGGTAAAAGTTTCTATGAACACCATATTTTATTCAAAATGCAATGCTCCTCCTTTCGAAATGATGGTTGACTTTGACTACTTAGAAATTGTAGCTTGTTCATAGTGGTCTTTGGTCCTATGTAGACACCTTCTTTTCGAAACTCTCTTTACTTTGTGACTTTCATTATGCTTTTTCTAGGCATGCATGTGTATATCCATTGAAAGAAAAATCCGAAGTGTTTATGTGCTTCAAACAATTTCTAATTTTGGCCAAAAAACTATCAGCATGTAAAATGGGAAAGCTTTGTTGTAATCGATGGGGGCAATATATTACTTTTGACTTTAATGCATTTCTGGCTAAATGTGGAATAAACATCATTGTATGGTGTCCCATACACCTCAACAGAATGGATTTGCTGAATACAAGAACAGATCACTCATAGAGATGGCAAGGTGTATTGTCAAGAGTGATGTTTTACCACATAGTTTCTAGCTTGAGGCCGTAATGTGTGCAGCATATGTACTTAACGGGTGTGCCACTAAAGAATTGTAGTCTATCACTCCATATGAGGCTTGGCATGGTCGTAGGCTATGTGTTTTTGTAGTTGAGTAATGAGAGAATATAAGAGAATCGAAGCCCACATACTTGGATGATTGGCATATTGGTCATGAAGTCTTATATGATCAATCCCTTGTAAAATCAAGTATATTTACTTTTGTAAAAGTGCACTATTTGCATGTGGAGTAAAGAAGCATCAAATCTCAAATCATTTGGTGGTTGAGTAATGAGAGAATATATCCTTTACTTTAGGATTCACGTTTAGGTGAACGTTTCAATTTGAATTCAAAAGTTTGGATATAAACTCAATTATAAAAGAAGGATCAAAAGACCCATGTGTTATCTCGACTCCATGAGGACATTGAGAAAGGACCCATTGTGCTTTGAAGAGCTCACTCTATATCTGATTCATTTTTCACACATTGAGAAATTGATTATTTCCAACTACATTGTATTTGTATAGAGATGAATACATACATTGCATTATATCTTCACTTCACTTTTTTGCCATGACTACATCAGCTCAATGATCTTCTTAGATCTTGTTCTCAATGTATGATTGATAGTTTATAGTGATTTAAAACATGATATAATTAGTATAATTTCTACTATATTGGTACAAAATCTCATTATCATTACGTATTTGAATTGTGAGATATTAGCACATCATTACTCTCAGGTATGTTGACTGATGCACCCAGAAAATGGTGGGCATGTCCCATGATTCGCTAAACATCATACTCAGGGTGTAGTTCATCTTTTTTTATGAAATCTCTCATTATTGGTAGATGCCTAAGCTAATTAAACATCACCAAAAGTAATTAAGCTAATTGCTATTGTGCTTAGAGAAGTGTTCAATATATTGAACATCTGTAGAGAGAAGAATATCAATTTTTTTAATTTTAGATTAAATTCCTACCTATTTGTTTTGATTCTTTGATTAGTGCATCATGTTTCAAGAAACATAGGTGATTATTTATAAATATTACCAAGCTAAAGAGGCCCGCTACGCTTTCGAGTAGTTGTTCTTGGCTGGTGTTAAGCAGGTTTAAGCAACACCAGTTCATCTCTGAAGACTATCGACCATTTCCTCCAATAGTGTTATTACTGCAACAACAAGTAAGATGGGAGATGGATTTCCATTCTTCATTGAAAAATTGGATTGGAGCAAATACTTAGCATGGTCACTAAGGATGCAAGCCTACCTTCAAAGGAGAAGTCTATATGGATACATCTCAGGAGATGAAGAGATGCTAGAAGTCAACAACAAGCATCAACCCACAAGGGAAGGTCAAGAAAGGTGGACCACATGGTGTGCAAAGGATGCCCTTGCCAGATCTTATCTACTAAACTCAAATATACTTATTGCCTCATATAAGGAATTCCAAGACCCCACAAGAGAGTTGGGAAGTACTCTCATCATATTTCTCATCAAATACAAGAGCAAGGAAGAATTGACTATGGATGGAGTCTACAACCCTAAAGAAACAACCAGAACAAAGTGTGGCTAATTATGTAACCAAGATGAAGGATGTGGCTGACCAGCTTGCAAGCATTGGAGAGGAGATAGAAGAAGAACACATAGTAAGGTAGATCATTAATGGCATGAAGGTTGATGATAAGTGGGAGTCCTTCACCAGAGGAATGGACCTTTACATGGATATGCAAATACCTGACCTCAATACCTTGATGGGGCAACTCTTCACCCACGAGACAAAGTCAACAAGAATTGGGACATTTCTAGAGGTAACCAATCTTCAGAATTTTATATAGACAAGAATAAAAATAAGGATAAAGTTAAAATCAAGAAGAATGAAGAGACTAGTACCTCTCAAGCCAACTACATAGGTAGAGGAAGAGGTGCTAGAGGAAGAGGCAAAGGAGGAAAGTAAGGCAAGGGGAGATCCTAGAACACTCCACCTTGCAACATTTGGGGCCTCACCAACGACACCACAAAAGAATGCTTCAGGAACACAAGGAATCAAAGAAGAAGAGGCTTCCATAATGGTAGCTATGGAGAATCCAAAGGCAAATTCAAGAATGGAGGGAGGACGTACAATCATAGCTACAATCAAGGCTACAATAACACCAGTTATCAAGGAGGTTTCAAAGGAAGAAGAGATTATAAAAACTATACACAAGAGCAAGAGGAATCTCTACTCATCATGAACATGACATCCAATCAAGGTAAAGATGATGTGCATCTTTTCTATATTGGTTTAGGTTGTTCTAATCATATGGTTGGAAATGTAGCATTACTATCTAATCTTGAGGAAGCAAAAGGGAAGCATGATGTACAAATAGGTGATGACACTAAACACTCAGTCAAGCAAATTGGAAATGTCAAGACCTCTAATGGTAACATGAACCTCTTAAGTAAGGTTTTGTATGTGCCAACTATAACCAAAAATGTAATGAGTGTTGGAGAGATTGTTGAGAAAGGTTTACAAGTCAAGTGCACTAGGCATGAAGCATATGTGGAAAACCCTCAACAAGGATTCAAAAGGATTGCTAAAGGTGAGAAATCTGGTAGAATCTTTACATTTGAGATTGAAGATACCACAAACATAGCATTCTTGAATTACAAAGATGAAAGCCTATCTGAACTAGAAATATGGCACAAAAGACTAGGACATATAGGAGATAGAACACGAAAGAAAAAAAGCACAGATCAGAGTGTGCTTGGCATCCCCAATGTGTCCAAGCAACACATGATATACAAATGTGGAGCATACCAATTTAGCAAAGATCATAGACAACCATTCAACCAAAGAGGGTACATATATGAAGACTACTTGGAGCTTCTACACACTGATGTTTGGGGTCCTAGAAAAGATCCATTGATCTCACGTTCAAGGTACTATGTTTCATTCATAGATGATTACAGTAGATGGAAGATCCTTTATTTCATGAAGCATAAGGATGAAGTATTTACATGTTTCAAAAGTATTTGGCATTAGTTAAAAACCAAAAAGGTAGAAGCTTGAAGAGGATCAAATGTGATGGAGGTGGTGAGTACTTTCCACATGAATTTGATTAATTCTTATAGGATAGAGGCATAAAGAGCGAAGTCACAAGAACAATGTTGATATATTTAGGTAGTGATGTGTGTGAACACACTAGAACTGCCGGGGCACTTTTTTCTCTCTTTAAAAGGTTTTCCCCCCCGCTTGTATATACACCTATTGCCCTAATGGGCTACTTATCTTTGTACATTCTAGTGGTAATACATTCACTATTGTGTGTTGAGCTCCAAGCTTCTTCTTCTTCCTTGTGCTGTTCAGGTGCTTCTGCAGACGTCCAACTCCAACAATTGGTATCAGAGCATGTTGATGCTTAATCTAGGGCATCATCGACACCTCTCTACTTGTAGTCTCAGAATCGCACAGATTTTAGTAAGCATACTGCTGAAATCGCGATCTGAGCTCGTTTCGACCTTTGAATGCACTATTGCATTGCTTGTGCAGGCTGTTTTGCCTTTTGTGCAAAACGTATATACAACTTTTGGTTCGCCACTATAAGCATCTCGAAGTCCACTCTAGGTTTAGGAGAATTTTTCTAGGCAATTATGTTCCACTTTTTGATATACAATGAATTTTTTGCATCAAGGTATTTTAGTCACCGGCCACGGCTGAAAGCAATGATGTATTTCATATGTTGGCTATTGAGGATAAGTTGGATGGTACCATCTACCTAGTGTGGGATTATATGATGCGATATGTATTGGTTGCAAAAGGACTGTTGAACATTATGCAGGGTTTTGAAAAACATCCTATCACACTTGCAATTGTTACAACAGTAGGTACTAAAGCTGATGCAAAAGGTGTCGAAGATGATGATATTCTACGTATTCCTGTTTGTGTTGCGGTTTCTATTGCACCTACTAGTAGAGAAAATTTGTTGGGATGGCAGAGATGCCCATGCACATGCATTGATAGCTTTGTATGTCAAACGAGCCATTACTCCTCATATTCGCTCTTGCAGAACAGCTAAGGATTCTTGGAATGCACTTACCACATTGTTCCAAGCCATCAATGAGGCTCATGTTGCTAACCTCCAAAAACAGTTGGAGAGTGAGCAAATGAATGAAGTTGATTCTATGGATAATTTTCTAAAAAAGATCAAAGATGTGAAGGAACAATTGATTTCTGCTGATGAGATTATACCAAATAGCTCACTTGTGCAGACTGTTCTGAATGGTCTTCATGATTCATATCAGAATTTTGCTTCTACTCTTCTGTTGATGATGAAAGGCAATGCAAATGCCTTGTCATTTGAGGAGTTAGTCTCTGTTCTATTACAGGAAGATGAGTCCACATAGAACACGTCCATTATGCGTGTTGCAAATCAAGCTTTCCTGGCTAGTCAGAAGGGCAAAGGAGAATGTAGCTCTTCAAGTAGTAAGAAGAAATATGCTAATTCTACACAATTGAAGAGGGAAGAGAAAGATGAAAGGAAATCAAAAAAAGAAGAAATTGTTTTGCAAGTACTGTAAAGGAAATGATCATATCATAATGAACTCTCCAAAACTCGCTGCTACAAAGGCAAAGAAGAAAGAGGCTGGAATGGTTGTTGCAAAGGCATGTACACCAAAAATAGAGTCTTCAGAAGAATGGGTGTTTAGTACTGTTTGAAATTTTGAGCCATCTTCTCATGAGCACTGCATGTCTTCAGTAGACTCAGATGTTTGGTTCTTTCAAAATCGGGTGACCAAACATATTACCTCGTAGCGCACTTTCATCTCTTTACTCAAGCCTGCCCCTACAGGGAATATTGTTACATGTAGCAACAACTCTTCTATTTAATTATGAGAGTTGGTAAGATCATTTTGACTATTCTTGATGGTAGTTCTTTCAGTTTGGCAGATGCTTTGTTTGTGCTAGGGATCAAGAAAAATTTGTTATCAATTTCTGTATGAGCCAAGATTGGCTTAGTTGTGATATTTTTTTTATGAGAGATGTACAGTTCATGATCTATCAAATGGCTACGTGATTATTGCTTCTTGCATTTTATGTCATGGGCTATATAAGCTGATAGACTATGAAAGATCTATAAATGACTCGGCATGTGCAGTACATGATCCTCAAGCTATGTCAGATGCAAAGCTTTGGCATGCACGATTTGGTCATCTAAATTTTGCTAGGTTGTTATGCTTGTAGAAATCTGAAATGGTTTCTTCTTTGCCCAAACTTGAGGCACCTCGAAAACATGTTTGTGAAGGCTATATTTTGGGCCAAATGCAGCATTCCTCCTTTCCAAAAGATAGTTCAGTTCAAGCTACTTAAAAATTGCAACTTGTACATAGTGATGTCTATGGTCCTATGCAGACATCTTCTTTTGCAAATTATCTTTACTTCCTGACTTTCATCCATGATTTTTCCAGGCATGCATGGGTATATCCATTGAAGGAAAAGTCTGAAGTGTTCATGTGCTTCAAACAATTTTTGGTTTGGCTGAAAATCTGTCAGCATGTAAAATGGGCACCCTCCATTCTAATCGAGCGGGGGAATATATGTCTTCTAATTTTAATGCATTTCTGACTGAGCATGCGATAAAACACTAGTGTGCAGTGCCATATACACCTGAATAGAATGGAGTTGTTGAATGAAAGAACATGTCACTCATGGAGATGGAAAGGTGTATGGTCAATAGTCAAGCTTTACCACATACTTTTTGGCTTGAGGTTGTCATGTGTGCAGCATATGTACTTAACAGGTGTCCCACTAAATCACTGCAGTCCAAGTGCTAAAATGTATTTTTTTCGGGTAGAGTTCTCAAAGTAAAGGCTATCATCTGTATCATACATAGACTAAACACATTTTTGTTAGCCGTGATGTTGTTTTTGTGGAAGATGCCATTCAGCCATTGATTTCATGTACTAAAGAGTCATCTTTTAGCTCCAAAGACATGTATGATACTTTGTTGCCTTTTTTTATAGGTGGACAGTCTAGTGTTGGTCCAACGAGGCAACTTCTCAGCCTTTGCAGGTTTCATGTGATAATGTAGATCATCCCATTTCTGATCCACATTTACATGATACACATGTTGATGAGAGACCTCATATTGAGGAGGCAAAAACTATGCCAAAATGGATGGTGCAGACTTTGCGTGATAGCAAATTAGATGCACCTTTGTCATATTGTACTCGATCAGGCTCTCATAGTGCCTCTTTTGCATCCTATTTCTATGCTATGGTTGCATCTAGTCTCGGTGATGAGACTGGGCCTTTTTTGTTTGATGAAGCAAAAACTCAGAAAATTGGATGGTTGCTATGCAATCTGAATATGATGCTATATTGGAGAATGGTACTTGGTCTTTATGTGACTTGCCTCCTGGCAAGAAGGCCATTGGCACTGAGTGGGTATACAAGATGATGCACAAACCTAATGGTACAGTTGATAGGTATAAGGCTTGGCTTGTTGCAAAGGATTATGCGTAGGAAAGAGGCATTGATTTTGATGAAACCTTTGCTCCTACTTACGGAATGACTACTGTTCATAGCATCTGTGCACTTGCATCTCATCATGGTTGGAATGTACATCTGTTGGACATTAAAACAACATTTTTGAATGGTGACTTGCATGAAGAAGAGTATGTTTTTCAGCCCCGTGGCTTTGTGCAGAAAAGGCATGAAAACGAGATGTGCAGGTTAAAGAAGGAATTATATGGTTTTAACACCAGTTCTGTACTAGGACATTTGAGTGTCCTCGGACACTTAAGTGTCCTGATTTTACACCAAATTGATTGATTTTTCTTGATGACACCCTTGAGGCTTTGATGGCATACTCACTTGGATTTGATAGCCCACATCTTGTAAATTTAGAGAAAAATATAATCTTTAACATTTTGCAACTTCATATGGGTGATTAAATGAAGAAGAGAATGGAAATTTTTTAAAACTCAAGTTTAGCCATAACTCAAAAAATAACACAATTCAAACATTTTGACAAATTGGATATGTTTTAGGAGATGGAAAGCTATTCAATAACTTTGGTAGTGCAAAGCAAGTGTCTAGGGATCTTTGGAGAGGATGAACACTTCGATAAGTGATAAACATGGACTCAAAACTTGTCTTCTCTAGAGCACTGCCATTTATCGCATCTTTTAAAGAATGGCTCACTATAATTTGTGTGTAAGTGAGATTGCAGAGAATTGGCAAGTTATCAATGGATAACCTTCATAGTAATTGAATGCATATTTTTATTCAAAGTTAGAAGGCCTTCGCTTTGAATTAGTAGCCATTGCATTTGGTGTTGACTTTCACGCTGAATTGGCAAATCATATATTTCTATGTTCATGAAAAGAACATAGCTCCAAAGGTGGAATAAAAAATTATGATGAAAAATAATAACTGTTTAAATGCTATTCTAGGAACCTTCCAGTATATGCTTTCATGCCATGTTTCATTCTTAATCTCATCAAATAATTTGTGATCCGCAATGTTGATTGTGATAAGAATGAAAAAATTGGCATACATATTTCACTTGACAAAAAGAAGATGGCATCCATGATGGAAATAATGAAATGTTTTCAAACGATCCTTATCATTTTATGATATTAAAGATTATATCAAAGAAATTTGAGTATTATTTTTAGTATGTTTTGATGTGTGCAAGGGCTTGTGTGTTTATGCATATAACAACTATCAAAAAAATAGTTTTACTAAATATGTTAAAACTATATATTCTTTTGATCCTATATGTACATGACTCTTTTTCCTTGGTAGGAACTAGTTTATTTTCTTGGATATCAAGTGAAATTTGTAATTTGGCATTATTTCAATTGGATGTTAATATTTGTATGTGGATATATTGGTTGGTGTCCACACATATATCTATTTTTTTTGGTGTACATAGATCTGAGAAACTTGGTTGATTTTCACAGATTGGTAATTTCCTTATGTGTACACCTCCTTTGATGTCTTATTTTCTTACTTCATGTGAAGAAACTAAATCTCTTTCATAACTATGAATGCTTTGTTATGTGTCCACATGATTGTATCTATAGAATTTGGTTGATGCCCGCACAACAAAAGATTCTTGGTTGTGTCCAAAGATGTGAAAACTTTGGTGGATTTCAATAAACTATTTAGCCTCATCTATGTAGCTTTGGTTTGTTATGTCACACATTTTCTACTTGGTAACTTGAATGTGTACACCTTGGATGATGTCCATAAAGTTTTTTGAGTCATATATGTAGTGGTTTAATCTTTTGTTTTTGGTCACTAGAGTCATAGCAGTTGATTTTATATGTGTATACCTTGGTTGTTGTCTTCATACCTTGTTTGATTGTTGGCATATTTGTACACCTCTGTAGATTCCCATAATTTTCTTTGAACCATGTTTAGAACAAGTTGCTGTTTTTTGCGTACAAAGTCAAAATAATTGATTTTATTTGAATTGAAATGATTTTTCTGAGTGAGTTTGAGGTTCATACTATGTCATCTATGTTTCAAGGAATGTGTATAGTTTTTTCTTTCATATGATGAATTTTTTTCCTTTGCGAAAAAAACATTTGGTTAGGAATTTTCATCTTGTTCACTACCATAGCATCTTCACAGGCTATTTACATGAACATAGAACATGAATTATTGTGTTTCATAATTTTGCATTAACCTTTGAATTATATTTAATAAGTGTCTTAAAGGATTTTCCCAAATTCTCTTTGTAGAAGGTATGTGATTTTTTGGAAAATTGTTAAAAAAGGACACTTAAGTGTCGTGTTTTGGTACCAAACTAGTGTTAAGGAAGCTCCACATTCTTGGTATGAAAAGATACATGCCTATCTCATTGCACATGGTTTTGAGAACAATCCAATTGAAAGCACGTTATATGTCAAGTGTGCTAATGATGTACTTGTGATCATTGTGGTGTATGTTGATGACATGATGCTCACTGCTCCTCATGAGAAGCATATTGCTGATTTCAAGGCTGATTTACATGCCTCATTTGAGATGTTGGATTTGGGGCATCTGCATCATTAATTGGCCATTCAGTTTATGCACGTTGATGGTGGAATGGCTTTCTATGAAACGAAATATATTGACACATTATTGCAGCATTTTGATCTTGAAGACTATAAACCTATTGCCACTCCTATGGAGAGAGGTCTATGAATGATTCTTCATCACGTTGGAGATGCATTTGATTCTGTTCTCTATCCGCAAGCTATTGGATGCTTGATTTACTTATGCATTACTCGGCCAAATATTCAGTTTGTTGTCTCACAGATGAGCAGGTTTATGCATTCCTAGGACTCAAGCATTGGCAAGTGGTTAAGCGCATCTTTCCTTAATTGAATGGTACTCGGCTACTTGGGTTGTTTTATCCCAATGGGGAATCACTACCGCCAGATTTACATGCTTATTTTGACTCTGATTGGGCTAGTTGCTATGACACTTGTGTGTCCACTACTGGCTTTTGCTTCATGCTTGGTAGCTCATGTATATCTTGGTTGAGCAAGAAGCAGCCTACTGGGGCCACTTCCAGTTGTGAGGCTGAGTATAGGGCAGCTTTCACAGCGACTATTGAGTGTGTGTGGCTTAGATGCCTTATGGCTGACTTGGGTGTTGGTTGGTCTTCTGCCACCACCATCTTCATTGTCAGTTAGAGTGCATGGGGAGTTGCGAGAAACCGAGTGTTCCATGCTCGCACTAAGCACATTGAGGTGCATTATCATATTGTTAGGGAGAGGTTCTCTACTAGGGAGATCAGCTTGGCATACGTGCCCATGCAGGAGAACATTATAGATCTTTTCACGAAGGCTCTGCCTAGGGAGAAGTTTGAATCTTTCGGCAAAGCTTTGGGCATACTTCCTTTTGTGGAGTGATTTCCACATAGCTTGGCACTTCCTTATACATGAGTGCTTGCTGCTTGTTCACCGCATCACTCCTAGGGGGGGTTTGTTGATATATTTAGGTATTGATGTGTGAGAACACACTAGGACCATTGGGGCACTTTTTTCCCTCTTTAGGAGGTTTCTTCCCCTAGTATATATGCCTATTCCCTAACGGGCTACTTATCTTTGTACATTGAGTGGGCGGTTGAGAAATCATTGTTCCTCCTTGTCAAAAGGATCGCTAATTTTCATTTAGTGCTCCTTTTGATCAACAACAAGCTAAATCCCATGTGGGTCCCACATACGGGTGATGAGAGGGGGATATACCCTCTGTGTAATGCCATCTAAACTCTGTAAAAGCTACCCGTGCTCTGTGGGATTTGGGGGATCCCGTGGGCACTAGTCCCCTTCTCTTGTACTTTTCTTTTAATTAATTTAAGTCCGGGAAAGTAGACTTAGGCGGAACTTCCTTTATTAAAAAAAGAAAACAAAGGCCCTAAAAATTTTCTACTTCAATCCTTCTCCACTATTATGTCTTCGATCAATTAAAGGACAAATCAATGCTCCTGACGTGGCTCCCTAATTGATTCCTAGCATTCCTTCATCCTCCTTGAAATATGTGCAGTGAGTATTTTGTTAAGTGGGTGAAACAAAAGAAGCTCCATGAGACGAACTTCCGCTCATTTTTACTTTGTGGCATAAATCCTAAATTATTTCCTTCAATCAAGCAAAAGATAAAAAATGTTTATTATAAAGGATTTGCTGTGCAGCATATAACACTACTAAACTTGAGAAGTAGAAAATATAAGCGCTAAGGCTTTCACACAAGGTCTGCTTATAAAAAATTGTTTAAAGAACAAGAAGCATATCAAGAAAATATATCTCTAACCATTATGCAGATATAACATTGAACGAACTTGATAACAGAACTTATCTCTTTATTGAAAAGAGCTCTGAAACTTCAGACTGCTTGTGCAGTAACGAATTCCACAACTTTAAGAATCATAGTTATTCCTTGTTGTAGATAACATAGAGGTCCTTTGTTTACAAATGAAGATGTTTAAGATTAGCTTTACTTGTATTTCCATTCCTAGTTGTTGCTCATCGGTCTCTTCACACCCAAACATGGAGGCCATTCTTACGTTGATAGCATTCAACTGATTCCCCATATGACCTTAAAATTTTGAAACCTCTCATTACTTCCTTTCAATTGGCATGTAATCTGAACATCGGAAGTTAACCTAAGATAGTGTGTTTTGAATGCTACTATGAAGTCAATAGGCACCAACTAGCAGCAAAGAAATTTGAGCTTCCCACGACATTAAAAATGGAGAAGAGTCGGTGAGGATGTGAATCTGATTAAAAGTCTGAAGATTACGTAGAGTGCACAGTGACAAATGAAGGATAAGCAAGTACAACAGCTTTCAGTTCATTTCCTTTTGTAGGTTACACAAAACCACTTTTGCTCCCCCAACGGAAACCAACAGCTCCAACACATGGCAAAGCCTTGTCATTGAAACTATGCACTTTCTCATAGCCTTACCATCCACACTATTCAGACCCATATGTGAACGTCCTAATGCAACTTCAGCGGAGGAATTGATGGGGATCATCAGAGTCTTGCAAGTAACCAAGTCCTGAGATGCGTCCTTGTCTCCTTGAGATATAGAAGAAATATTCCCAACAAAATGAAATCCTGCTTTTATAGCACCATTTGGTGAGGCACTCCTCTCAGTCGATGGCACAATTGCAAAACTTGCATTCACTTTGGCACTATAGATAGGAGTGAGTGTTGAAACCTGTGTTTTCTAGAGTGATGCACATGATGCAGATGAAAGCCCTGATGATCCAAGAGGATTCATTGAACTTCTAGACCTCACATTTTATACTACCTGACTTGTAATTTGACATGATTCTTAACTTGCACATTGCAAGGTTTGAGAAGATCTACACTTTTGTCAAGTATGCATTTCATAACTCATTTCGTTGCCTCAATTGAATCTAGAGCTTGATGATTCTTGATTTGGTCACCAAAACTAGCACTCCAATGCCTAGTGTATGGAGGAACATAGGGATCTTTGCTAAAAAAGTCTGGTGCAAAAAGGGTAGAACACAGAAAACACAACACCCGAAAATGTAAAAGATGTCTTCATTGTGACCTTCTGCCATTATGTGTCTTTTTCTTTGTATTTTCTTTGCCCTAGGCCATCTTTTAATTACTCCTTTCAATCAAATCACAGGTGTGGTCTTTGAATCTCAACCACACCGTTCACATACTACCTCTATGCTTGTGCCTCTAACCACTACCTATTGCACTAGCAACACCCCAATACTTGGTTTTCTGGAGTTTGATGGAAAATGAAGTCCATGAATGGTGATGAGGGATAGGGCCATAACATGGGTTGTACTTTAGCTGTAGTGGGGCCTTTGTCCAGGTATACATCATCTCTAGGTATTACTGTAATAACTCCTTTCACCTATTGGGTTGGAAAATGTTGTCATTCTATGCATCAAGAGGTAGATGAGTACGTTCAATTTGAGTGGCATGTGTGGGTTTCATTCCTATGGCCTTCTCTATCGCAAGATTGTACTCAGCCTTGTAGATACATTATGCCTTATATTGAAGCTCATAAATAGAGATATACCTGCATGGTGCCAAGTTTCTAAAGTACGAAGATTGAAGAATCTTTTCTTTGATTACTGCCATCTCCTATAGTTGAGCTTTCACATGTGCAAAATGAGTCTTTCCTAATTACCACGTTCATGTGGGGAGTTCAAATGTTTCTTGACCTTCCTCGGTCACACGTCCACGAAGGGTAGGGTGTGGTTCATAGTCCTCTTCAAAAGTAGCCTCTATCGGGATCTTGATTGTTTCATTAGCAACTGGTAATTTTGGTGGTGAATCCGGTCTAGATATCTCTGATGTATCTAGTATTTGACCTTGGAGCCCCTCCACATGTGCCCGTAATATGGAAAAGCATCCCAAAAATTTTGGTGGCATGACTCCTAGATGGCACATGATGGAGAGGGTGCTTGGAGTCGTAAAGTTGCATTGTAATTTTTTAGTACCTAACATTCCTCCATCAGTTGTCATAATCTTCTAGTAAGCGTGCATGGTCTTCTAACAACAACTGCATAGTTTTAGGCAAAAAATCCTTGAATCAACTTCTAGATTCTCTCTATTTTGTTCTTGGAGGTGTTCATTTTCCTCTTTAGCTACTACGAGATGATGCCTCAAGATTCCCATATTGCATGTTAAAGTGGCATTTTTGACAATCTAGACTTGTAAATGTTCTTTGGCCT
Source organism: Ceratopteris richardii (assembly GCA_020310875.1). NCBI lineage: Eukaryota > Viridiplantae > Streptophyta > Polypodiopsida > Polypodiales > Pteridaceae > Ceratopteris > Ceratopteris richardii. Next base: position 17,069,482 of record CM035441.1, read on the forward strand.
CAGTGAGAGCTTCTCTAGTTTTCTACTCCAACTCCAACTCCATTCAATTATAGGAATCTCGGAGTTCCTGATAGCCTGCATTCAGAGAGGCCTTCTCAATTGTTAATGAGTTAAGTTTATCTTAGAGTTGAATTGTTTGTTGTAGAGCCTCGTAGTGGTTTCCTAATAATGAAAAATCCTCACGAACTTGGTGCATGCATGCAAACATTTACTCCAATGTGTTATCTATAATGGAGGATGCAAATAGTGATGGTGTGCTCAAAAATGATTGTTGGTCACTATTTAATGCAGAGGGGATAGGGTTAGGGTGAGGGATTGTGAATGTTATGGTGATGGTGGAAAAGTGTGCAGATGTGAGTGGGTGTAGCATGTTAGTAGAAGTGAGCAAGGAAGTGATGGGTGGTGAGATATCCATGTCACTAGATGTGTGATCTAATGAGCTAATAGTGAATATTGGAGTGACCATGGGTGGGTGTGTGGATATAAATATAGGGTTTACAAATGTGGAGGAATATGTTACAGGAGGGTGTTCAAAAACTAATTGATGCATGGGAGAGGATTGAGGTGATGTACCTAGACTCGAGGGTGTCACTGGTCAAAAACTGATAGTGCTTTGTAATGGGAAGAAGGGTTGCTGGGGAAAGGGAGTTGATGAAATGAAAAAGCTAAGGAAAGGGTTGGGAGGAATTAAGGGAATTATTGATGTGGGAAAGGGGAAGTAGGGTAATGTGGAAGGGGTTGAGGTAGGCTGCATGGGGGCATGTGTGATGCCACTCAAGATGGGTTGATCGAACGAGGATGTTCTGGGATACAGATGGAGGCTTGATGTACAAGTGGCTAGAGGGTTCCTTCTAGTGTTGAAGCAAGTTCCACAATGGTGGTGGATATGAATTCTAATGGATGTGGAGGAGATTCAATGATAATGGCTCTATCATGGGGTAGTTTATCGATAACTATTCTAGCTTCTCTTTGACTGGATGGTCATACATCTATAGGGACCTGTATGTACTCACCGAGCTTGTACATCAAACAGATACAACGGGAGTCAAACTATGGTAGAGGCTTCTGTTTGAGGAAATGCACTGCTTCCAAAGTGCCTACTTCCTAGACTAATTCATTGAATACATTCACAAAAGAAGCTTTAAAACCGTCGCTTGCTGATTACTCTTGGATAATTTCTTTACTTTGTTGTTTTGTGACTTGACGACTTGCCCATATAGCTTGCATGTTTGTATATAGCTTTTGGATGGAAATTGTATAAGTAACTACATCTTGAGTGTCCTCCTCCCTAGTGCTTGTGTCTCCCTAACCTTTGTTTTGCTGCTCTTGTTGTCCTTGTTGATCATCCTCTTGTGCTTCTTGACTTTGTTGTTTCTTCCTTATAATCCTCTTCCTCAGTAACTATTAACTCTTCTTCCTCTAAAATTGATACCGTTTGAGTGCCCTCATGTCCTATGGGGGGGAAGGGAGGAGCTTGATTAATTCGGATGTTCATACTGTTGTGAAACGAATTGCACCTTAGAGAACTCAAATTTGCTTAACAAGGTATCTTGCATCTCACATTCAATGGTCATATTGAGTGGGTTTGCCTCTAGTTTGGGTATCCAAAAGGTGAATGCCTTGGCACCAATGGTGGTTTTTAATTCTCTTGCCTCCGTAGTAGTGGCATGCATTCTAGTGATACGGGGTGGCTTAAGAGGTTATATCTTTGCTAGTAGTGCCTCGAGTTGTGAATCATCCATGAATAACGCTTTCTCATGCGTACTTTGTTGTGCCAAATAGTGTTGCTCTTGAATCCAACTAGCAAGATCAACGGTTTGGGGTCCTATATTTGCCAAATATAATCCAAACCAAATGTGCTTTTGAGATAGCATGAAGTCGGTTTGTGCAATGAAGCAAAGTGTTGCATGAAAATTTGTAACGACATCAACAACTCAGGTGTTATAGCTAGAATTCAGCTACGTTTCCTACATGTTGGTTCAACATATGCACTAAGGCTAAATGTCCTTCTTTCAGGCCTTTGTCTTTCACATATGCATCGAAATATGTTTCTTCCTGCGTCTTGGCTACATAGATGCCTACTGTCATTTCAACCTAGTCTCTCCCAATTGTTCCAAGTCCATGATCCATGATGATAAAGCATGGCCAGTCCATTGATGCTCTTGTGTTACCTTAAGGGTGTGTATCAAATAATCCAAGGGAAGCACTACATTTTGACCTAAAACCATTTGAAAGGGAGTTGCTTTAAGTGTGGTCTTGTAGGTCATTTTATATGCCTAAACAACATGATGTAATTGTTTTTCCCAATTTGAATGTTTGTTGGGCCTGAGGATGATATGGTGCAGACTTCTTGAGAATCACCATAAAATCCTATAATAGGTATTCAATGAGTTTTTTCAGTCATGTGTGCATCATTCTTTTTGGAACCCTTAGCCTCTACCCATTTTGTGAGATAGTTTGTAGTTACGATGATGTATTCAACAAGTGCCTTTAGTAAGGGGGTTAATGGGAAAAACAGAATCTATACCCCACATAGAGAAAGCATGTCCGCCCATCATGCATTTCACTAGCATTTCATCTCTACGAGTAGGAAATTGAGCTCTTTGACATATATCACATCTCTTCATATATATATGTGCATCAATATGGAGAGTGGACCACCATAAGCGTAAGAAGAGTATGGCCTTCATTATCTGTTCGGGGCCAAAATGACCTCTTGCAAAACCCTGGTGTGGAGCTTCTAATATGCTCAAGTAGTCGCTCTCAAAAAAAAATTGTCTCAAGTGTCCATCCCTTCCTCGTTTGTATAGATTGTAGCCCATAAGTGCATAGTCTTGAGCTTCTTTCTCTAGACTCCTTTGTCTCACTATGCTCATTCCTTGAGGGAATTTCTTCATCCTCAAGTATGTTACCATTCATCTAGTCCATTCTGGTGTTAGAGATGCATGGTATAAGGTTGCATGTTTGGTTGGTGGTATAACACAATACACTCAGCACTCCTTGCATGCTTTGTAGACATCTACTTCCATCAAAGGCTAGTATACTCCTAATGTATGCAGACTCTGCAGTGTGTTGTTAAAAGCATTTCTGTCAAGTCGCTTTTAATCTTGTTTCAGGTTCTTGGGGATGGATAGGGGTTCAACAATGTAGAGGCCCTTTATTTAATTTTCCCAAATTAATATTCAGCTAATCAGTAACTATCCTTCAAAGCAATAACTTCCGCTACATAGTTACTATTTTCCGGTTATGATTATCTTACACAGTAAACTTATCACACGAATTGACAACCACAACATTGCACAAACATTATTAATGTTAAGACAACGTTATTGTGTTAATAATGAATTACTGCAATTCAACAAGAACAGAGTAGCAGTACTCCAGATATCTGCAAGTCCGCAACACAATGTCTCTGCACGATTGCCCAGACAGACAGTCTAGCAAACCTGTCTCTCTCTGAAGAACACCGTAATGCCCTTTCATTAATAGATAAAAAGTTACAACTATTCGCTAAACCCTTTCGTTGCGTGCGACTATGGAAAATAAAATTACATTATTCCCATCCAGTGGCCTAACATTGGCACGCACAGTGGACTCGAACCCACAAAGAAAAATACATCTAAGGTTCATCAACAATTCCTTGTATATACATTGCTCTAGCTAGTTTAAATGTGCAGGTGATCTTTTGTTTCAGGGAATCCAGCATAATCTTCAAAGTTTTTGGCTCTACCAGTTGTGCGTTTGTTCTCACAAAACTAGCCGCAATAACTTGACTCATGAATGCATCGGTCTCCGTCTGCAAAAATGCTTCTTGTAAATAGAATTCGTTGGCTATGGCCGCATCTTGTCTGACCTTCATATCAGCAATTTGACCATCAGCTCTAGACAATCTCTCTGCTTGAGCGCCTAACTACTTTTCTCTGCGTTCTAGCTCCTGAGCTTGATATTGGATGGTTTTATAATATGCATCCCTTTCTTTCATGATTCCCTCCAGCTCTTTCTTGAGCTGAATCGTCCTGAGTTTATGCCTCCAAGTCATGACTCTTCTGAAACAGCTCGGTAGACACTGTCTTCAATTCTTCAGTATTTTGCATGGCCAGGTCAGCTATTTCTTGCCCTCTCTGCACTACCTTAGCAAGCTCTGCACGAGTTTCTTCCAAAAAATTACCGAGTGCCACACGAGCATCTTCCTTGTCTTGCACCATTTGCTGCAACTGAGATATATCCTCATCACGAGCAGTTAAAAGAACGTTCTTTTCTATCAATTCAGCAATTGCGGCATCGCGTTGGGCAATCAGAGTGTCCTGTTCTATTAGTTGCTCTTGGAGTAGTTGTAGCTGAATCTACAAAGCATGGTTCTCTGCTTTAATTGCATTGGCTTCTTCCTGTAACGGAGCAAGGTCTGCTTCTAGCAAGTCTACTTTGCCTTGGAATTCCTGCTGGATATTCTTGGTTGCCATCTTTATTTGAAGAGGTAGTTGCTGAGAAAATTGGATCAGGAGGCGACCCATAGATTCCAGTTCATTTAACATCGGAGTCGAAGGAGGAAGAGCAAGAAGTGGTTAGGATGAAGATGCTCAGAACATATGAGGGGAGGGTGGAGGAGAGTAGTCAGGAGAAGAGGATGGAGGAGTGGGTGCGTCAACAACAGCGGGCTCAACGGGGTTAATGGGTGGAGGAAGGGGGATAAGGGTTTTCAACATCAAGATTATTTGGGTTGTATTCTAATTTGTCGCCTCAACCTTGTCGATCATGGCCTCAACAATGGCAATCACTACGGTGATGATTTGAGCAACAATTTCTTTCACAGTTTCCTCATCTTGCTGATGAGAATCCACCGAAGAAGAGACTTCTTCGGATTCTTCCAGGTGTGCAACATGTTCCTGTTGGTTAAGTGGAGAAGACGGAATGGATGATTCGACACGGAGGGAAGTGGCAGTGTCGTGGAAGACTTGAGTATCGTGACCGGTAGTTGATCCCTGCACCTGACTTTCAGAGGGGCTAACGCATCTGCGTTTTCGGTGAAAGAGTTGAAGTAGAACTTCATCATCGTCATCCTCATCCTCGAGCATTTGAGTAGATTCTTCATGTAACAAGAAGGGGCGGTTGGAGGAGGTTGCGCGGCTTGGAGCGTCGGAAAGAGGAAAGTGAGGAGATGGGTAAACGGGAACGAGGAAGGTCACCCTTAGTGACTTGTTTGATAACCGCTACAAATTCACGGTGAATGCATCGGAAATAGAAGGAGGTGAAATTTACAAACTCAGGAGAAGCGGTATCTATCATCGAATAGAATGGGCGAGCAAAACCATATGTGTGTTTTTTGTAAATTCAGGGTGGCTACCAAAAACTGCAAAGCTATACGCTCTGGTTCAGGTCTCCAAAGAATGGCATACTCATTAGATGAGTGCCGAGGAAACAAGTCTTTCATGGTTTCCACGGAAAGAAATGGACCATTCTCCAATCCTTCCCAAGGGAGTCGAAAAGCTTCAGCAAACGTAGCTAAAGTACTACACGAGATGGTAAACAAGCAATGGGCCAACACTGCTCTGTAGCAAGAGTGGCGGCAATAGCAGAAATAATCTACACGTGGAATGGATGATACTCCACTAAATGCCAAGGCAATTTAGTGAAAGCCAACAGACCACGGGTGCGCAAATATTCACTCACTTCTGGAGTGAGGCCTGCACGAAAGGTGGGGACATTCGTGAGAGCTTCCATGGCGCACAAGTAAACAGGAGAATATAGAATACACAGAGCACACAATCACACAAACAGAATAGCGATTATCAGTGGAAAGAACACAATTAAGTAAGAGCACAGACAACATTAGGCGACAAAAACCCTAATCATTGCATAGTATTGGCGAGATAACCTTCATGATTACGACATGCATACATGATCAGAAACAGTAACACAGGGCGACGATTAATCATATTTAGATACTAAAACGAGGAGTTTGCGGTCAGTGCTCAACCGAAATATGGGGATAAAAAAGAAAACGAGTGAAATGCAAAAAAAGATACATGTCATAGGTTATGAGACGGTTGGTGATATGGGCGAAGCTTAGAACCATTAATCACTTTTGCAAGAGAACACCTGTTAAGGTCGCTAACCAAAAAGTTGCTGGTCCCACTTGCTGAGCAATCCGGTATGGACGGAACCACCGAAACTTAAATTTCCCAGCAGCGTGATTGACTTTAGCATTATAAAATAAAACAAGTTGGTCAGCCATAAAGACAGGGATTTTAAGGCAGCGGTCATGAGTACGGGCTTGAGGGAGCTGAACTTCTTGGAGATTCATGAAACTTTCCTAGTTGTGTTCATCCAATGATCTGAGCATATCCAACGAAATTGCAAAGAGTCTTCCGGTAGTAATTTCTGAGCTAAGGCAACACACAAACTTGGTATTACTACTTGCATTGGCGTAATAGCTTCCATGCCGTAAGCAAGTTTAAATGGAGTCTTTCGGGTTGCCACTTTGTACATGGTCTGGTATGCCCATAATACTGCAGGTAAGAGTTGATCCCAACGTTCCGGACATTCCAAAATCAATTTATGGAGCATATTCAATAGACTCTTGTTGGTACTTTGAGACAGACCATTAGCACGCGGATAGTACGGCGAGCTAAATTTATGCATAATCTGAAAATTTTGAGTCAATAATTATAGTAAGTTGTTTGCAAAATATGTTCCTTGGTCCGTCACTATTTCCAAAGGTAGTCCATATCGAGGTAAGACATCTTTCATCAAACATTTGGCCATCGAAACAACTGTGGCAGAATGTAAAGCCCAAGCTTCCGCCCACCTAGTGGCATAATTTGTACAAGTCAATATGTATCGATTGTTGGTGAAGGTCGCTGGTGGTGCGATTGGGCCAATAAAATCTAGACCCCACTTCTGAAAAGGCTCCAAAGGTAAGACAGGTTGTAGGGGAAAGAAGTGTCGCTGCAAGGGTTGTCCAAACCTTTGACAGACATCACACTACTGCACAAATTGAACAACATCTCTGTACATGGTAGGCCACCATAGCCCACTTTGCAGAAGTTTTCGGTGAGTAAGATCAGTTGCGAAGTGTCCTCCAGAGGGTAATGAATGAGCCATGGCAATGACGGATTCCGCTTCATGTGGAGGAATGCATCTAAGTAAAACACCAGTAGGATCTATGTAATACAATTGACCCACAATCAACCGGAATCGTCAACTATAGACCGCAATTTTTTGGCACAAAGCAGTGGGAGTATTAGGAGAAAGACAACCGTTAGTGAGGAAAGTTAGTAATGTATCATATTATGTAGTAGCAAAAGGAGGTTCTGTAGAGTTGTCAGAAGTTATCTCGGTAACGTAAATTGCCGGTGTAGTATCATCAACTCCTACCGGAGACTCACCAGAATCCACGCGAGATAGAAAATCCGCCAAGACATGTGTTGTGCCAGGTCGATGAATAACTTCATAATCGAACTCCTGTAATAGTAAAACCCATCTGGCCAATCTGCCACCTAGATGTTGTTGGCGAACCAAATACACAAGCACAGCATGATCCACATGGAAGGTGAATTTTCAGCCAAACAAGTAATGCCGGAACTTCTTCATAGAGTAGACCAATCCAAGACATTCTCGTTCTATCATAGAGTAATTTTTGTCCGCAAGAGCTAATCGCGTCTCGCATAATACACAGGCTGAAGCCATTTGTCAATTTGTTGCATGAGGACACTACCAATCGCAATATCTGACGCGTCCACGAAGACATGGAACGGTCATTCCCAATCAGGTGGTTGCAGGATCGGGGCCTGCGTCAATAAGACCTTCAACCGATCAAATGCACTTTGTCACTCCTGAGTCCATTCATACTTCCGTGGAGCGCTGGTCATAAGCCGATTAAGTGGTGTCGCTAAATGAGCTAACCACCATAAATGTCTACCATGCTACCGGATTTGGCCAAGAAAGCGCATAACTTCTTTTGGTGTCTTTGGGACTGGTGCCTCCAACAGGGCTGCTACTTTATCAGGATCTATCGTGTATGCCTTGCTACTTTATTTGGATCTACCTGTATGCCTCACATCATCATAATTACCGAAATGATTAATATCATATTCAGTCAACCACCTTGCTGCTTCATTAACCAATGTGGCCTGAAAAACAATGGCCTTGTACGTCGGATCCAGTGGATGATTCAATACTACATAACTGATCTCGAATGTGTGAACATGTGCATCCGGATCATCTCCTGGAAATCCATCGAATTTTTATATGTCACTCCGGTTGGAATCGGTCGAGATGGAATGATTGGTTGTGGCTGCTCCTGTTCCTGCTACTGAAACTACGGTTGCGGCTGTGGGGGTGTTTGCTGCTATGACTGTGAACCACTCATGGTACTATTGTGGGTAGTATTGTTGTTATCTGTATGTTGAGGGGGTGTCTCTTGTCCTTCAGAATCTGTATTATCAGCTTGCTCACTTTTTGGTTCAAAAATGTCGTTGAATCTCTTACATATCTGCAAATCAAATAGCCTGTCCTCAGTTTTGGTATCGAAATTTGGTAGGCTTGCCCCAAAAAGTAGTGAACGTAATAAGGGTCCACCACGCAGCAGTGCACTATCAACGAAAAATTTCAAATTCCCACCAAATGGTATCGAACTTCCACTGGAACTTATCGAACCTTCACCCGACCAAGTTACCCTTTCACTGGAAATGTTCTCTCTTGGTAACACAACTTTATCACCGAAAATGGTCAAACTTTGACCAGATAGTGTCGGACTAACTTCACACTGCATCTATGTACACCCAGAAGTCATTGTACCTTCTCCAAAAGGAACCGGATTCACATCGGAATTCACCGGAATCTCATCATGTGTCACCGAACTAGCACCGGAATCGCTACTGGTTGGCTCTGATCCTTCTGCAAGTGGACTTAACTAGCCTATACTTCTACCACCCGAGGGTGTCCCTAATAAATTTGGAACTACCCAGGGATGTTGATCTCTCCTAAACTTTGGATAGGAATCGCTGGAACAAGTAACCGGCATATATCAGTTCTTCAACTAGTGGTCACTATTCTCCACTGCTTGCCTTACGTACTGCTCTTCCCTTACTAATTATTCCCAATCTGTTTCCATCTTCCCACATACAGCGCCAGTGTTAAAAGCATTTCTGTCAAGTCACTTTTAATCTCGTTTCGCGTTCTTGGGGATGGATAGGGGTCTAATAGTGTAGAGGCCCTTCATTTAATTTTCCCAAATTAATATTCAGCTAATCAGTAATTATCCCTCAAAGCAATAACTTCCGCTACACAGTTACTATTTTCTGGTTACGATTATCTTACACAGTAAACTTATCGCGCGAATTGACACCCACAACGTCGCACAAACATTATTAATGTTAAGACAACGTTACTGTGTTAATAATGAATTACTACCATTCAACAAGAACAGAGTAGCAGTACTCAAGATATCTGCAAGTCCGCAACACAGTGTCTCCACACGGTCGCCCAGACAGACAGTCTGGCGAACCCGTCTCTCTCTGAAGAACACCGTAATGCCCTTTCATTAATGGATAAAATGTTAGAGCTATTCTCTACACCCTTTCGGTGCCTGCGTCTATGGCAAATAAACTTACATTATTCCCATCCGGCGGCCTAACAGTGTGGTGTTTCATATGGTGTTTTTTTAATGCACGTACATGTGCTAATTGCAACCATTTCTTATGCTTCGATTTGTCTATGCAACAAGCAAGGGTCCTTTGCTTATCTTGTTTCATCCATCCATTGAAACTTAGTTAAGAGTGAGTATAGAGGTTTCGCAATGATAGCATACATGTGTATGAAGCATCGATAGTAACCACAATGCCCCATGAAATCGTGTACTACCTTCACATTCTTCAGCCTTGGTAGGTGTTCAATCACTCTAACTTTCTCTCCATCTATAGAGATTCCATTCTTTGACACAATTTGTCCTAGAATCTTTCCTTGTTTGACCATGAACATTCATTTTTATGGGTTCAGAGGGACCTGGTATTCTCAACATTATGAAAGCATTGTTTGAACTTACGGATGTGTGTTTGCATAATGCTGGAATGAGCCCACAAGTCATCAACATAGACTTCCAAGTTCTTTTGTAAGAACTCCTTAAAGACATGACACATCAACCATTGAAAATTAGTAGGTGCATTTGTCAGCCCAAATGGCATAACACAAAATGCAAATATGCCCCATTCTTTAGCAAAACCTGTTTTACGCTAGTCTTCACGAGTAGTGGCCACATGATCATAGCCTAAGAATCCATCAACAAAGTTGTAGACTTCCTTTCTTGCTACTCATTCTAGTTAAGTGCTTTGTAATAGGAAGAGGATAACTATCTCTAATACTGGCTGCATTAACCTTTTTCATATTAATGCAAACATGTAGCTTCCCATTCTTCTTGAGCACTACCATAATGGGTGACACCCATTCGGTAATCTCAATCTCATAGATGAATCCAACTTCTATCATCAATCTCATAGATGAATCCAACTTCTATGAAGCGGTCTATTTCTTCCTTAATCTTGCCTCCATAATTCTCATTGTATGGTTTTTTTCTTTTGAAGACTTAGCTTCTTGAGTCATCGGTATTCTATGGGAACATATATCTATGTCTACAGCATTCAAATCTTTGTAGATCCATGCAAAAAAATATCTATACTCTCACAATAGGGCTATCAATTTGGCTTCCTGTTCTTGTGTTAAATCATGTCCTATATATATATATATATATATATATATATATATATATATATATATATATATATATATATATATATATATAAGTACATTTTACTTCCCCTTCTTCAACTATCACTATGATCTTCTTAGCCTTTTCTCGATTGTCGTATGCTTCTTCAGTACTTATTTCTCCCTTAGGAATTCGTACCATGATTCACCTATCTTGTATTTCATATTTCGTAAAGTTCTCTAGTACTTCTGCTAGGGATTCCTCTTCTTCTCACCTAGGTACCTTCTTTCTTTTTTCCTTTTGCTTATTTTTATTTACCTCTATGAGTCATTTAAGCTATTCAGTTTGATTCTCCTTCCCTACGTGAAGGTTGATACTGTCTACAAAGTAAAGATATTATCTTTAGAAGAGTACAAGGGTTCCATAATTATGCATTCTAGATCTTCATCAATCATCTCCTTTGGCTTTGGGATAACTTCCATACATTTTTCTAAAATAGGCTTTTCTTCAATGTGTTCTATCATAAAGATGGAAATATCATAGCCATCCGCATCGGAGTGAGGTATCCCTTGTTTTTCATTCACCACTATGTCCATGGTGGCTAAGATCCTTGCTCAATGATGAGGCTCAAATTCCTCATCCAAGAATACTGTTGGAGATAGATGTCTGAAGAAGCACGTGAACATCACAAGGAAGAAGACGAAGCTTGGAGCACAACACACAAGATTGAATGTATTACTAGAGAATGTATAGAGATGAGTAGCTCATTAGGGCAATAGGCATATATACAAGCCGGGGGAAAAAAACCTCCTAAAGAGGGAAAAAAGTGCCCCGACGGTCCTAGTATGTTCAACACATCACTACCTAAATATATCAACAAATCCCCCCTAGGAGTGATGCACAGAACAAGTAGCTGGCACTCATGTATAAGGAAGTGCCAAGCTATGTGGAAATCACTCCACAAAAGGAAGTAAGCCCAAAGCTTTGCGGAAAGCTTCAAACTTCTCCCTAGGCACGGCCTTCGTGAAAAGTTCTGCAATGTTCTCCTGTGTGGGCACATATGCCAAGCTGATCTCCCCAACAGAGAACCTCTCCCTGACATACTAATAATGCACCTCAATGTGCTTAGTGCGAGCATGGAACATAGGGTTCCTCGCAACTGCCAATGCGCTCTGACTATCAGTGAAGATGGTGGTGGCAGAAGACTGGCCAACACCCAAATGAGCCATAAGGCGTGTGAGCTACACACACTCAACAGTCGCTGTGAAAGCTGCCCTATACTCAGCCTCACAACTAGAAGTGGCCACAGTAGGATGCTTCTTGCTCAACCAAGATATACATGAGCTACCAAGCATGAAGCAAAAACCACTAGTGGACACGCGAGTGTCAGAGCAACCAGCCCAATTTGAGTCAGACAAAGCATGCAAATCTGGCGGTAGTGATCCCCCCTTGGGATAAAACAACCCAAGTAGCCGAGTACCACTCAAGTAGCGAAAGATGCGCTTAACTGCCTTCCAGTGCATGACTCCTGGGCAATGCATAAACATGCTCATCTTTGAGACAGCAAACTGAATATCTGGCCGAGTAATGCATAAATAAATCAAGCATCCAACAGCCTGTTGATAGAGAACAACATCAATGCATCTCCAGCATCATGAAGACTCAATGGTAAACCTGTCTCCATAGGAGTAGCAATAGGCTTACAGTCTTCAAGGCCAAAACACTACAATAATGTGTCAATATATTTCGCTTGACACAAAGCCATTGCACCATCAACGTGCATAAACTGAATGCCCAAATAGTGATGCAAATGCCCCAAATCAGACATCTCAAATGAGGCATGCAAATCAGCCTTGAAATCAGCAATATGCTTCTCAATAGGACCAGTGAGCAGCATGTCATCAACATAGACAACAATGATCAGAAGCACATCATTAGCATCCTTAACATATAAGGTGCTTTCAGTTGGACTGTTCTGAAAACCATGTGCAACCAGATAGGCATGTATTTTCTCATACCAAGCACGTGGTGCTTGCCTTAAACCATATAATGCCTTATTTAACCTACACACCTGGTTTTCATGCCCTTTCTGCACAAGGCCACGCGGCTAAAAAACATACACTTCTTCATGCAAGTCACCATTAAGAAATGTTGTTTTAATGTCCAACTGATGTACATTCCAACGATGATGGGCTGCAAGTGCACAAATGCTTCGAACAGTAGTCATACGGCATGTAGGTGCAAAGGTCTCATCAAAATCAATGCCTCTTTCCTACGCATAACCCTTTGCAACAAGCCTAGCCTTATACGTGTAAACTGTACCATTGGGTTTACGCTTCAGCTTGTATACCCACTTAGTGCCAATGGCCTTCTTGCCAGGAGGCAAGTCACATAAAGACCATGTACCATTCTTCATTATAGCATCATATTCTGATTGCATGGCAGCCATCCAATTTCTGAATTCTGTGCTTCATCAAAAGAAACAGGCTCATTCTCATCACAGAGACTAGACGCAGCCATAGCATAGCAATCTGATGCAAAGGAGGCACTATGAGAGCCTGAACGAGTACGATATGACAAAGGTGCATTTAATTTGCTGTCACGCAAAGTCTGCACCAACCATTTTGGCATAGTTTTGCCTGCTCAATATCAGCTCTGTCATCAACAAGTGCTTCATGTAAAACTGCATCAGAATTAGAATGATGTGCATCATCATATCAAACCTGCAAAGGCTAAGAAGTTGCCTCATTAGGACCAGCACTAGACTGTCCACTTGTTAAAAGAGGCATCAAAGTATCATACATGTCTTTGGAGCTAACAGATGTCTCCTTAGTATATGAAAGCAATGGCTGAATAGCATCTTCCACAAAGACAACATCACGGCTAACCAGAATGCGTTTAGTCTGTGGATGATACAAATGATAGCCTTTACTTTCAGAACTGAACCCAACAAAAATACATTTTACTGCCTTATCATCCAATTTTCTATGATGTTGTTCACGCACTAATGCATATGCCAAACAACCAAAAACACGCAGATGAGCAGCAGATGGCTTGCGGTCATGCAAAGCCTCATATGGAGTGATAGACTACAGCGCTTTAGTGGGACACCTATTCAGTACATATGCTGCACACATGACAACCTCAAGCCAGAAACTATGTGGTAAAGCCTGACTCTTGACCATGCACCTCGCCATCTCCAAGAGTGACCTGTTCTTTCGTTCAGCAACTCCATTCTGTTGAGTGTATACGGCACTGTACACTGGTGTTTTATCCCACGTTCAACCAAAAATGCATTAAAATCAGAAGACATATATTCTCCCTCTCGATCAGAATGGAGGGTGCCCATTTAGAATGCTGATAGACTTTCAGCAAAAACCAAAAACTTTTTAAAGCACATGAACACTTTGGACTTTCCTTTGAGTGGATATACCCATGCATGCCTGGAAAAATCATCAATGAAAGTCACGAAGTAAAGGTCATTCCCAAAAGAGGGTGTCTGCACAAGACCACAGACATCACTATGTACAAGTTGCAATTTCTGCGTAGCCCGAACTGAACCACCTTTTGGAAAGGAGGAACGCTGCATTTTGCCCAAAATACAGCCTTCACATACATGTTTTCCAGGTGCCTCAAGCTTAGGCAAAGAAGAAACCATATCAGATTTCTGCAGGCGTAGCAAACTAGGAAAATTCAGATGACCAAAGCGTGCATGCCAAAGCTTTGCATCTGACATAGCCTGAGAATCATGAACTGCACATGCCGAATCATTCACAAGTCTTTCATAGTCTATGAGATTATACAGCCCACGACATAAAATGCCAGAAGCAATAATAACATCGCCATTTGACAGATCATGAACAGTACATCTGTCATCAACAAATTTCACAACCAAGCCAATCTTGGCTAATGCAAAAACTAATAACAGATTCTTCTTGATCCCTGGCACAAATAAAGCATCTGACAAGGTGAAAGAACTACCATCAGCAGTAGTCAGAATGATCTTACCAACTTCCATAACAGGATAAGAGGAGTTGTTGGCGCGTGATAGTATTCCCTGTAGGGGCAGGCTCGAGTGAAGAGAAGAAACTGCGGTGTGAGGTAATATGTTTGGTCGCCCCACTCTCAAAGTACCAAACATCTGAGTCCACTACAGACATGCACTGCTCATGAGAAGACGGGTCAAAACTGCAAACAGTAGTAAACGCCCATTCTTCTTCCTACACAAGATTACCAAACTCTGTTTTTGGTGTAGAGGCTTCTGCAACAACCATTCCAGCCTCCTTTTCCTTTGCCTCTTTTGTAGCCAGTTTTGGACAGTTCTTTATGATATGATCATTCCCTTTACAGTACTTGCAAAACAATTTCTGCTTTTCTGATTTCTTCTCATCTTTATCCTAGTTCTTCGAAGGTGCAGCATTTGCAGATTTCTGCTTACTAGTAGAAGAGATCCATTTTCCTTTGCCCTTCTGACTAGCCAGGAAAGCTTGATCTGCAACACGCATAATGGACCTAATCTGCCTGGACTGATCTTCCTGTAACAGAACAGAGACTAACTCCTCAAATGATAACGCATTCGGATTGCCTTTCATCATCAACCGAAGAGTAGAAGCAAAACTCTTATATGAATCAGGAAGACCATTCAGAACGGTCTGCATAAGTGAGCTATCTGGTATAACCTCATGAGCAGAAATCAATTGTTCCTTCAAATCTTTGATCTTCATTAGGAAACTGTCCATAGAATCACCTTCATTCATGTGCTCACTCTCCAACTCTTTTCGGAGGTAATCAACACGGGCCTCATTCCTAGCTTGGTACAATGTGGTAAGTGTATCCCAAGCATCCCTAGCTGTTCTACAAGAGCGAATATGAGGAATAATGGCACGTTTGACAGACGAAGCTATCAATGCATGTGCCTGGGCATCTCTGCCATCCCAACGAATTTTCTCTGCAGTAGGTGCAATAGAAATAGCAGCACGAACAAGAATCTGTGGAATATCATCTTCGACACCATCTTCATCAGCTCCAGCACATGTATTTGTAGTACCTGTCATTACAGGTGTAACAGGACGTCTTTCAACACCCTGCACAATGTTCCACAATCCTTTTGCAACCAAAACATGTCGCATCATATAAGCCCATAATGGGTAGTTGGTAGCATTCAACTTATCCTCAACAGCCAACATACAGAATACATCACTGCTTTCAGCCATGGCCGGTGACTAAAATACCTTGACGCAGAAAATTGATTGTATCTCAAAAAATTGAACAGAACTGCCTAGACAAGTTTTGCTAGACCTGTAGCAGACTTTGAGATGTTTAAACTGGCGAACAGGAACTGGTATATATCTTTGGCACAAAAAGACGAAATAGCCTACACAAGCGCTACGATAGTGCGTTCGGAGGCGGAAACGAGCTCAGATCGCGATTTTGGCACCACAGAGCGAAGCCGTTTTGATCTCGGAAACATGCTCAGTATGCTGACCAAAATTCGTGCCATTCTAAGACTGCAAATGGAGGAGTGTCAACGGCGCCCTAGATGAAGCGACGACCTGCTCTGATACCAATTGTTGGAGATAGATGCCTGCAGAAGCATGCGAATAGCACAAGGAAGAAGAAGAAGCTTGGAGCACAACACACAAGAGTGAATGTATTACTAGAGAATGTACAGAGATGAGTAGCCTATTAGGGCAATAGGCATATATACAAGCCGGGGGAAAAAAACCTCCTAAAGAGGGAAAAAAGTGCCCCGGCGGTCCTAGTGTGTTCACACACATCACTACCTAAATATATCAACAAATACTATAGGTGCATAGGCAAGATCTCAGAGGTCACGTGGGTGTCACTTGGATCCCAAAGTTCTAGCGTTTAGTCATTCTTTCTTCTTACTTAGCTATCTTACACATACATTAATGAGTTTCCTTGTGCAACCATGAAGGGTGTCATTCTAAGGACTCAACTGACTCAGTTTCTTGACAAGCTTCATGGATAGTGTTCCACTGTAGTGGTGGTACATCATGATGAGAATAATCTCTGAGATTGACTTTGGTAGTCACTCCCAAATGTTGCAGGTGTAAAGAATTGGCTCCCCAATCTTGTACAATTTGGAATTGTTGCATAAAAGGACATCCCAGAAATCATTTCATAAGCATGGTTCTTTCTAAACTCACTTATGGGGAAGATGTGCTCAAAATCCACACCACAAGTGGTGAGAGAAATTCCTTCCTGTAAACCTAAGGGATTCTCAATATGAACATCTGAGATTTGTAGTTTCATTCTCGTGGGTCTGAGGGCTTGCTTGCCCCATCATTCCCATACAAGAAGTCGGGGCAATGGCTACTTCCGCACTTGAGTCTAAGATTGCTTTGGTGGTGTAGCCCTGCTAGGAGATAGGCAAATAGTTATTTCCTTCCTTGTTAAGAGGAAGGAGATAAGGAAGAGAGCTCACACACACACTCTTGCTCTCAAGGAGAAGCACACACATAGATTGAGGTAGGAAGAATTATCTTCTTCACCTTCTTCTATTACATAGAAAGGAATGTACAAGAATGACCTAAAACAAGAATACGAAAAGTGCAATATATAAAGGCCAGTACATAAGGAAAAACCTAATGTCCTCAAATGAGTGAGCTGGCAAGGAAGAAATATGCCATCACTCTCGGTAGATAAATCTAATGAAGCTCAATGAAGTATCCCTGACATATACCGGTGTGACCACTATACATGTCAGAGAAACAAAAGATTGATACGTGTCACCCAAGAGCATCACATGTTGAGCTTGATATCTCAAAATTCCTCTCCTTCGCTCATGTCTTCAATCCTCTTAATGAGTATTTCTAGAACTTTTTGTTGTGAGGTTGTCTAAGAGTGTAGATCTACTACCACTAGTAACTAGTTTGCTACATGTTTTCACAAATCACGTTTAGCCTTTCGCAATTCCTATAAAGCTATGTGACACTACACTTTAGTGTTCGTTATTACATCTCTATTATTAGGAACAATTGATTCTTCATTTGTTACAAGTATGGTAGATTCTCTCATACCAATCAAATTTTCTTCCCAATGATCAATGAAATGAGGTAATTCTTGCAAAGAATAAGATTCGAAATTGTTCTATTCACTAGGTTATTCCTCCTCTCGCTCACAGATAGAGGCTATGTCCTCAGGGAATTGTTCTTGCGGATCACCTATTTCTTGAATAGGGGGTTGAGATCCTTGTTCCCTCTTCCATTTCTCTTCTTGATTCTATCTAAGAAATCCTTCTGAGTACCTTTGTATTGATGAATGATCCTCCTCATTCGTGGTATTAGGAACTTTTGACCGAGAAGATGTGGAGTTTTCCTATGCCTTATGGATAGGATAATTCCTATCAAGATTATTCTTCTCGTTGCTAGAAATTAATTGTTCTAACCTCTTAAGTAGTCCTTGAAAGTGTAGCTCTAGATTCGATAGGTTACACCAATGAACATAATAAGATGCTTCAGACATTGCCGATGCTAATTCTACCATTTTCATGTAGAGTTTGGTTCTCTCAGTTTCAAGGTCTGCTTTGGGATGATTCTTACTCGACTCTCCCACTTGACATCCTTCTCTTAGTCATGCTTGGTATGCTTTAAACATCATATCCAGGTTCTCTTGTATGGGTTCAGCTAGCACTCATCTTGGTTTTGGGGTTGGGTTCTCCTAATTTGAGTTTTGTGATGCCAATTCTAAAATTGTGGCTCAAGTATCTTTTAATCTTCCATCTAGGTCACTTATCTTCTTACTCCATTTTCTTTTGATTCTCTCTCATGATTCCTTCAAAAATCTTGTTTTTATTCCACTTGATTCTCAAAGCTCACTACCCTCCACTATTTTATCTAGGTTTGGCTATTGATTTTGTAGCAATGCCTAGGCTCTAATTACCACCTAAATACGTAGATAGGCCATTGGGGATCCATTTGAAGTGTGCATGATGCCTATCAAATTAATGGGGGATACTTTGGAGGTTTTCGCAGGGTCTTTTGGGCATTCCCATATAACATGCTCTTTACCATAATCAGTTCAAAAACCTTGGAAGCTATAATACTCGGGTTGTCTTGCTATCGGAGGATGTTGGCACTCTCTTATGTAATGATCTCCTTGGCACCTAAAGCATTGTGCTTTAGGGCCATGTGGTCTTGTCTGTCTCAACTAGGGCCGTGGGTTGAGGTTGGCATACATGACATTAGCATAGCTTAGCTCCCAACTAGGATCCATGGGTGGGTTCTCACAATGATATGTTTTCATATGTTTTGGTTACTCATAGCATGCGGGTGGGCTATCTATATGGGTAGAGTCAAAACTATTCGAACTAGGTTCATTCTTTGTGATTAGTGGAGGTGAGGGCACTAATGCTCTATTGAGGTTCTCTTTTGCTGCACCATATTATAGAGAATACATTTGCAAGGGGTGGTGGTTGTTGACCTAGCATTGATTGGGGTCTAGACTGCATTTGGTATGGTACCTACTAGTTTTGTTAGGGCTTATGGTAATGTGGTTGCATGTTATATTGGCCCAGATATCTATTGGGTTGTTGATATGCTTGAGGATAGTTGTTCTGTCTAACCAAATTCTTGTTATATGGAAAATCTTGTGTAGTGTGGTTAGTGTATCAGCTTTCTATCATGCAGTACTGGGTACTAGGGCTACCTTGAGGTTGATTAAGATTTGGAAACGTTTTTGCCATATGGTCACCTCCACAGGTGTAACAAAATTTGAGTGAAGTTATTATAAGTATCTATTTGCTTGAGACTTCCAGCATCTTGGCTACCTTCTCAGGTAAGTCTTCTATGGAACTAGAATGTTTTGAGGAAAAATGAATACAAATATATGTGTCCTTGTAGACCTTGGATAGTTCTAACTCATCAGCTAAGTTATCCTCAATGTCTATGCAAATTCTCACACATTGTTCTAGTGTTCTAGGTTCTTTCATGTATACATAGGATCGTAGTTTAGAGCTCAATACCGCAGACAAAAAGAAAGATACTTCTTTTTGCTTGAGTAGGTAATTTTGGCATTGGGAATCTTTCCATATATCATCTAAATCTGCATGCTGCTAATCCGAGAGTCTCCTAGGGGGTCTGTTTAAAACTATGCATTAACAAAGAAGTATTGTGTTTGATTCCACTTTTAGAGAATTTCGTGATGAGAGATTCTAACAAGTGATGAATGTCCCTAAATTGCCTTTGTTGCAAGGGCTAGAACCAGCTTAAGGACTTGTTTTTTAGTATGAGTCCAAATGCATTGTATTGAGTGAACATGTCATCCACTTATCTGGCGCTTAGCACTTGCTTCAACTTCATAGCATGGTCAAAGGGGTCTCTTGTCCAATAAAAATAATTTTTCATTGATTTCAATGACTATGTGGGTATCAATATTCTTTGATGCTCTCAAGGTCTAGATAGAGGAAAGTCATCTCTAGCACCTTGTGGTCTTGGTTCTCTCGATCCCTGTGTTCTATTAGTTTCCATTATTGATCAATCTGTTTGTAGGATATGAGGCGAAGCTTACTTGAGGCATCTCCTTGCCTATCTCTCTTTGGGAACCATGAGAAATGCATGTTCCTACTCCTTGGTGCCCAAAGGCTACATTAGCTCACACTAGGGGAAAAACTAATTTGCCCTTCCATATATAGGCATGTCTCCCATGCTTAGACACTACAAAAAGTCGTTTTGATGTGTTGTCTAATCACACTACTTTTCCAGGTATCTCAACATCCTTGAATTCAGAGATCTTGAATATTCCTATTTCGTGTGGTTGTTTAGATTTGTATCTCTAGGATGCCTCCTTCATATCCCAATATAGAAATAACTCAATGCTATTATTATCTTGACGGATCCATTTTGAGTTAAGCATTCGTATCAACATTGATTTTCCTCTTGGTGTCCTAGGTTCACCATTTAATGGTTCTTGTTCTTGGGTCCCTACTTCTACTAATGGAACGACTACCCCAAATTCATTTGTGTAGTTTAGCTGGATTGGAAATAATTTACATTGCTCCCTACTTGTCTATGCATGCATTCCTCTCAAATTTAACCATTGGCTGTTCCAATCCAATGTGTTGATCCGGGTTTCTCAATTGAACGACCGATCTTCTCAAACCATCCTCATAGATGTGAGAACCTAAGTGGTTGGTTCGGACATATTCTAACTAAGTTCTGTAAGGTCCTTGAGGTCTTTCTAGGTAAGCTAAATTTGTCCGGATGTCTTGCCTCTCCATGTTATAACACATATACGACTCACTTGTTTTTTAGCTCAAATCGTAAGGATAACTACTGAGTTGTTAAGCCGGTCCTGACATGCACTTTAGATGACCTAACACTATGTTGTTCTGGCCTTTCTATGTGCTTTCCTTACATGAGGTTCATAAATTTGTTTCCCTCAACCCAAGTTCTTTGTTATAGATCACTTGGCTTCTTCTTACTCTCTTCAATATCTAGTCCTGTTCAATTATGTATGTTGTCGGAAACATTTCCATCTTCAAATTGTCATTCAGAAAAATTAAAGCATTTTTATCGGTTATCTCTGAAAATGTTTCAAGCATTGTTGATCAATTGTTTTGATTGGAACTAATCTCTTTATGAGTGCTTGCAGGTACGAATTGATGAAGATTATTTGTGTCCATGCTAGCATTTACCCTAGAAGCCATTTCAATGTTTTCTTGGATCCATTTGTATGGGCTATGGGTTGAAACCTATAATCTAGTTATACATATGGGTATTTAAGTAGTTAGGTGGATAAATATGAGTGTTTTAATGACTGTGTAGGTGTTAAATTGATGTGTGTGAACATTTAATTTAACCATTATATGGTTACATTTAACAAAAATTTCTTATATTTTATACATTACTTAAATTATTTTAACATATTCTTTAATTAGTTATTTCAATGATGTGTTTATATAACAATTAAGGTATTAAACCCTTAATGTAAACTTAATTAAAAAAATATTAATGAATTATTAAAATAAAAAACAATTAAGTAAAAATGAAAATGAAAAATGCATAAATAATGTGTGGTGTGTATGGATAAGTGTTTAAAGAGTGGTGAATAGAAGATGTGTAATTAAAGTGTCGAATGGGTAAGGTATGCATCTAAACTCGAAAAACTGTGTGTGTAAAAGAGTGGTGAGTAAATGATGAAATTAAAGAAAAAAACAAAAGAAAGGTGTGTATGGAATGTGTGAATAAAGTAGATTAAAATTTTGGTGAGTGAGAGTGTGTTAAAGAGTGTTTAAGAGATGAAAGTAAGAATTAAAAGAGAGGTAAGCACATGTTTCTGTGTATGTATATAAATGTGTGCAGTATAAGTGTTTTCCCCTGATGTTTTCTTGTAGGTATTCCATTTCTTCTCTACCTCTTTGTGTATCCTAAAGAGAGAAAGTATATTCTTTCCTACCCTCCTTTGTAGAGAGAGATCCCATCCTCCTGGCTACTACTCCATGCATGCATAGACCGAGGAAGGTTAGCTTTTCCTCAGGCGACTGTGACGAGCTAGAGTGAGATAGAGAGAGAATTAATATGACGGTGCTCTGTACAGAGAGAGAACGAGAGTTGAGAGATATTTAGAGAGAGGAGTCTCATCAACCCCCCTAGCCGTTGGCAAAGACTTTGATGCGATCGTGCAGATAAAGAGAGAATTAGGGAGAGATGAAAGTCTTGGTGGCTGTTTTTCCGTGCAGCATAGAAAGGGATAGATAGAGAGAGAAAGATAGAGTGAGAAGAGTGGAGGCTTACTCCTCCATCTCCTTGGCTTCAACATGCGATAGATGCAAAGAGAGAGAAAGAGAGAGAGTGAAAGCATCCGAGGGTGCCTATTACAGAGAGGGAGAGTGAGAGAATCAGAAGATTTTGTGGCCTCACACGCTAACGTTGTTTGGAAGGAGGCTAGTAGGGGAAGAGCGGTGCGGGGTTGGCTCAAGCCCTAGTGTGGGTTGCACTCCTTGTTCGGCGACTGGTTGTTCGGTAAGCGGCATCTGCACGCTAGGCGCCTCGCCCTTAGTATGGTGACTCATATTGCACATTGTGGGCCCGTGCCTCAAAAGAGAAAGTGAAAGCTTGCACGTGGGGAAAGTAATCGTCGTGGAACAAAGATCGAAATATAGTGGGGATTGAAACAACAATGCTCAGCGATATAGTATAAATACAATTGGAGTCCTCCAAGAAATATCAATAAAGCAAAATAGTGATACAATAGACCGTTAAAGTACGGATCGATAATACAAACGATCGCTACAGTGCGGATCGGTGAATACACTAGGCCGCTACAATGCGGATCCGATAATACAATATAAACTTCCTGCTAAAGTGCGAGAAGATGCCCACTAGCTTTGCCTTTGGTCTTTGCGGATTGGTCTTCACTTTGGGTCTTCGATCTTTGGTCTTCAATCTTAAATCTTTAAGCTTCTCAGCAAATCATGAGAATTTCTTTACTTTACCTAGAATAGTACTCCTCAAATCATGAGAATCCTGGAGAGAAAATCCATAGAAATGTCCACAGGGGCAGTATAATTATTCAATTTAGTCTCCAATCACTTTCTTCACTTCATATAATCTCTAAAATCATCAACCGTCCAAACTTGGAGGGAAGATCTGCAAGGAAAATCCATGGGGTGGTTATTTCTTCACTTCAATCTTCAAATCTTCAACTTTTTACTTCATATAATCTCTGAATAAATCAACCACAAGCTAGACCTAGAGGGAGGTTCCACAAGGAAGATCCACGGGGGGTATAATTCTTCTCTTCAGTCTCCACACTCTTTTCTTTATTTCATATAATCCTCTTCAAATCATGAGAAACCACCTAGACCTGGAGGGAAGATCCACAAGGAGAATCCACGGGGGGTATAATTCTTGACTTTAGTCTCCAAACTATTTTCTTTACTTCATGTTTACACATGATTTTGAGACAATTGTTTCTATCGCTATATTTTTATTTTTGAGTCATTCACACACTACAACATGTTATTATCTCTTGATTGGAGTATTAAAAATGGACACTTGGATATTAAGCATAATTGTATTATAAATGGACTATCAAGATTGGGCTCAAACTTAAGAAGTTAACATAGTAGGTAATACAAATGGGACTTGAATAATTCCCAAATTTCTTGAATAGGCCTTTAATGTTCTTCAAATCATGAGAAACAACCTAGACCTAGAGGAAAGGTCCACAAGGAAGATCAACGGGGAGGGTACTTTTTACTTTCAGTCTTCACTTCCTTCTTCGAATCATGAGATGAACTATGCATGGAGAGAGAATCCATAAGGAAGATCCACGAGGAGGGGGGGGGGGGTTTCAAAAAACTCACATTAGTACTCATAAAAAATAGAACACACTCTTTATGCTTTAATTTTAAATTTCAAAATTCTTGATTTCCATTTGTTGACAACAAATGTAATGATTTGCAACACATTTCAATGAATGAGGTGAGTCCTATGTGGGTCTTGGCAAGTTGCATAAGCTTTGACTTCTTCAAAACTACTGATGTCCTATAAAAAACAAGTTGATAAGTGGTAGGGCAAATAAGATGGTAAAGTTGCTTGATATCCATGTATACCTTGGTTTTGCACAGAGTAGTCTCAATCAACAAATACAAACTTTAAGTTTCATGGTATTATGTCAACAACACTTATATCGATTGCATGTTCTTAATACCTTTGAGATTGTATTCTAATCGTTATCTACATCAATGTAATAGATCAAAGCAAATGATCATATACATTATTTAAGCTATGAATTTGACCTTTTTGAGGAAAGTGGGAAGCCTCTCTGCACTGAATGGTACTATGACCCATTAATCCTAAAAATATAACACTTGCTACACAATCGTGATTCAATGGGTTTCTCTTCCTTTCTATTTTTGTAACATTGTTTTGATCTGATCTCTTGCTAATCTCTGTGCAACCTTGAGCTTCACTAATTTCTTACTCTCTCTCTCTATGTCGTTATTCCATGGCCTTCAACCATTTAGGTTGCTCTCTCTCCCTTTCTCTCTCTCACTCTCTGTCTCTCTAGTTTGTGATGCCTCTCTATAATTGACATTAATTTCTTTCTCTCTCTCTCTCTCTATCTATCTCTCTCTCTCTATCTCTCTCTCTCTTTGTCTCTATCTCTCTCTCTTTCTCTCTCTCTCTCTCTCGCATCATTGATCTAGTTGTCTTTTGTACCTCTCTCTCTCTCTCTAATTTCCCATGCGCACATGATGTTGATCCATCCGACTGTGCCTCTCTCTCTCTATCTCTCTATCTCTCTCTCTCTCTGTTGGGGGATTCTCAGACAATAAGGAGTTTGAGGGTTTGTAGGAGAAAATGAAAAGACCAGAAGAGGAATATACACCTTGGAAGCTTCTACCGATTGATTACAATAAGTAATTACAATGTTTGAAGCAAAATAAAAGCCAATACTTCTGTGCACAATCACACAGAGTGCTCAATTACAAAATACCCAATATCCCAAAGTCTTCTTGCTCCCGGCCTCCTCTGCACCAGACCTCTACCTACTTCAAGCTTATCCTTGTGCACACCTTGCACCAAGCTTCCCTTCAAGGTTTAGAGATGATATGTCGGCCCTCTTAGCTTTCCAATGACACTATATAAGTGCCTATGTACTTTGGAGATGATGTATGAAAAGATTGGATCAAACTAGACTACTTCCAAATAGAAAAAGATTGAATGAAGCCAGACTACTTCCAAATAGAAGAATCAATGAAAACCTTCTATTTTTTATCATACACCTACTACTTGTTATGCTCACCGCTACCACTACAGTAGGAATTGGAAACATTCGTTTTAGAGGTATATAATTAGCTTAGTAAGCTCATGATTACAAGTGGGATCAATTGAAATGATGCACTATACATAGAGCAATCAATTTCACAAATGAATTATTACCCCCAATTTTTTAGGACCTCTAGAGAGCCTGTGAGTGCTTCGATGCATTTTTCTCCAAATTGGCTTAAAGGATTTCCTTCAAATTTTGTCCCCATGTAGATACCTTGGAGTTGATTCCAAAAAGCTATAGATCATTGAAAATGGTGGAGAATTGTGTGAAATATGAGCAGCACAAGTTGACAGTTAGGAATGACTACAACAGAAAGATCATAGGTGAACAATGCATATGTAATGTATTAATGAACAATGTTGTAAAAGATCATAGGCTTGACAATCATAGCCTAATGATGGAGATTAGTATAGGCTACAATGTAGACCTCACACGCTTACACAATGACAATGGAGAGCTCGCGAGTAGAGTCTTCTAACCGCGACTTTTTCAAGTCTCTTTATATAAGTGTTACATTCAAATTCGAATTTGAATTCAACTTTTGGCTCTCTCTAAAAGTAATCCTTCAATCTAGGAAATATTCCCTCAATGAAGTAGATGCTTTTCTAACTAACAAGTCCATGAGTTTTTGGTAGGTGATTACAGATATTCTCTCAAGTCAAATAAATGACTTTTACAAATGAAAAAGGATAAATTTCTACTAGCAATGGTTTCCATGGAGCTTCATGTGTTTATGAACTCCAAGCCAAACGTGTGGGCTTGGACTTTGCACCAACAGCTCCGCTTGAAGCCCAACATTTTGGCTTGGTCTTCATCTTCAATCTTCATGAATGTCCTGCAATCCAATCATTGATTTAAACCTGCAAAGTTTTGTACCATCTAATGCTTAAGTCAACACGTCTGCACATTTCATATTAGTTGATACATATGCCAACTGAATATCCTTGCTCAATATCTTCTCTCTCACATAATGATATTGGACCTCTATATGCTTGGTCCTAGCATGATAAATAGGATTCGTTGCAAGGTGTAATGAACTTGTATTATCTCCAAAAATCATTGGAGATTTAGTATGCAAACCCAATTCTGCATACAACAATCTGATCCATATGGCCTCTTGAGTAGCATTGGCCAATCCTCTATACTCTACCTCTGTAGAAGATAAAGTAATAGTATGTTGCTTCTTTGAAGACCATGATACTGGCTTATCACTAGCAAATTCACTTATCCTGAGGTACTCCTCCTATCATCTTTGCATCGTGCCCAATCTGCATCTGAATATATCTTGATGTCCAAGTCTGATAGGCTTCTGCATAAATTGACTTAGAACACTTACTCCATAAATAATTTCAATCCTTGTCAAAGTAGCATAGTTCAAGCTTCCCACTATGCTTTGGCAACCTGCAATGTTCTCAAGTACATCACCTTCATGTGCACGTAATTGAGAGTACTTGCAACTTTGGCATCCTGCAAGTGAAACTTCTTTAGCATATCTTGTATATACTTTCTCTGAGTAATGTAAATTCAAGAGTTAGTATAGACTAACTCAAGTCCAAGAAAATATTTTAGTGATCCAAGGTCACTAATTTTGAACTCCTTCATCATCTAGTTCTTGATCTGTTTGATGCCATTAGCATCATTACCTATGAGTATGATATCATCAACATATACACATAGGTATATTACCTCTGAATTACTTGTCTTGATGAATAGAGAAGTATCTGCTTTACTCATGATAAAACCTTGATCCTGAAGGTAAGTAGTAAACCTATGGCTCCATGCCCTAGGTTCTTGCTTCAATCCATAAAGAGCTTTGTTCAATTTACATACATATGTTACCTTGTTTGGGTCCTCATAGCGAGGAGGTTGAGACATGTACACCTCCTCTAAAGTCCAACCATTTAGAAATGCATGTTTTACATCCAACTGATACATGTTCCAATTCTTTGATGCAGCCACACTTACCAATACCCTAATGGTTGGCATTTTGGCCGGAGGTGAGAAGATTTCTTCATAATCAATTCCTTGGGTTTGTGCAAAACCCTTAGCCACAAGTTTAGCTTTGTACTTGCTTATTGATCCATCACAATTCCTTTTGATCTTATAGATCCATCTAGAACCAATTACCTTCATAGACTCCTTCTTTGGTACTAGTTCCCATGTATCACTCTCCTTGAGTGCTTCAATTTCCTCATCCATATCTTCTTTCCATTCTTCCTTGGTCTTTGCCTCTTTATATGATGTTGGTTCTTCAATTGAAAAATCTTTTGCAAGATAAACAAACTGCTTAGTAACTAGGGAAGTGTGATACCCATATCTGATTGGCTTCTTGCTCTCCCTTTGTGATCTTCTGATTGCTTGGTTAGATGATTCAGTTATATCCTCCAATTTCTTCATCTTGACTTTGCCTTTGGACTTCCATGCTTTGAATTCTTCAAGATTGATGATGTCCTCATCATTTGAGTTGATGTCTCCACTTTGAGTAGACTCCTCCTTAGTGAGGCTTGGAAACTCCTCTTCCAAGTCATAGGGTAGTTTTACCTTCCTGCATTCATTATCAAACCAAGAGTCATTCTCATCAAAGACAACATCTCTACTGACCATGAATCCCTTGTTTGAAGGATCGTAGAGCTTGTATCCTTTCTGATTTAGATCATACCCTATGAAGATGCGCTTCTCTGCCTTAGGGTCTAGCTTACCTCTTATCTAAGAAGTGATATGCACATAAGCTACACATCCAATGATCCTGCAATGATCAAGTGAAGATCTTCTACCATGCCATGCTTCATATGGGGTCATCCCATCAAGAGAATTGGATGGCAATCTGTTTACAAGATTAATGGCAATAGATACTCTCTCTGCCCACAAGTAGTTAGGTATTTTTTCTCATTTAACATTGACCTAGCTGTTTCAACAATTAATCTATTTCTCCTCTCTGCCAGTCCATTTTGCTCAGGGGTATACCTTGTTGTGATTTCTCTTTTGATTTCTCTATCCTACAAGAATATATCAAAATCATTTGAGAAGTACTCACCTCCTCCATCTGACCTTAGCCTTTTTAGACT
The DNA here is from genome assembly GCA_020310875.1 of Ceratopteris richardii. Lineage (NCBI taxonomy): Eukaryota > Viridiplantae > Streptophyta > Polypodiopsida > Polypodiales > Pteridaceae > Ceratopteris > Ceratopteris richardii. The sequence goes on from CM035441.1 coordinate 17,098,051, forward strand.
TCTCCCTGTTTGATTCTCAAAAAGTGCAAGATACTTTTTAAAGCAATTGATTACTTCATCTTTGTGCTTCATACAATACAATATAATCCACCTACTGTAATCATCAATGAAAGATACATAATACCTTGATCCACAGATTGAGGGATCCTTACTTGATCCCCATACATCTGTATGGACAAGCTCTAGGTAGTTTTCATGCATGTAGCCTTTTCTTGAGAAGAGTAACCTGTGAGATTTTCCAACCTGACAAGCACCACATTTATAAATCATGTGTTGCTTGGATACATTAGGAATCCCAAGCACACATTGGTCTCTACATATTTGTTTCAAAGTTCTTTCACCAACATGCCCTAATCTCTTATGCCAAATCTCCAGCTATGATAACTATAAAGTGCAATGTTCCTTGTATCCTCAGCTTCAAATGTGAATAATCTACATCTCTTTTATCCTTTGGAAATTCTCTTGAACCCATGCTGGGGATCCTCCACAAATGCCCCATATTGGTTGAATCTAAGCTACAAACCCTTTTCCACAATCTATCCAACACTCATCAAATTTTTGGTAATTGTTGGTACATATAGAACCCTACTCAACAGATTCTTGTTTCCATCATAGGTCTTAACATTCCCTACTTTAATCACTGAGTGCTTGGTTTCATCACCAGTTTGAACCTGATGCTTACCTTTTCATTCCTCAAGGTCAAAGAGAAGAGCTACATTGCCTGCCACATGGTTTAATCATCCTGAGTCAATGTAGAAGAGATGGTCATCATTTATACTTGGTTTTGAAGTCATGTTCATAATCAGAAGAGAATCTTGTTGCTCCTCTCTGTAGTTGCTGTAATCTTTTTTGGATTTGTATCCTCCTTGGTAGTTACTATTATAGTTGTTGTTGTAGTTGTTGTTGTATCCTTGGTGATGATTGAATCTTCCCCTTGATTGTGTATATCCACCTCTTTGATATCCTCTACCTCTCTAATTCTTGAAATTCCTGAAACACTCATTTGTAGTATGATTTGATAGTCTCCCCCTACCTTGCTTACCTCCTCTGCCCCTTCCTCTTGAGGTTCTATCTCTCCCTGCATAGTTGGCTTGGGAGGTAGTTCCTTCATCTTCAACCATTTTGTTCTTCCCTTTCTCTTTGGACTTACTCTTATGAGTGTATAGGGCTGAAGAGCTCCATGTACAAGTCCATGGCAGTTGTCAACCTCTCCCACTTTTCATCAGCTTTAATACCATTGATTACTTGTCTTACATACTAATCTTCTTCACTTTCTTCCGATGATTGCCAATTGATCTGCTACATCTTTGACTTTGGTCACATACACTTAGATACCTTGCTTAGGTTGCTTTCTTTGAGTGGTGAACTCAATCCATAGTTGGTTCTTCTTAGCCCTTGTGTTGGAAGAGAAATAAGAAGAAAATGTTTCCCAAGTCACTTGGGATGTCTTATGGTTTCTAATATGTGGTAGAAGAAAATCAGAGTAGGACCTTGCTAATGCATCCTTGTCACACCATGTGTTGAGTCTTTCATGCTCCTCTCTTGTAGGTTGTCCTTTGCTTTTGAATATTCACATCTCCTCATCTCCTCAGATGTATCCATAGACGCTCCTTCCTTGTAAGTATGTCTTCATCCTCAGAGACCATGCATGATAGTTGTTCCTGTCCAATTTATCAATGAAAAAAGGAAAACCATCTCCCATTTTACCTTAACTTTTCTCTGACACCACTGTTGGGAAAGATGGATGGACACTTCAAGAAATGAGTGGGTACTACCAAATCTTGCTTGGTACCAGCCCCTTCAAGGTTCAGACATAATATGTGGGAACTCTTAGCTTTCCAATGACACTATATAAGTGCCTATGTACTTTGGAGATGATGTATGAAAAGATTGAATCAAACCAGACTACTTCCAAATAGAAGAATCAATGAAAACCTTCTATTTTTTATCATACACTTGCTGCTTGTTATGCTCAGTGCTACCAGTACCATAGGAATAGGAAAAATTCCTTTTAGAGCTATCTAATTAGCTTATTAATCTAATGATTCCAACTAGAATCACTTGAAATGATGCACTATACATAGAGCAAGCAATTTAACAAATGAATCATTACCCCCGCTTTTTTAAGACCTCTGCAAAGTATGACTAGTGAGAGCTTTGATGTGCTTTTCTCCAAATTGGCTGAATGGCTTTCCTTCAAATTTTTTCAGCATGTAGATAACTTGGACTTGATTACAACAAGCTATAGTTTATTGAAAATGGTGGAGAATTGAGCGAGATATGAGCAGCACAAGTTGACAATTAGGAATGACTTCAATAGAGAGATCATAGATGAACATCCATTGGAGGATAAAAAAATGAATTGAGAAATAATCCAAGACATAAATAAAGATTTAGAGGAATCTACAAGGCTTAAAGGTGACGAAATGGTAATAAAAGATGAAGAACAAGAAGTAAATCTAATATATCTATCTAAAGATCAAGCTCTAGATGCATCATCAAGCGATGATGCTAAACAAGATTTGGGTTGTGATTCTATGCTAGTTGATAGTGATATTCAAGTATATGACTCAAATACAATAAATGATCCAATAACTAAATTATGTGAGGAGACTTCAAGCAAGCATGATGCTGATCGGGAGGACATACAAATCAGGAGTCTTCTAGATAGTGATATGTATGAAAATATTAATAAGCATGATGTTAAGTCTATGGGAAGCTCAAATAAGGATCAAGATTATGCAAAACTCTTAAGTGATGCGACATTGAATGAGCATTCAGAAATAGATGAAAGTGGTTATATCCATGAGAGTAAGAATGAGTTACTGATTGAGCTTCAGTATAATGATATGAATGATCATGAGGAGGATGAGAAATCACCACTAATTGATCTTCTAAATACTGATACGACTGTCAAAGATGATTATGATGAGTTGAGTCCATGCACTAAAGAAACTGTGCATGAAGAGATGGAAGTAGCACTCATTGAAGTGTATGAAAAATTTCATGATATCATGCTACCTAAGGAGAATGATTATGAGAAGATTGATTCAAATGACTCCAAAAATTGTCAAATGAATAAAGATCTAATTGAATCAAGCTTAGGTACTAAAGTGATCATATATGATGAGACATTCTAGCAAGAATCAATTACTGATGAAGTGTATGAAGAATATGGCCTAAGTTCATCTTCTAAAGAAAATGAACAAGAATCCATAGAGATGAATGTAGAATTTATGATCACATTGCAAATAAAGAAATTTCGTTTTCTTCAAACTATATGGAGAGTTCTAGAAGGAGTTCAAATTATGATGAGTCTTACCTCAATATGCAAGATTCTAGTGACACTAAAGATAAAAGGTTTCTTGGTTATGAAGATATGGATTCCCTTCACCTTGAAGGAGCAATAAACTGGGATCATGACAAAGATGACGATGAGGAGTTCCTCGATAGGTTGGAAGAAGAACTAGACCTTATAATCTATGGAACTCAGGTAGAACAGGATGATCTCATTAAAGATTTCAAAGATGAATATCGTTCATTGTCCAAATGTGATGAACACTTCCATCCGAAGTTGGATTCAAACGAGTTGATCCAAGAACCCCATCATGATAAAGATGGGAATACAATACAAGATAATAAGAAGGATGAAAGTCCTTCAAATGATTTCAAACATGAAATAGAAGAAAATGTATGTTTGCAAGAAATGTCTGATAATGAAACAAAGATGTTCAATTTGAGAACTTCATACACACATCTTTTTGATTCCAAATATGATGAGCTTGGAAGAACCATGAATAAAGAAGTCTATGTTCAAGCAATCGAAGCTTGGATTTCCAAATTTTCCAAGAGCTATATACACCAGAGAAGCCGCCAAGAAGCAAACAAGCAAATAAGGTGGCTTGTGTACATATTTTATGTATTATGAGTGCAACCTTGATTGATGCAATTCAAAGATGGCTTGTTTTTAAACATAGCTTCTTTGGAGGGCATCTATTTGTGAAATGTATTGAAAAGGAATTTGTTGAATTTATAAGAAATTCAAAAGTGAATTTTGTAAACATAAATATGTAAATACTTAATAATTATGTTTTGATTTTTTGAGATGGGTAAAAGTTAATATTAAAATAAATAAATAAATAGATAGATATATAAATACATAGATAAATAAAGAAATAAATAAATACATATAGAATATAAATAAATAAATAAACAAATAAATACAAGTAAATGCATGAATAAAAATAAATAAACAAATAAAGAAATAAACACAACATAAATAAAATAAAAAGATTGATTAATTAAAAATAAATAAATAGATAAATAAATAAAAAATAAATATATAAATAAATAAAGAGATACGTAAATAAATAAATAAATATATAAAAAAGTAGAAGAAGTAAGTGCATCTAGTATTCAAGTAGATGAAATTTTTTCAAATAATCGTTTTAAATATGATGCTACTGATGTGTTTTCAGAGTTTATGAGTATAGGTGAAGATTTGGAGCCAATTGCGAATTCGGAATTGGAATGGATCGTAAAAAGAGCAATGGTTTTTTAATTGATTGTACATAACATATTAAAAATAGATATTCGTGAAGTATTATCGTGGATTGCATGTGTACATATAAGTACTTTGATGGATTCACATTTCATATCATGTGTTTAGTGTTTGAATGCAGAAGAAGATGGAAGGAACGTGATGGAAATGGGAAGTGAAGTGGAGATCACAAAGCCTTGTCTTTTTTCTTAGCCCTCCTCTTAACCAAAATCTTTTTTTTTGGCATCCATTTTTGAGATGCATTGCATTTCAAATATGCATGTAAAAATGTGTAGAAAACACGTCTTTTGAATCCCGTAGATGCACATTCATTTGCGAAATTGATTTGCAAGTAGCATGAAAGAGAGTAGGATTAAGCTATGAGTGAAAATCTGTGAAGACAGTCATTGCCTTTGTGAGAAAAATTATGAGTGGTGAAGAGCTTTGTTTAGAATATGTGACAAGCAATTTCCATACTTGCACCATAATTGTGAATTGTTGCACCTAAAGTATGCATGCATAAATAAATATGTGCACAAAATTTTAAAGCCCATAGATGCATATCTAATTGCACATAAGCTAATTTGTACATGCATGATCGAAATTCCGTTTGACTTTGAGTGGAAAAACCTCGCCATCGAACGCTTGATATCTCTTATTTGCACCATGGAATTTTTTATTCACCTAGAATATGCATATGTAAGGCCCAATACATGGTCGTGCGTAGACACATTTGTTTTAGCCCATGAACCTGAATTTTCATAATGATTTGCAGATACCAAGATCGATGTTTGTACATCCGGAGGATGTATAGGTTGAGAGGGGGTGGATGTGGTCGAGTTTGAAGTCAAATCGAATGAACACGTCGCATTGGGAAAATGAAGAAGAGTTACGAAATGGAGTTAATCAACATGCTCGAGAAATTCTAGTGTGAATTCAATACATGGAAGTTCACGAGGGACATTCACATAAAGGTATAGTAAGAAGATGGTGGATAAAGAAAATTCCATAGCAATCGAACTTCTTGTTTAGGCTCCCTCATCCCTCAGACATGGCAGTTCCATATTTGGCAAAGAAGGTTTTAGCAGTCATGTCATCAACAAGCTTTCCTTGCATGTTGGTTTTTTTCCCAGTTTCTAACAATGGAAATTGATTTTTTTGGATGGTTTTCAACATTGGAGATCAAAGGTTCTGGCGAGGACTTGTTGTGAGCGCAAAAAACCCAAGCATGAGAAGTTGATGTCATCTGGAGAATGTGTGGGCTTCTTCGCATTCCAAAAAAAAAAGAAGGGAATGGACAGTCGGTAGTGTTGTGCTACACATGTTCGATGCATTGTTCTGTGAGAATATGCAAGAAAAGGTTGTCTTAATTATGGGAGCTTCTCATTTGCTATAGACGCGTGGAAGTGTCTGTTCATCATGGAGAAAAATGTATTCTAATGGTGGGGAATGATCGTATATATGGAGATTGTGAGATATACATAAGAGGATAGAGAATAGGCTGAAGATTTATGGAACATCCTCGAAGGAGCTCTACAGTGTTGAACACAGAGGAGATGTTGCGTTCTACAAATTGGAGTGATCACACATAGCTACCGCAAGTTGATGTAGAACGGTGTGTGAAAGTGAGCCACTGTCATGATTATTGTCGGGTCACAGAGGTCTCATGACTATGGTTGCAAAAATTGAGAGTTATGTGATACCTTTAGTGTTGTTGGTCTCTGTTTCCTGATAGGAGCACAAATGATTTATGGAGCTATGCAGGTATTCTTTATCCAGAATATGTACATGTCAAAAAATATTCTAGAGACTGTGTACATTTAAGGTATCAGAATATATACTCCATGGAAAGTACGTTTGCTTGAAACCCGGTCAGAATAGTGATTTTTTGGAGCCTGTGGTATATACGTGCATATTTTTTTGCGATTGTTGGTAGATTAATTACTAATCATAGTTATTAGCAAAGATTGCATTGAGGAGTACCGTTATGGAAGAACTATTATTTGTTGAAAATTGTTAAGTCTATTTGATAATTGGGTGTCTCTGCTTTTTCAATTTTTTTCTTTTCTCTTCCGTGAAGTAATACAAAAGCATTCCTATAACTATAGATACTATAGATACTCTGACATATAAACATGTTTGTAGGATCATGTCACTTTTAGTTATCAATGCCTAGCATTTACGATTGAGCTATGAGTAGAATTCTATAAAAATGCTATACTCATGGGCGCCTTCTCGCAATGTACATGAGGCCTACCTTATATTTGGCCAATCTGCAGTGTAGCAGCGGCATATATTTGTATTCACATGTTCCGCACTATAGCGGGTAAATGTATCACCGACCCGCACTTTAGCAGGCAGCATTGTATCACTCGCATTTTATTGGACGACTTTAGCATTGTATCATTGAGTTTGTTTGCACATTGATCCCATGACTTTCGTGTTTTAGCATTGTATCTAGATTGTTTTGCGATGCACAAGAGCATTTCTCATATGCGTGTGAAGAGCTTAAGCTAGCAAAGGAGCATCAATTGGTAATAGATATTGATAAGAAGTTGTGTGACTTTAGGACCTGCCTTCCTCTACCTATGAATAGGAGAAAGGGGGGGATGAAGAAACTTTATGAAAATCTATCAGGTAATAATGAAAGTACGTGAACCGCACTGTTAGAGCCAGTAGAGGAGGGAGCTGAAAAGGAGACTAGACCTCGACCTCAAAGAAACTACTCTATAGAGGCATTAATGAAAGCTAGGGATGCAATTATGCAGAAGACTGCCTAGAAGTCTCCAGTTCATCAATTCTCGGTCTATTCATATATAGCCAATATGGAAGAAAAGAGGAAGAGGGATGAGAGCCAGGAAGAGGCTGAGCTAGAGAGGAGAGTTACATGAAAGCAAAGTCAGGAGGCTAAATAGAAGACAAAGAGGCAAAAAAAGAAATTCCAAATTAAAGAGCTTGTTGCTTCTAAGGAAGAGGCTAAGAAGAAGGAAATATACTAGGGAAAGAGGCTAGCTGGGCCAATTAAGATTCAAGAACCGACTAAAGAGAAAGAGAAAGAACAAGAGCCCATTCAAAAGACTGATGAAATTCAAGAGAATAGTCAAGAGAAAGATAAAGAGAAGAAGAAGAAGAAAAAGAACAAGGGCCCAAAGGCGGTTTTGATTTCTGAGTGAAGATGTGGGGCTAACACTTTCTTTAGAGAAATCTGTTTTTGGTGTTGATGAGGTCCTCCTTGTAGGGCATGTGTGTTGACATTATGGCCGCAAGCCATACCCACAGAAAGTTGAGGCCATTAGCAGGATCTCTGAGGTGTGTCATAATGTCAGTGAGGTGAGAAGGTTTCTAGGAGCCTGTGTATTCTATGTGATATGGATTCCTCACTTTGCTCACGTTGTGAACCCCTTATAGGACCTTCTACAAAGGAGAAAGAAGCTTTTATGGATAGAGAAACACTCGAGAGTGAGGCATAGACTGAAGCAACTGCTAATTGAAGCCCCGATTCTGAAGCGTGTTTACTATTCATGTCAGAGACTTATCATTTAGACTATTGATATGAGCCCAATTGGTAAACAATGGGTCATAGGGCAAGATGATGATGAGGGATAGAGATATGCAGTGTGCTTTTGTGCTAAGATTCTACATGACACTTAAAGAAAATATCCACAAATAAAGAGAGAGTTATGGGGACTAGTGCCTGCTTTAAAGACCGATAAAGAGTATTTCATTGGGGCGAACGTGGTAGTTGAGACTGATTTTCTTCCAGTGATTGGCATGATAGCAAACTCTTGATCTCCGGACATTGCTATGCTTAGATGGATCTCTTATGTAAAGTTTATAAATCCTACCTTTGTACACATAGCTGGGAAGTCGAATACAGTGGTTGATATGCTTTCAAGGGCAAAGTTCGATGATGAGTCTCATGATGATGAGATAGAGAGGGATACACACATGATGAGGTATGATCCATTAGTGTATGTTTATGAGCAGTTCCAAGAGAGTGAGCATGATGGCGCGTGGAGAGATATAGGAAGATATCTGAGTACACTGAAACCTTCCCCAGGCTGGTCCACAAATAGGTATAGATCCATCAAGAAAAAGTTTTACAATTTCTTCTTGAAGGATGGACTTATTTGGCGACACACTAAGGGCAAGGTAAAGAGTCCACAGAGAGTATTGATTTCTAGGAGTCTTCAGAGCAAAGTGATAAGAGAGATGCATGAGACCTTATGGGCGGGTCACAAAGGTTTTTATGCTACGTATGAGAAGATTAGGGAAGCGTACTGGTGGTGAGGGATTTATGTGAGTGTGAGAGGTTTTGTAGACACTTGTGCTACATGGTAGGTGCATTCATCAGTTAGGCACAGAGACCCATTATATCCGACTTACCCTCCTTGTATCAATTACAAGTGGGTGGTCGACCTTGTAACCATGCCCAAAGGGATAGATAAGATGAGATATATTGTGCAAGCCAGAGAGGACTTGACCAACCATGTGGAAGGTTGAGCTCTCTGTACGAAGATGACTTATAATGTATGCAAATTCCTTTTAGAAGAAGTGATCTCGAGATTCAGTTATGTTGAGAAAGTGGTTGCGGACAAGGGAGAGTTGGATGCGAGAGAGGCAAAAGAGTTCTTTGATCATCATGGAATTCGATTGTCTCTCACCATTGCCTATAACCTAGAGGCAAATGGGAAGATCGAGAGGGGTCACCCTTCCATCGTGAAGGCGATCTCTAAGGCTTGCACCGATGACATAAAGCAGTGGCCTAGATCTCCTTCATTTGCATTATGGGCTGATAGGATGACTTACACTCGATCCGCAGGTTTCATGCCTGCTAGTGACATGGTTGATGCTCCCATGGAATGATGGTATGACGAGAGAAGAACTTTTATCATTGAGAATAAAGCATTTAGAACAAGGGAATGAAAAATTGAAAGAGGTAGTCCAAAAGTTAAAGGAGTCAAGGTTGAAAAATAAGATATATTTTGACAAAAATCATCGACTCAGACCACCTAGGATTGAGGTAGATGATTGGGTATTGGTGTACGATAATACATTTGATACTCATTGCGATGCTAGGAAGAAATTGACCAAACGATGGTTTGGGTCATATGTGGTGATGTCTATGTTTGGAAATGGTACGTATGCGCTTCGTGAATTAGACAATACTCCTTTGAACTCTTTGATTGTAGGAAAGAGGATAAAGTTGTTCAATAAAGTTGCAGACTATGAGATTGAGCAGGAACTTCTAGAGGATGTTGATGATACTGATGCTCATGTCAATGAAGAATAATAGACCATGAAATTGAGGAAAAGTTGGATCAATCAATGATGAAGATGGACTAAAATGATCAGGTAAAATGTTTTCGATTTGAGATCTGTTTTCTTTCTGATATAGCATATGCATTACATTGTTGTGTGATAAAGATATGTATGAGTCTAAGAAAATAATGGAGAATGAAGATAGCAAATATCTATTATGGGTTTGCATGAAGCATGAACGACTAGGAATGATATGAATGGAATCAGTTAGCAGACTAGAGATTTTTGGGAGTGAAAGCTTGGGAATGTGATGGCATCCTTAGACTGAGTGCATGTATATGCTGATTGATTTGAATACTTAGTGAGTGGGATTCTTTGGGTCCTACTATTTATTTCTTGCGAGATCTTACCTCCATATGGATCATGAGTTATGAAAAACCTTCATACTCCAGCCAGCTTATATGTGTGTGCATGTTGTTAGTGCACTGTGATGGGCTAGTAGGTGGGTGGAACCACCTTGGTCGGGCGATCAAGGCCACGGGCTATAGCTAGTTTCATCGTAGGCCTGACCTATTTGTTATCATGTGCCTGCATGGGTTGGTAGGCGGGTGGAGTTACTCTAGCCGGGTGGTCAGAACCACGAGCTGATGTCGATTTCATGTAGGGTTGACATTGTGTATGTCATGTGCTATGTCGGGTCGGTAGATAGATGGGGTAAACTTGGCCGGGCGGACATATCCATGAGTCGCACCCAGTTTCTACATAGGCCGATTTGTGAAAATAAAAATAAAAAGGATAAATGCTAAGCTAAGATGAAGAGAAAAATGAAAAGGTAAAAGAAAAAGGAAAGATCAGATGGATAGTTGGAAAGTAGGGAATAAATAGTGAGAAACAAGATATATTCTACAAACTAGGTTAGTAGAAACTTAGTATATGCAAGTACTTAGAATGAGTTGCTGGATCTGAACCAGTTAAACAAACAAAAGATCTAGAAAGCCAACAATTTATTCATATGGTTACTTGTCTAATTGCGGAAGTGAAAACATAATATGATGTTTGTGAAGCTTGCATCTGCATAATTTTCTAAAATTTCTACCAATCTTTATACAGTTGTATGGAGTGCATGAGATCACATTTTGATTTTTTAAAAGAAAAATATAAAAAGTAAAAAGTGTTCCAAAAGAATCCTAATATGCTTCTGTTGGATTTTGCAGGTTGGCCCATCGGGACGATGTGCAGGTTTAGTGGGAAAATGTGCATGATTTTTTTTCAAAGTTCCCTTAGGGAAATGTCGAGATGAAATCCCTTAGGGAAATGTGCATGATTTTTTTTCAAAGTTCATTGATTTTATGACTTTTGTGTGATGTTTCAATGGAGAAAAATGGTGTAATTTGCACGTGTTTTGACTGATTTGATTGATTGAGTGACATAAAACCATGTTAGAGATGTACGTTAGACCTGTGTGTGTAAATAGCCATTGAAACTGACTTTTGACCCTTGAAGGACCTGGGTTTGACCCTTAAAAACCCTTGAAAATGTGAGTTTACCCCATGAAAAGTGAACCTAGACCCTTAGAAACCCTAGGATTTTTAGCCATAATGGTAAATAACCCCTTGAATTGACGTGCTTGAGTTAATTGTAGGCAAAGCCCTAATTTCTCCAACTACAAACCCTAGCCTGGACCCCTAAAATTGGCTTTTACCCTAACTCCAAACCCTTAGATTAATTAAATCTTGTAAATATAGTGTGAAACCAAAACCTTACACTAGGAAAAATAAAAAGAAGAAATACCAAAAATAGAAGTAATAGGTGGCAATTCCCAAAAATAGCAAATGACTATGCAAGATGATTCTGGAATTAGAAAGTTGAGTAAGGAGGTTACAAGCTTCTAGAGAATAGTCCCAAGGGGAGAAGGGAGGGGGAACTATAAATACGGGGCCACGCCTCATTTGTTTCCCCCCTAGACATTTTTGTGGATCTTCTTTCGAGGTACGCTCCTTGTGTATTCATTCATGTTTATTTTCTTGCTCATACTTTGTGATAGTACATCTAGGAGAGAGAGAGATTTCACATGCGCACATATGCACGCATGAGCTCTATATAGGCAGGTAACTCTCGTCTCAGTTCTTCATTGGTCTCTCCCCGACCTCATGCGTTCTCTTCTATGTTTATAAGTGTGTGTCTTGGCGGTCAATCTTTTCGCTCCTGTTCTTTATCCCTTCTGGTTGTTATTTTTTTGAAAGTACATTCATGATGCCAATATCAACCAATTGTCATCGCTTTTTGCCCTTCTCGAGCCCCATTTAGGACTCAAGAGCACAGGTAAAGGTAGTTTTTATCTCCCCCTTTTTACCTTTTGTCTACATTTGTTGGGCCAGGTGACACCAATCTGCTCATTGTGCGGTATCTCTTCAGTACCGTGTCTATCGGACGTGAAAGCACACACGAAGGCCTAAAATTGACGGCCATTTTTCCTTTCAAGGGCCATTTTTCCTATCAAAATAGGTAGTTTTTTTTTTCCCTGTCAAATGACAAGTTGGAATTAAAAATTTCCTTGTCATATGACAAGTAAGCCTAAAAAATATCTGTCATTTGACAAGTATGCTTCAAGAAAATGCTTGTCATTTTTATAATGTAGAATCTAGATAATATATATATATATATATTATATTATATTATATACTATGGTCCTCACTGATCCTAGAAGTGGCCTTGGGCAGGCCTGAGTCTTGACTCATCAAACGTCGTTACAGCTTACAGTTTCCATTATTCCAATTTCCATATTCTAATTTGACAGATAGATAAAGAAGTGGGCATGCATATGTAATTTGTGAAAGCATGCATATGTATTCACATACGTATAAACACATGCAATATGTACTACATTGAATGGCTGTGTGTGTGTATATATATATCTCTCTACGAGTGTCTATGTATGTCTCTCTACGTCTGTGTGTATGCATATATGGGTGTGTGTATGTGTGTGTTTCAATGTGTATATATGTGTGTGTCTATGTGTGTATGTGTGTATATACGTGTGTATCTATATATATATATATATATATATATATATATATATATATATATATATATATATATATATATATGTGTGTGTGTGTGTGTGTGTATGTATACATATATATGTATATATATGTGTGTGTGTGTTTGTGTGTCTATGCATGTGTGTGTGTCTATGTGTGTATATACGTGTGTATCTATATATATGTGTGTATATGTGTGTGTGTGTCTGTGTGTGTGTGTGTGTTAGTGTATATGTGTGTGTGTCTATGTATATATGTGTGTGTATGCATGTGTCTATGTGTGTATGTGTGTGTATCTATGTGTGTCTGTGTGTATATACATGTATGTGTATATATATGTGTGTATGCACGTGTATTTGTGTGGAAATGATGATCTTTAGTGATGGAATTAAGCATATTCATGATGATCTTTGTACTATAACTTTAGTGTATCGTCCACTTGCTTGTCATAGATTACTAGAACAATAGTCCACCTCGACGTTATATTACCACCTGTTAGTGCATACTCATATGTATATATATCCATTGTTTACAGACATCTTCACTGAAGCATCAAGGTAACATCAAAATTCAGCAAATTTGGAATGCGTAGAGAATCAGGTTAGTAATTCAAAGTTTGTGTTCATGAACCTCGATTTAAATTGGAATTTTAGAATAGTAAAAAAATACTTTTGAGCATCCATTTTATTTTTTGATATATTGAGATTATTATTATGAAATATTTAATATGTCCTATATTTTGTTTTTTGGTACATACTTCTAGGTGAAAACAATGGATCCTAGGAAGAGGTCTGATTCTATCAAAGATACTTCCTTGTCATCTTACAACAAGAAAACGAAGTCTCAACCGAATCTCCATGTATTCTTGGCAAAAAAGTCAAGTAATGCAGACACTGCAGGTGCATCCAAAGATGCAAAAGTACTTTTGTTCAATGTACAAGATGATGATGCAAATATGAATTATTGCTTAGGTAGCAAAGATACAAGCATGATTCGGAATCATGCTATGGAAAGTAATAATATAGATTCCACTAATGTAGAGAGTAATAGTCTGGAAAGCCAGGAAGTTATTAAGAAGTCTAGTAGAAAATGGCGCAATCGATGGACGTTATTGCATCCATGGGCTTATTTATCAAATTCTATGATAAACAAGGAAAGAATTAAATGTTCCTTTTGTGAGGATGCTAAAAAGGTTAATATATATATACTCAAAAATGCTCCTCAAGTATTATGGTATCAGCATTACGTGACCATGCATCAACCTCTTACCATAAAGATGCAGTGCGTATTCTAAATGCTAGAAAATGAATGGATGATTTTGGCAAAGGTCCTCTTGAGGAAGGTGTCGAGAACATGGTTCATACTGAACAAACAAGAATAATCGTATGCATGAAAATTATCTACTTTTGTGCATTAGAAGATATTCCTTTGGAGAAATATCCAAGCCATTGTAGACTACTATGAGAGATTGGAACACCAAGTATGTCTGGATCAGACGAATATGGTTCTTATATTAATGCAGTTTGAGGAAGAGAGATGCTATTAGTAATACGTGATTATGTAAAAATGCAATTGATGTCTGAAATACGTGCAAGTCCATTCTACTCTCTACTCATTGATGAGAGTACAGATCGTACAATTCACAAGAACTTGATTATATATATTTTATATATAACAAATGGAGGAAAAGGCCATTTAAAGTGTGATTTTGTCGAGTTACTTGCAGTGGAAAATGGAAGTGCAAAGTGCATTTATGATGTTGTTACTAAAGTTCTTAGTGATAATATGCTTGACATGCATAAACTCATTGCAATAGCTACGGATGGAGCATCTGTAATGATCGGGCACAAGACACGTGTAGTTGCTCGTTTTCAAGAGTCTATGCCTTACATAATGGGAGTACATTGCATTGCCCATAGGCAAGCACTTGCAGCAAAAGATGGTTTCGTAACACATCCACATGTTTATGCTTTTGTGGATAAAGTTGCAAATAAAGTTTATTCATGGTTGGGAAAATCTTCAAAGCGTCACGATGAGCTTTGGAAGATCATGAGTGAGTATGATATGTTAGATGTAAAAGCATTATGAATTCACTATGTTAGATGGCTCTCACAAGGACAAGTGATGGAGAGGCTTGTAAACATGATGCCTACAATTCTTCAACAATGGGAACAAAGTCAGAAAAAGTGGTATAGGAAAATCACTATTTTTTCCGTACAATTCATGATACACTTCTTGGCTTATTCTGATAGATATCAAGAGGAAAAATGCTAAAGAACTCAGTGATTTTGAATATGATGATGATGGTATAGATCTTAATGCATTACCATGTAATAATGCAAAGTACAATGGTTCTCTTGATGAGTGCGTTTCTATGGCAAAAGTTTATGTAACAAATATTCTAGATTCATTGAATAAGCATTTTGAGGACATATCTGTGTATAATGCCTTCAAAGTATTTAGTCCTTCATATCCGCCCGATGCATATGATCGAGAGAAAATGACTCTAGAGTGGTAGGATCGAGTTATCAATCGGCTAAATGTTGATAGTCGAATGGTTGGTATTCGAAAATGCGTAAATGAGAGGGAAGATTTTGTTGGAATGCTATATCGAACTACACAACATAAAAGCATGCATGATTCATGGAGATCTTGCAGTGTGATAAAATCATGGTGGGACACATATCCAGAAATGATGAGACTATGGCAAGTCAGTTTGGTTATCCCTGCAAGCACATCTTCATGTGAGCGTGGTTTTTCACGGAAAAATTTTATAGAAAATATGTGTAGATCTTCATTGGGACTAGACACCTTGGATGCTTTGATGTTATTATCTATTGATGCTCGTGGAAGCCTATCAATAGATTGGAAAATTGTATTTGATATATGGATGAACACAAAAAGAAGAAGAGCCATGCCATTGGAGTAGTGATTTTGAATCTAGAGATTCAACTCATTGGTTTCTCTTTTATTGAAGCACTTCCTGTAATGTTTTAGTTTTATGATCTTTTTCGAGCATTGCCATCGGAATCATGTTGACTAGGTTGATAATATTTGAAGACATACTTGCAATACCTTGCAAGCACATTGTGGTATATCTCTTTGTTATGTTATGGTTCTCATAAAGTGTTTTAACTGCTTGGAAGATTGAAATAAGATTTTGAATATCGTTTTGTATGCTTTTGGTTATCTATGTCATTATGGTTCCATGTGTAAGCTATTGTACATTGATTAATTGCAATAGTAAAGTGTAATAGTAGCATAAGGTTGTGCATTATATGTACATGAATACTATAGTTGGAGATGTATTTCTTGTATTAGCTGCAGAGTAGCATCACTGCATTGTCTGTACATATCACTAAAAGGGCAGTGAGCAGTCACATAGGAACTCACAGTAGCCATGAGCAGTCACATAAGAACTCACAATAGCCATGAGCAGTCACATAGGAACTCACACTAGCCATTTTTGTTTCCACTTCTGGATTGCACTTCACACCATTGGTATACACATTAAAAACTAAAAGTTGCTGCCCTGTGTCATCCGAAAAAGTCAGCTA
>CM035441.1:17119450-17184450 GCA_020310875.1 Ceratopteris richardii
GAGAGAGAGAGAGAGAGAGAGAGGGGTGACGGAGGGAGGGAGGGGAGAGAGAGAGAGAGAGAGAGAGAGAGAGAGAGAGAGAGAGAGAGAGAGAGAGAGAGAGAGAGAGAGAGAGAGAGAGAGAGAGAGAGAGTTCAACCCATAAAAGTCATGTTGGTCAAAGTCAACTATAGTCAAAGTCAAAAGGTCAAAGTCAATTAGTCAAATTTAACTAGTCAAAGTCAACTAGTCAAAGTCAATAAGGTCAAGGTCAAAGTCAATAGGTGCAAAGTCAAAGTGCTAAAGTGTAGGTGTCAAAGTGCACAGGTAGTGCACAGTTAATGGTCCACCAAGGGTAAATTGGAGAAAGTGGGTTGCAGGTTGCAGAGGTATTTTCTCTAATTTCCCTAAGGTTCAAAGTGTTTTGGAAGGTTCAGGTGAACCCCCTCTTATGTGCAAAAGTGAAGACTTAAAAGGAAAATGTGAAGGTATATGAAGCGGCAACGTACGCACAGGTGAAAGTATGGCCCCCCCATTAAAATTTTGGTTTTAGTCTAAAGTCACTACAGGACAAAACAGTGAGTCGTTGGCTGCCACTTGTGAAGACAATCTTGGGACATCAAAGTGAGCACCAAGATACTATTGCAGTTAGGAGCGTACGTGATCGACACACTCAAATCAAGGCAAGGTCTATTCTTGGACCAATCTTAGAGTAAGCAAGAGAGGCATAGCCTACGTGAAGCAAGAGAGAGAAGTTCAAGAGTCACCAGTGTGCGACGCAGAGAAGTGGAGTTGCAGGAGTGCATAGAGAGTGACTAAGGGATTGTGCAGAGAGTGCTAAGTTAGTCCCCCAAGGATCTCAAGGTCTCTTTGTAGTGTGCGTGTGCCGAAAGAAGGTATTCATTCCTCCCCCTTAGTGGAAGCTTGGTGCAAGGTGTGCACAAGGATAAGCTTGAAGCAGGTGGAGGTCTGGTGCAGAGGAGGCTGGCGGCAAGAAGACTTTGGGATATTGGGTATTTTGTAATTGAGCACTCTGTGTGATTGTGCATAGAAGTATTGGCTTGTATTTTGCTTCAAACATTGTAATTGTCTTACTGTAATCAATTGGCAGAAGCTTCCAAGGTGTATTTCCTCTTCTGGTCTTTTCATTTTCTCCTACAAACCCTCAAACTCCTTATTGTCTGAGAATCCCCCAACAAAATTTGGCACACACGGTGGGACTTCCAAGGAGATTTGAGCTTAGGAGAAACCAAGTGCAAAGTATAGTAGAGGTCACGTGTCTACAGTGCTACTTCATCAAACAAAAGGTAAATATTATTATCAAGTGTCTCATATTAAGTGGGCTATGAGCTGCTCATGACCGCAACCCGGTCCCAAACATTGAGGGTCACCTGCAAGCAAACAAGAAAGAAGGTTGTTAGAAGGTCCTCAAGTCCCCTCTCTTCAACCTCATCAGTAAAGAGCATGGCGGGTCAGGTAGACTTGGAAACTTTACTCTCTAGATTAAATATAAAGTTTCCTTCTTTCAAAGGCCTAGCTCAGGAGGATCCGGATGAACACATTAGAAGGTTTTTGGCACTATGTAAGACTAGAGGCCTAATGGGTAGGGAGGATGCCTTTTTTATTCTCTTCCCTGCCACATTAGAGGGATTAGCTGATAAGTGGTTGAGCGAGTTTGCTGAAAACCATTTTACCACTTGGGATGTGATGAAAGATGCTTTTAAAAATCAGTTCCAGCATGGCAACACTGCGGAGATTATCATAGAAGAACTGGAAAATTTAAGATTGGGTCCAGCAGAAAAGTTCCCAGAGTTTGTGACTAGGGCCAATGCACGTAAGTGAATGTCCTATGTTGAGTGTGACTTGCCAATTTTTGCAGGAAGGTTGGTCATGAGGCCCATGAATGCCAATCAAGGGGAATGCCTGCAACAACATACGGGACACAAGGAGGACCCCTACCACCAGCAAATGTGATGGCAGCTGCACCCAATCAAGGTAACACTTATAACCCTAGACAGAGGGATAATTTTGGAAATGGGCCTAGAAGGCCAATTATTTGTTTCAGATGTGGAGACTGTGGGCACTATCAAAGTAGGTGCACTCTCCCAGAAAATGCCCCTCCTTGCAGAAACTGCCCAGAGGCCAGAGACCACTATACAAATTGTTGTCCTAAGAATCAAGCCTCTTCATCCGGGCCCCATATTCAAATGATTTCTATACACAAAGAGGAAGTGTTAGATCAGGTCAATGTGCCATCTCCATCTGCCAGGGTGGTGCATTTAGAAGAAATTGAATCCTTTATAGTGCAGACAAGAAGCAAGGGGAAGGCTCAAGTGGAAATAGGTCAGGAATCAATGATTAATGGATTAAACAGAGACAAAGATGTGTCTGAAGACAAAGCCACCACATATGCAGACACAAGGCAGAAAGAAAATTTCATAGGTATCAGTGATGCCATTGGACATGCATTCACCAGGGCTCATCAGGAGTTTGATAAGTCAAATGGAGCCCAAGCTCTTAAGGAATCAGAAGCTTCCAGGCTACTCAAGTCCATGAAAAAGGAGGTTAGTATTTTTTATTTAATAAAGATGGATGGGAAGTTCAAGTCAGAACTCTTGAAGATAATTGATGAAATGTCCACAACAAGTTAAGTGGCAAAGGCTACTGTTATGCATAAAGATAAAAGTTTAGGGGAAGCACATCTCATAGATTACAAGAGCCCTCGGCTAACAGTCTCTATTAAAGGTCATGAGTTTCAAGGAGTTATTGTGGATGGTGGTTCTGGCATTAAGTTGATGCCTGAATATACCATGAAAAAGATTGGACTATACCCTTTATGACCTGCTAACTTCACTGTAACAATGGTAGACCAAAGCATAGTAAGGCCTATGGGTGTGGTCCCTAGAGTTCCAGTCAAAATACAAGGTACCATCTTTAACTTGGACTTTGTTGTTTTAAGGCTGCCACAGGTAGAAGGAAGTTTCCCCCTGTTAATTGGGAGACCTTGATTAAGGCATGCCAATGTGTTGCATGATTGGGGCAAGGACACAATGTGGGTAAAGCAGGAGGCAAAAGAGTTGCAGCAGATAATTTTAGAAGAAGGACCAGACAATCAGAGAAATACTAGCATGATGCAGACAATTGGTATTTGTATGGAAGAAGAAGTGGCGGACAACCCAGAAGCAGATCTATTTGAAGGAGTAGATTTATATGAAGATGAAAACATGTTGGCTTGGCTCCATGCACAAGACCCATCTTCCTGCTATGGAATTTTCCCAAACTCAAGTAGAGAAGAAGCATATGAAGAAAAAGAGAAAATCACTCAGGTTGAAACAGTCTCAGTCAAAGGCCATGGAAAAGAGAAGAAAAGCAAAGTCCTTAAGTGAAGCCGTGATGAAGATGCTTCAAATCATATTTCAATGGCCACTGTTTTATGGATACTGGTATGGATATCATCTATTGTGTCAATTTTTATGAGAGTAAGTGCAAGGCTTTACAATGATGTGGACAGAGTACCTGCAAGTCTTTGGAAACAAAAGATGCAGTATGGAGGAGATAATATTGTACTGAAGGATTTAAGGTGGGTCTATCAAAGCGTCAGCATGCCCAAAAAGAAGATAAAACAAATCAAGTCCCACACAATTGAGGGTTATGGAGGAGTTTTTCAGGGTCAACATATAACGATCATGGCTAAAGGCCTATCATCAAGCCACATGAAGAATTATGGATCACCTGGAACCTGCAAAATTTGTCCAGGTTGTACATAGTCTTTTCTCGTCATTTTTACTTAAGTTTTAGTAGTTTTCTTTATCCAGTTCATGCTTGTTTCTTGAGTTTTTAGCAAATTTAGCAGCCATTTCATCAACTTTGCAAAGGTACAATTTTTGGAATTTTTAGGAATTTTTTCAGAAATTTTCAAGCATTTTTTAGAATTTTTTCTAGCATTTTTTTCCTTTTCACGTGTCTTTTTCTTGCCACATTTGGGGAATAAAGGAAGCTCTCTAAGGTTTTTGAGTGAAGAAACTGGCCTAACACTCTAGGAATTTTTTTCAAAATTTTTTGAAGATTTGTTGGATTTTTTGTGCAATTTGTTTGGATTTTTAATGTATTTTTCTTTGGTTTTTATATTTAAAAAAACGGCCCCCTAGGGCGTTTTCTTTTTTCTGCAAAAAAAAAGAAAAGAAAAAAAAAATCCCCCCCCCCCCCCCCCCCCCCCCCCCCCCCCCCCCCCCCTCCCCCTCCCCCCTCCCCCCCCCCTGCCGTTCTGACAGCCCCCCCCCCCCTCCCAATTTTATTTTTTTAATTTATTCTTTGATTTATTTATTTTATTTTATTTATTTTGTTTTTTTATTATTTTAATATTTTTATTTTTTATATTTTATTTTATATTTTTTTATTTACCTTCTTGATTTTTTTAGTATGGGCGTTCAAAAAAAAAAAACAAACAACAACTTTTTTCTTTTTTTTTAATTATATATATAATTTCTTTTTTTTTTTAAATGGCTAAACGTTTTTGGCTCTGGATCGTGCCTTGGTTGGCCGTTTTTTACAAAAATGGAGTCATTTTCATGTTTCTTGGCACCTCTAGAATCAGTTTTTAGCTTTATTTTTCCAGATTTCCATATTTTCTATGAGTTTTGATCAAAACCCTCAAGTTTTGAGCACATTTATCACATGTTTTTATTTCACCACATTGTCCACATGGTATATTCCCACCTTATCTTACATTTGATTTTTATATTTCCCATATGTACCCTCTATGGCCCTCCAGGTTCATCATTTTAACCCTCTCCAGACCCCATCATCCTACCCCATGCCCTACCTTTACCAATCTGCCCAGCCACATCCTTATCCCTCCCTGCCCCATCAATCTCCGCACCCTCAGCCCTCCCTTCCTATTCCTTTCCACCCTCCCATTGCCATCCTTTTTGCTTTTCCATAAAAACATCCCACTTCTGGTTCTTCTCTCGTGCTTCTCTGGTGCTTGTTCTATCTTGCTTTTGGTGGATTTTGTTGCTGCTCAGATGTCCTCTTCAAGTTTTTGCAGCTCTCCGAGACGAAGAGCACATTCGGTGGTGGGCAACTCTTGAGCCCATAAAAGTCATGTTGGTCAAAGTCAACTATAGTCAAAGTCAAAAGATCAAAGTCAACTGGTCAAAGTCAACAAGGTCAAGGTCAAAGTCAATTGGTGCAAAGTCAACGTGCTAAAGTGTAGGTGTCAAAGTGCACAGGTAGTGCACAATTAATGGTCCACCAAGGGTAAATTGGAGAAAGTGGGTTGCAGGTTGCAGAGGTATTTTCTCTAATTTCCCTAAGGTTCAAAGTGTTTTTTAAAGTGTTTTGGAAGGTTCAGGTGAACGCCCTCTTATGTGCAAAGGTGAAGACTTAAAAGGAAAATGTGAAGGTATATGAAGCGGCAGCGTACACATAGGTGAACGTATGGCCCCCCCCATTAAAATTTTGGTTTTAGTCTAAAGTCACTACAGGACAAAACAGTGAGTCGTTGGCTGCCACTTGTGAAGACAATCTTGGGACATCAAAGTGAGCACCAAGATACTATTGCAGTTAGGAGCGTACGTGATCGACACACTCAAATTAAGGCAAAGTCTGTTCTTGGACCAATCTTAGAGTAAGCAAGAGAGGCATAGTCTAAGTGAAGCAAGAGAGAGAAGTGCAAGAGTCACCAGTGTGCGACACAAAGAAGTGGAGTTGCACGAGTGCATAGAGAGTGAATAAGGGATTGTGCAGAGAGTGCTAAGCTAGTCCCCCAAGGATCTCAAGGTCTCTTTGCAGTGTGCGCGTGCCGACAGAAGGTATTCATTCCTCCCCCTGGTACTAAGCACAATTTCAAAGTACCCACTCATTTGTTGAAGTGTCCATCCATCTTTCCAAACAATTAGAACACCCTTTCATGCATTATAAGTCTTTGGTCATATTCAGACATATCTTCAAATTGTCTTTCAAATTCTTTTATAGTTTCTAGGATTGGTTGATCCTTGGGCATATGAACCCACCTCAGGAAAGATCTACGAGTCACTTTATCAAGGTCCTCTAGCATAAACTGCTTGAGGAGTGTCTCTTTGTATCAAGATTATCTCGTTTGATTTATTCCCATGAGTTGGTCCCGCATCTTGTATCTTGACAAAAAGACAAAGTTTTTGCATAGTTCTCCATCCGTCATGGGAGCTAAACCAACACCTTGGTGCTTGGACTTGAGTTCATACTCTTTACAGAACCTAGATATGTTTTTCCCACTGAAAAAACGGCACCGCTTGATTAATCGGTCATTAAGCGATTGGATAGATTCTTGTCATCTACCCTCTTCTTAAAAGAAGATGAATTGTGTTAGACGGCCACCGAAAAAGGACAAATGTACTATGAGAGACGTCTTAAATGTAAAAGAACCTTTTTGAAATGCGCGTGAAACTAAAGATTCACGCACCCTTGTAACAAATCTTCTATATAAGGCAATGAGAAAAGAGTGGTAGAGAGCCCATTTTGGGGGAATTGTGAGCATACTGTTTGAATCTCTGTGTGATGTGTCGATGAGAAGATTGAGCTCTGTTTTGTTCCGTTCGAATCTGTCTATTCGACTATTCTCCCTGTAGTGCAGAGTTACGACTCTGTAGTATTGCGTTGTGAATCTGTTTGGTGATAGTTATATGCGGTTTTGGATTTTATCACGGAATAAGTGTTGTTTATCAGTCTTCTATTGAACAAAGGACTGTGTAAGGCCGAAGCGAACTATTTGCGTGTTAGCATTTTTTGTTAAGTAACCAGGTTCGATACAATAGTCTGCGTTCACTATTGATTCCGATCCCAGGAAGGACTTGTATTGGTAATGGTTTGAACGCGAGTGGAAACAATGATAAGTTTGTGACGAGTCGACTGTTGGTAGGAACTTGTTGCTTGAGTTTGGCATACGGTAAGTTTGCATACCTTCGAGTATAGTTGTCTGTTGTGTTATTGTTCGGTATACCTATCTGTCACGAAGAAGTGCATATTGAGTGGCATTCGGTTAATGAAGTTGAGTATTCTATTAGTTATAAGTCAGAACCGGACTACTGCTCTGTTGCTATAGCAGGTCCAGTCCGGAAGTTCTAAGTCCTAGTACGCCGAACAGTTATCAGTATTCAGAGTCAAGTACTGAGCTAAGACGCGATAGAGCATTTATGATTGTGTAAGAAGTTGGGAAAATAGTACAGGGCCTCTGTCTAACAGACCCCTACCACTCCCAAGAAGCCACGTGGCTAAGAGGTAGCTTAATATTAGTTATCTCGGTATTGCCAATTGATTTACCTGAACATGGAAGAGTAAAGATTGAAGGGTTCGGGAACGTCCGACTTTTGAAAGTGTTTTGAGTCTGAAGTCGGAAGTTTAACGACTAACATTTGGCGCCGTCTGTGGGAAAGTGGCATCAGATTGCCAGTTATTTGTGGGAAAGTGGCATCAGATTGCCAGTTATTTGTGGGAAAGTGGGATCAGATTGCCAGTTATTTGTGGGAAGGTGGCATTAGAGTGCCAGTTGTTTGTTAGAATCAAACATCCCGTTTATCGTTCAATTGACTGGCAGTAGCAACACAGCCAGATTGTTGCAAACTGCTCAGATAGTGTTACTGCGTAATGATACATGCTGGTTACTCGGTCTGGCGAAACGTATCCTAAGAACCATAAGGCTGGAGCACGTAAAGTGCTAAAGAAAACCCTAGGAGAAGAAGGTATAACGCGGTCTGACCCAGTGGTCAAGCAAGTTAAGGACCTTAGAATTAATTCCGGTCATATTTTGGTGGAACGATCAACGCCTTTGGTACATTCTGGTGCTACGTCTACCCAGCCTATCAAAGATATAATAATTCCAGAATCTACCAAGACGCCGTTGGAAACCAGTTTAACAATCTTGGATAAAGATTCAGAGTTATCTACAATCAGAAACACTCTAGGAAAAGAAATCGGTAAAAGCGGAAAAACACTGCATTCTGGCACAATTTCGGTTCATTCCGGTGATATTCCGCTGATAGAATCACCAACTACCGGCGAAGGCTTAGCATTTTTTGCGGAATCCTCAGCCCAACCATCGTGCTTGGAAGAAAGATTTTGGATATTGGACATCCAGAAGGAAGGAAAGCTGTTCGAAGCAGAGATCCAAAGCATCCTAAGTAAAAACAGCACACCGGAAGGCACACCATCCGGCGATACAAGTTCCGATAGTTCAACCAATCAACCTCGAGATACAGAAGGAAGGCCTAATACACTTACAATGAACGGACAACAACAGCAACAACAGTTATGTCAACCAAGGCCGCCTCCAACAGGAGTAACATACACGAAATTCGGTGGATTCCCAGGAGATGATCTGGATGCTCACGTACGCACTTTCGAGATAAGTTATGCAGTTCTTAACCATCCACCGGATAAGGAGTATAAGGCCATTGTTTTTCAATCTACACTGGTCAATGAAGCAGCCAGATGGCTTACGGAATACGATATTAATCATTTCGGTACCTATGATGCAGTACGAGACGCTTTTCTGCAACGATTCAGGCTAAAGAAGAATCCTATCGAAATCTTTGATTATTTACAAAACAACCAACAGAAGGCAAATCAGACTGTCCAGGAGTATGCTACACGTTTTAGAACACACTTGCGGCAGATACCACAGGCCCACGCTAACTTACTTGATGATGCCATCACTCAGTGGTTCATTAATGGCTTAACCCCACAACTGAAGCAGATCATGATCATAAGATGTGTCGGAGCGATGACGCTGGATGCAGTCATTGCAATGGCTCTGCAACTGGAATCCAAAGTCGGTGGATTTACAGAAGACCTGGAGTGGTTAAAAACAAACAAAAATATGGCTGAAGATATAACGAGACAAGTATACTGCATCATATGCAAAAATTCAGGTCATAGTAGTGCCAATTGTGCACTAAATCAACCGTTCTACGCTATCTGCAACACTGCCGGACACACCACCAGAAACTGTGTCTACAACGCCAGAGTACAGGGAACAGCAATGGTCAATGCAGTTATTCAAGAACGTGGACAACCAGCGAATCACTATGTACCTCCGCAACTGAGAAACAATCAACCGCAAGGATATCGGAACTACCGAGGATAGAGGAACAACAATTTTAATGCAAACCGCTGGCAGAACGGACCACCACCGGAAAATCCCAATTTACCACCACCATGCTGTCATTTTTGTGGTGAATTTGGACACATTAGAAGATTTTGCAAAGATGCAGCTGAGTATGATCAAAGGAAGAAGGAACGACAAAACCCAATGGCCAACATGGTACAAATCACACCAGTAGAAACACAGACTGCTACAGTCCAGACCCGATCCGGTAAACGAGAAATATTCGAACCGGGGATACGAGAATAATATTTCTGCTACAGTCGGCAGCAGAAATATTGGAACCAAGGATACGAGAACAATATAGGATGTATAACAAGGCTAGTCACTGGACCGCAACATAACCACCAGTTTTCCCAGAACCTATTCCGGTGACCCAGGCTTCGTCGACAAAGGAAGGAACACATCAAAAGGAAGCAGCAGCGGAGCTATCATCAGCAGTAGACATGCCAGTAGATACTTCTGCATCGGTAGAGACCTCAAGTTCAAAGGAGCAGGACAACCAATCTCAACAGGCCTGGGAAATTTTAGCCAAGGCATCTATCACCCTGCCTCTAGGCCAACTTCTCGCACTAGTACCTGGGATTCGACAACAGTTCCAGCAACAGTTCAGTCCGGTGCCTTCTTGTATTCCGGCGACAGCAGCAGTTCAACCGGAACGTGACTCTACGGTTGATCATTCAGTTCCCTTGATTACAGTATGGTATAGGAATCATAAGATTACGCAGGTATTAATTGATGGAGGCTCTGGTGTAAACATTGCGACTGCGGCATTATGCAAAAGGTTAGGATGGACCGAAATCAAACAAGTTCAATTTTTTTTCAGAATGGCAGATCAATCTAGAGTCCATCCCGTAGGACTTGTGCGGAATGTACCCATTACTTTACAAGGTACGACCTTCAAAATGACCTTTGTTATACTAGATCTTCCGGAATCCACTTTGGATTACAACCTTCTTTTCGACCGACCTTGGCTGAAGCATGCGAAGGTAATACAGGACTGGTCTGCACAAGAGCTTAAGTTCAAAGATACGAATCGTAGATATGTGGTAAAATTAGATGCTATACAAACTTGTGAACTTCACGCCAGACCATATTTTGCCGAACTAGTCCACATGTAAGATGGACTATCAGATGATGAAGAAGAGGAATTTCTAAAGAATAATGCTGATTTAATGTCCTTAGGGACTGTTGATCTATAGTCCATTATAGATAACTAGAACACTTCAGTTTGTACAATTGTACCTATCACCAAAAAAGCTAAGCAGGAAGATACTGTCTCAACACATGATGATGAATTACAACCACTGTTCAAGTCAATAGACGATACAGAGAAACCTCAATAGTTTTATGTCCCTGAAGACCAGTTGACCACGTACAATCTAGGAGACGAAGAGCATCCGCGACCTGTAAAGATAAGGCAAAACTTACCGGAAACATTTAAAGCTGATTTGATTCGACTACTTCGCAAATTCTCAGACGTCTTTGCATGGGATTACAAAGATATGAAAGGATTAGATCCGCGCATCTATCAGCATAGAGTCATGTTGAAGCCTGAAGCTAAATCGAACAAACAGCCCAGCTACCGGAGGAATCCCAATTATGCATCACAGGTAAAAGCCGAACTTGATAGATTATTAAAAGTCGGATTCATCGTACCAATAGAACATGCTGAATGGATTTCACCAATTGTGATCGTGCCAAAGAAAAATAAGCAACTGCGAATCTGTGTAGACTACCGGAAATTAAACGCAGCAACAGTACCGGATCCTTTCTCGATCCCCTTTCTGGATACCATGCTTGATAGGGTAGCAGGTCACGAAATGTATTCATTCTTAGACGGATACAGCGGTTACAATCAGCTTAGAATGGCCGAAGAGGATATACCAAAAACTGCATTCATTACCAACTGGGGTGTCTTTGCTTGCACCGTAATGTGGTTCAGATTGAGAAATGCACCAAGCACATTTCAGCGATGTATGCAAGAGATTTTCTCTCCTTATCTCACTTCATTTATGCAAGTATATCTCGATGACTTCTCGATTTTTGGTAAGATGATGGCACATTTGCTTCATCTACGATGCTGTTTTCAAAAGTGCCGAGAGTACAGACTCTATCTTAACCCAAACAAATCTCTGTTTGCGGTTTCGTGTGGCAAACTACTTGGTCATATTGTATCTGCACAAGGTATCTGAGTAGATCCAGATAAGGTTTCGGCAATTTTAGAAGCCCCGGTACATGCCACTCCAAAAGAAGTAATGCATTTTATGGGTCAAGTACGGTGGCACGGTAGACACTTACGGTGGCTTGCTCATCTGGCTGTACCACTGAACAGGCTAATCACAAAAACTCCCCGACAGTTCGAATGGACTCAAGAATGCCAAACTACATTTGATCGACTCAAGTATTTATTGACGCAAGCCCCAATCTTACAACCACCGGACTGGGACAATCCGTTCCATGTTTTTGTGGACGCTTCAGATATTGCGATTGGGAGTATTCTGATGCAGCAAACACATAAGTGGTTGTGCCCCGTTTATTATGCGAGCAGAAGGCTTGCACCTGCAGAGAAGAACTATTCTACCACCAAAAGAGAATGTCTAGGATTAATTTACTCCATTAAAAAGTTCAGACATTATCTACTAGGCCGGAAATTCACCTTCCATGTGGATCATGCTGCCCTCGTCTATCTAGTAAGACAACATCATTTAGGTGGACGATTAGCACGATGGGTGCTACTCTTGCAGGAATTCAACTATGAAGTCATCCACTGACGCGGAAATGCACATGCCTTAGCAGATTTCTTATCTTGCCTAGATTCTAGTGAAGCTTCGATAGGCATAGATGACATGACTCCAGCGATCTATAGTTCTGAAGCACTGCCCGATGAGACTCCCGAATCACAAGCACCACCTACATATTATGATCAGATTCTAACTTTTCTCACCAAAGGATGCTTTCCATCCCAGACAACCAAGGCAGTCCGAAGGAAAATTGCAGTCTTTAGCCGCCGATTCCGATTAGTTGTTGGAGAACTATATTATGTAGATCACACCGGAATCCTACTTCGCTGTGTTCCTCCGCATGAAATTAACTCAGTCATCACGATGGCTCACTCGACCCCTACTGGTGGTCACTTTGCCACATATTTGACTCACTGGAAAATTCTGCAAGGAGGTCTCTGGTGGCCAACGATATACAGAGATGTGGCCCAATTTGTCAAACACTGCGATAACTGTCAAAGGTCTGGACAACCGCTACAACGACACTTCTTTCCCTTGCAGCCAATCATGCCATTAGAACCATTTTAGAAATGGGGATTAGATTTTATCGGTCCGATCACACCAAGACTACGCAACGAGATGGGTAGAAGCTTGGTCTTTACGGTCTGCTACAGCGGTTGCAATAGCAAAGTGTCTGCTGAATGATGTCTTTCCACGTTTTGGCTTACCACTGGAAATTGTCGCAGATCAAGGCACTCATTTTGTAAACAATTTAATGAAGGCACTTACACATTCGTTCCAGGTCACACATAAATTTAGTTCTCTTTATTATCCTCGTGCCAATGGTTTGGCCAAAAGTACAAACAAATCTCTGTTGAATATCCTCCCGAAACTGATCATGGAAGCACCAGAAAGATGGGGTCAACTACTACCTGCAGTATTATGGGCATACCGAACTACCTATAAGGTAACAACAGGATTGACACCTTTCAAACTAGCTTATGGCTTAGAAGCAATAGCACCCATGGAAGTAGTCATCCCAAGTCTGCGTGTAGCAATCACTCAGAAAGATGCTACCGGAAGACTCGCTGACAGCACGAATGGACGCACTCAGAGAACTTGATGAGCACCAATGGCTCAGCTTTTTAACCATGCGTGAAGTACAACTAAGGCAAGCCAAGACACACGATTGATATTTAAAGACTCCAATCTTTTCGGTAGGTCAGCTTGTACTCTTCTATAACGCAAAGTCGGATAGAGCAGTAGGAAAGTTCAAACTACATGGTTCGGCCCTTTCAAGATCTCAGAACAAATCGGTCCGGCAACTTTTCGGTTGATTACGTTGAGCGGAAATCCACTTCCAAAAGTAATCAATGGGTCGAAGTTGCAGCCGTATCATCACGCTACTAGTTCGCATTAAATTATTCGGCGGTGGGCCGCATTTTGTGTAATCTTTTTCTTTTTTCTTTCTCCCTTTTTATAAATAGCCGTGTTTTCTAAAATCTTTATGTTACCAGCCACCCCCTTACCAGTCACTCAAGCACGCATGCCAGCATGCAAACCGTATCATTCCCACACCGCACAATGATACCCACCCCCTTTCCCTCCCCACCATGTTGTTCCTACTTAACCCTTTTGGCAACGCCAAAAATCGCTACGGTGTTGTGTGTTAGTGTTCTGTGCGACCTCTTGCGTTCTGTATTCGTGTTCATCGTCTGTATCAGCAAACGCCATGGAAGCGATAGCCAATTATGCTGCCTTCCGCGATGGTATCCCTACCGAGGTAGGTGAATACCTGCGTTGCAGAGGGTTGGCCAACTTCGCTGAGTTGCCTTGGCACTCAGTGGAAGCCCATCCCTTCTTCGTGCAAATCATCCCTGCCATTGCCCAGTCCGCCGCCACCGAACGCCAATGGGTCTTCCCCTCGCTACCTTCGCGAACTGTCATCACCTTCCAAGCATTCTCTGAAGCCTTCCGCCTCTCCCCGCAAGGCCGAGAAAATGGCCCTAGTATCCCCCTCGCCCGCATGACCGAACTGTTCCCCCGATCTTCGTCCAACGAATACGCCATTCTCTGCCGCCCCAAACCCGAAAGATCTGCTCTGCAATTTCTAGTCGCCATCCTCAACCTTCAGAAACAAACCTACGGTATCTCCCGCCCCTTCTATTCCGCCTTAGATTTAGCTACCCGAGAACCCGTGAACTTCGCCTCGTACTTTTTCCATAGAATTCATAAAGAGTGTGTAGTTATAGTGAAGCAAGTCAAAAAGGGAACCACCCCGCGCTCTCGCCTTCCCCCTATCATATCATTCCTCTTCCCAGCCATCCTTGCCGCACAACCACCACCCCAAGGACCAGTTCTAAGGCATGAAGAATCAGTACAACCACTCGAAGACGATGAAGAAGAAGACAAAGAAATAAACCAGTTATTCCGTCGCAAAAGAATCAGAATCAGCTCATCAGAAAGTGAGGCACAAGGTTCTGCCGGAAAAGACAAAGATGCTGAAGACACGGAGCAAGAGACCTTCCATGATACAGCCACCTCAATGCACAATGAATCATCGGCAGACCAACAAGAACAACAGAATCGAACTAAACCAAAAACGGTTTCAACCGAAGAAGACTCAGAGCAACAGAAAGACGAGCAGCAATCCGCTAGGGATGCACTAAATACACTTCTGAAGGCCGTCGAATCCACAACCGACAACAATGCAGATGAACAACAACCAAGCAATCAGGTAACAAACACTGACTCTGCCATTCCCAGACCTCCACTAGTCAACCCCATTCCCACACCGGATTCGGAATCCTCTTCATCCTCCCTCAATTATTCACCCCCGACATCCCCCCAAATCCACACCCAAACCTCTACGCAACCACAACACCCACTTCTCCTTCCCTCCATTCCGGTCTTCTCCGAGCTTACTGCCATGGGATAAATGCTTATTTCCCTTTCTCAGCAACTTCCAGTGCAGCTTAGCGATGTCACAAATACGATTCGTCAAGACCTGCAACACAAGGTCGACCTACTGGAAGCCGACATCATCCCTCTCCAAGAAGAAATCGATGCCGTAAAAGCAGAGAATCATCAATTACAGACGCTATTAGTAGATCTCCAAGGCCAAGTTTCGGCACAACAGGCACTGATACAGCAATGGAATGACGCATTGGAGCAACTTGCCGCCAAAGACCAACTATTGAACGCAGCCCAAGAAGAAATCAGGGAACTGAAGATTGCGCTACAGGAAAAGGAAGATATCAGCACATCACTCGAAGAATTAGTAGAAGAAACGAAAGCACAATTGTAGGAGATAATCCAGAAGAATCAGGAACAGCAGCGAGAAGCAAAACAAGTTGAAGACGAGCTATGAAGAGCCCAGGAATGCTTGGACGAGGCGAACAATATGCTGAGACACTAATTAACCAGGGAAGCCAAATACCAAAAGGATCTAGCAAATGCTCGCAGAGAACGAGATGCATACTACAAAACTATCGAATTTCAGAACCAGCAACTCGAGCGACTAGATAACCAGTTGCGAAATCAAAAGGATCGAGTCATTGATATGCAGAAGAAAGTCACCGAAATAAAGACATCCCGGGACGCTGCATTATCCAATGAGTTTTATTTACAAGAGGCCTTCTTACAGACCAGGCCGAAATTCTGTTAACCCAAGCCATAGCTCTTAGCTCCGTTAGAACGGACGCTCAGTTATTAGAACCGACTACTCTAGTTCAGATGATAGAAACCATTAAAAAGAAAATTACCCGAACATTTAGGCTCGCCCGAAGCATGTATTTAGAAGGTCTCGTAGCAGAACCATAGGAACCTGCGGGTTCGAGTCCACCGTGCGTGCAAGTGTTAGACGGCCGCCGAAAAAGGACAAATGTACTATGACAGATGTCTTAAATGTAAAAGAACCTTTTTGAAATGCACGTGAAACTAAAGATTCGTGCACCCTTGTAAGAAATCTTCTATATAAGGCAATGAGAAAAGAGTGGTAGAGAGCTCGTTTTGGGGGAATTATGAGCATACTGTTTGAATCTGTGTGTGATGTGTCGATGAGAAGATTGAGCTCTGTTCTGTTCTGTTCGGATCTGTCTATTCGACTATTCTCCCTGTAGTGCAGAGTTACGACTCGGTAGTATTGTGTTGTGAATCTGTTTGGTGATAGTTATAAGCGGTTCTGGATTTTATCACGGAATAAGTGTTTTTTATCAGTCTTCTATTGAACAAGGGACTGTGTAAGGCTGAAGCGAACTATTTGCGTGTTAGCATTTTTTGTTAAGTAACCAGGTTCGATACAATAGTCTGCGTTCACTGTTGATTCTGATCCCAGGAAGGACTCGTATTGGTAATGGTCTGAACGCGAGTGGAAACAATGATAAGTTTGTGACGAGTCGACTGTTGGTAGGAACTTGTTGCTTGAGTTTGGCATACGGTAAGTTTGCATACCTTCGAGTATAGTTGTCTGTTGTGTTATTGTTCGGTATACCTATCTATCATGAAGAAGTGCATATTGAGTGGCATTCGGTTAATGAAGTTGAGTATTCTATTAGTTATAAGTCAGAATTGGACTACTACTCTGTTGCTATAGCAGGTCCAGTCCGGAAGTTCTAAGTCCCAGTACGCCGAACAGTTATCAGTATTCAGAGTCAAGTACTGAGCTAAGACGCGATAGAGCATTTATGATTGTGTAAGAAGTTGGGAAAATAGTACAAGGCCTCTATCTAACAGACCCCTACCACTCCCAAGAACCCACATGGCTAAGAGGTAGCTTAATATTAGTTATCTCGGTATTTCCAATTGATTTACCTGAACATGGAAGAGTAAAGATTGAAGGGTTCAGGAACGTCTGACTTTTGAAAGTGTTTTGAGTCTGAAGTCAGAAGTTTAACGACTAACAATTGGGTTATAAGGTCTTCCATTTTTAATTTTTTCTAGGCTCTATGTTTATAGCTCTAAATCTATTCAACCCCTCCTTTCACGTTGGGCTCACCAGGTATGTCGTGTTGTTTTTTGGAAAGGAGGGCGAGAATCTTCAAATAGATCTAGCATGGAGAGTGCCTCAAAGAGCATGAGTACACAAAAATTGATGCATTTTGGAAGTTTCTAAACTAACAATATTGTTCATGTTATCATATGAGACGTAAAACCATTAATAATGGGCGTTTAAAATTAAAAATAGGTTTTATTATGACATTGTTATATAACATGATGCGTACTCATAGTTTCAATATTACCCACGAATTTGTTCTTCAAAAACTTAAGCAGATATTTTTAGTTTTTGCGTGCATGTGACAGTACAATTTAACTTGTTTAGAATACTTCACAAAGTCTTTGAAAGGCCATTGTGGTAGTAGAAGATATAGCTATTAACACAATTCTGTACAAAATACATGCAGTGTGTAAACAATGCACGTTTATTGTTTCGCACAATCGATCTATTCCTCTTTCTCCGTTTAGACACATACTCGTGAAAACATCTTATGTAACTATCAGGATACATTAAGACGTATGACACAAGCTCAAGATTAAACTTTAGTAACATCAATGAATTATAGTTTATCGAACATCCTTATGCACATCCTCCATTTCTCTTGCAAACAGAGAACCATTTCAAGATAAACATTGTGAACAGCTCAATGACCCAATGCATAGTAATATCAAGATAAGTTAGTCTTTCATGTTGCCATGGTTTTCAGATAGGTAATTTCTAAGTAGCGATTCTAACCATTTCAACGAATCCGAGGAGACGTTTAGATCTGCAACTACGTGATAAAACGAGAAAACTTGTAATATATACATAAGAACTATATATAGAAAGTAGCATTTTTATAGAATTCTACTCATAGCTCAACCATAAATGCTGGCCATTGATAACTAAAAGTGACATGATCCCAGAAACATGTTTATATGTCAGAGTATCTATAGTATCCATAGTTATAGGAATGCTTTTGTATTACCTCCCCGAAGAGAAAAGAAAAAAATTGAAAAGCAGAGACGCCCAATTATCAAAAAGACCTAACAATTTTCAACATATAATAGTTCTACCATAACGGTACCCCTCAATCCAATCTTTGCCAATAACTATGATTAGTAATTGATCGGCCAACAATCGCAAAACATTATCTCATGATCTCCATATATTTATGATCATTCGCCATTATTAGAATACATTTTTCTCCATGATGAACAGGCAATTCCATGCGTCTATAGCAAATGAGAAGCTCCTGTAATTAAGACAACCTTTTCTTGCATAATCTTAGAGAAAAACACATTGAACATGCGTAGCACAACAGTGCCGACTGTCCATTCCCTTCCTTTTTTGTTGGAATGTGAAGAAGCCCATGCATCCTCCAGAGGACTTCAAATTATCATGCTTGGGTTTTCTGCCCTCACAAGAAGTCCCCGCCGGAACCTTCAATCTCCAATGTTGAAAACCATCCAAAAAAATCTATTTCCTTTGTTAGAAGTTAGGAAAAAAACCAACATGCAAGCAAAGCTTGGTGATGATGTGACTGCTGAAACCTTATCTACCAAATATGGAACTGCTATGTCTCACAGACGAGGTAGCCTAAACAAGACGTTCGATTGCTATGGAATTTTCTTTATCCACCATCTTCTTACTATACCTTTATGTGAATGTCCCTCGTGAACTTCCATGTATTGAATTTGCACAAGAATTTCTCAAGCATGTTGATTAACTCCATTTTGTAAGTCTTCGTCATTTTCCCAATGCGACGTGTTCATGGGATTTGACTTCAAATCTCAACCACAACGCGCAACAGAGAAAACAAAGAGAGAGAGAGACGGAGAGAGAGAGAGACGGAGAGAGAGAGAGAATTAATTAGTTCTTTAATAATTGAGTAATTTATTTATGGTTATTTCATTAACTAGTTGATTTTATAGATAATTAATGTATTTGTAGTTAATTAATTTTATAATTACAATCTATGCATATACTTATAGATGGTTACTTACATATGCATATGCTTGGATGTATGTTTCTGAGCATGCATACCTATGCATGGATGTGTTTGTATGCATATGTACATAATCATGATATATATCTACACATGATATACGTATGCATAAATAGGTATAATATATGTATTAAGTATGCATGTATGTATGATGTGATAAGCATATATGTGTGAAGCATGTGCATACATGAAAGTGTGTGTGCATTTTTGGAGTTAGACGTCTGTGGAAGCACGCGAACAGCACAAGGAAGAAGAAGAAGCTTGGAGCACAACACACAATACTGAATGTATTACTAGAGAATGTACAAAGATAAGTAGCCCATTAGGGAAATAGGTATATATACAAGCCGGGGGAAAAAAACCTCCTAAAGAGGGAAAAAAGTGCCCCGGTAGTCCTAGAGTGTTCACACACATCACTACCTAAATATATCAACAAATCCCCCCTGTGAGTGATGTAACAAGTGGTTGGCACTCATGTTTAAGGAAGTGCCAAGCTATGTAGAATTCACTCCACAATAGGAAGTAAGCCCAAAGCTTTGCGGAAAGCTTCAAAGTTCTCCCTAGGCAGAACCTTGATGAAAAGTTATGCAATGTTCTCTTGCGTGGGCACATATGCCAAGCTGATCTTCCCTGTAGAGAACCTCTCCCTCACATAATCATAATGCATCTCAATGTGCTTAGTGCAAGCATGGAACACAAGGTTGTTCCTCGCAACTTTGAATGCGCTCTGACTGTCAATGAAGATGGTGGTGGCAAAAGACTAACCAACACCCAAATCAGCCATAAGGCGTTTGAGCCACACACACTCAACAGTAGTTGTGAAAGCTACCCTATACTCAACCTCACAACTGGAAGTGGCCACAGTTGGCTGCTTCTTGCTCAACCAAGATATACATGAGCTACCAAGCATGAAGCAAAAGTAGTGGAGACACGAGTGTCATAGCAACCAGCCCAGTCTGAGTCAGAAAAAGCATGCAAATCTAGAAGTAGTGATCCCCCCTTGGGATAAAACAACCCAAGTAGCCGAGTACCACTCAAGTAGTGAAAGATGCAC
This sequence comes from Ceratopteris richardii, assembly GCA_020310875.1. Taxonomy (NCBI): domain Eukaryota; kingdom Viridiplantae; phylum Streptophyta; class Polypodiopsida; order Polypodiales; family Pteridaceae; genus Ceratopteris; species Ceratopteris richardii. The sequence continues at coordinate 17,139,329 of CM035441.1, forward strand.
TTAACCACCTGCCAATGCTTGACACGTGGGCAATGCATAAACCTTCTCATCTGTGAGACAGCAAACTCAATATCTGGCCTAGTAATGCATACGTAAATCAGGCATCCAACAGCTTTCTGATAGAGGACAACATCAAATGCATCTCCAGCATCATGAAGACTCAACCGTAAACCTGTCTCCATAGGAGTGGCAGTAGGCTTACAGTCTTCAAGGCCAAAACGCTGCAATAATGTGTCAATATATTTTGTTTGACACAAAGTCATTCCACCATCAACTTGCATAATTGAATGCCCAAATAGTGATGCAAATGCCCTAAATCATACATCTCAAATGAGGCATGCAAATCAGGCTTAAAATCAGCAATATGCTTCTCAATAGGACCAGTGAGTAGCATGTCGTAAACATAGACAACAATGATCAGAAGCACATCATTAGCACGCTTAACATATAAGGTGCTTTCAGTTGGACTCTTCTCAAAACCATGTGCAATCAGATAGGCATGTATCTTCTCATACCAAGCATGTGGTGCTTGCTTTAAACCATATGATGCCTTCTTTAACCTGCACACCTGGTTTTCATGCCCTTTCTGCACAAAGCGACGGGGCTGAAAAACGTGCACTTCTTCATGCAAGTCACCATTCAGAAATGCAGTTTTAATGTCCAACAGGCAGCTTGTATACCCACTTAGTGCCAATGGCCTTCTTGCCAGGAGGCAAGTCACATAAAGACCAAGTACCATTCTTCATTATTGCATCATATTCAGATTGCATAACAGCCATCCAATTTTCTAAATTTTGTGCTTGATCAAACAAAACAGGCTCATTCTCATCACAAAGACTAGATGCAGCCATATCATAGGAATCCGATGCAAAAGAGGCACTATGAGAGCCTGATGGAGTACGATATGATAGAGGTGCATCTGATTTGTTGTCACGCAAGGTGTGCACTAGCCATTTTGGCATAGTTCTTGCCTGCTCAATATGAGCTATCTCATCAATAAGGGCATCATGTACCTCTGCATCAGAAATGGAATTATCTGCATCATCACATGAAACCTGCAAAGGCTGAGAAGTTGCCTCATTAGGACCAGCACTAGACTGTCCACTTGTAAAAAGAGGCAATAAAGTATCATACATGTCTTTGGAGCTAACAGATGTCTCCTTAGTACATGAAAGTAATGGCTGAATAGCATATTCCACAAAAACAACATCACCGCTAACCAGAATGCGTTTAGTCTGTGGATGATACAGAAGATAGCCTTTACTTTTAGAACTATACCCAACAAAAATACATTTTACTGCTTTATCATCTAGTTTTCTACAAAGTTGTTTAGGCACTAATGCATATGCCAAACAACCAAAAACACGGAGATGAGCAGCAGATGTCTTGCGGTCATGCCAAGCCTCATATGGAGTGATAGAGTGCAGTGCTTTAGTGGGACACCTGTTCAGTACATATGATGCATACATGATAGCCTCAAGCCAAAAACTATATGGTAAAGCCTGACTCTTGATCATACACCTCACCATCGCCATGAGTGACCTATTCTTTTGTTCAGCAACTCCATTCTATTGAGGTGTATACGACAGTGTACACTGGTGTTTTATTCCACGTTCAGCCAGAAATGTATTAAAATCAGAAGACATATATTCCCCCCCTTGATCATAATGGAGGGTGCCCATTTTACATACTGATAGATTTTCATCCAAAACCAAAATCTGTTTGAAACACATGAATACTTCCGACTTTGCCTTCAATGGATATACCCATGCATGCCTGGAAAAATCATCGATGAATGTCACGAAGTAAAGATAATTCCCAAAAGAAGGTGTCTGCATAGGACCAAAGACATCACTATGTACAAGCTACAATTTCTGAGTAGCCCGAACTGAACCATCTTTTGAAAAGGATGAACACTTCATTTTGCCCAAAATACAGCTTTCACAAACATGTTTTCCAGGTGCCTCAAGTTTGGGCAAAGAGGAAACCATTTCAGATTTCTGCAGGCGTAGCAAACTAGCAAAATTCAGATGACCAAAGCGTGCATGCCAAAGCTTTGCATCTGACATAGCCTGAGAATCATTTACTGCACATGCCAAATCATTTACAGATCTTTCATAGTCTATGAGATTATATAGCCCATGACATAAAATGCCAAAAGCAATAATCACATTACCATTTGATAGATCATGAACTGTACACCTGCCATCAACAAATTTCATAACCAAGCCAATCTTGGCTAATGCAGAAACTGATAACAAGTTCTTCTTGATCCTTGACACAAATAAAGCATCTCACAAAGTGAAAGAACTACCATCAGCAGTGGTCAAAATGATTTTACGAACTCCCATGATAGGATAAGAAGAGTTGTTGGTGCATGTAACAGTATTCCATGTAGGGGCAAGCTTGAGTGAAGAGAAGAAACTATGCTGCGAGGTAATATGTTTGGTTGCCCCACTATCAAAATACTGGCAAACATCTGAGTCTACTCCAGACATGCACTGCTCACGAGAAGATGGGTCAAAACTACAGACAATAGTAAACGCCCATTCTTCTTCCTGCACAATATTAGCAGACTCTGTTTTTGGTGTAGAGACCTCTGCAACAACCATTCCAGCCTCTTTCTTCTTTGCCTCTTTAGCAGCCAATTTTGGATAGTTCTTTATGATATGATCATTCCCTTTACAGTACTTACAAAACAATTTGTGCTTTTTTGATTTCTTCTCATCTTTATCTTCCTTCTTCAAATATGTAGAATTAGTAGATCTCTGCTTACAAGTTGAAGAGCTGCATTTTCCTTTGCCCTTTTGGGTAGCCAGGAAAGCTTGATCTGCAATTCGCATAATGGACCTGTTCTGCTTGGACTGATCTTTGTGCAATAGAATAGAGACTAACTCCTCAAATGATAAGGCATTTGGATTGTCTTTCATCATCAACCGAAGAGTAGAAGCAAAACTCTGATATGAATCAGGAAGACCATTTAGAACGGTCTGCACAAGTGAGCTATCTGGTATAACCTCATTAGTACAAATCAACTATTCCTTCAAGTCTTTGATCTTCATTAGGAAACCGTCCATAGAATCACCTTCATTCATGTGCTCACTCTCCAACTGTTTTCGGAGGTAAGCAACACGAGCCTCATTCCTAGCTTGGTACAATGTGGTAAGTGTATCCTAAGCATCCTTAGCTGTTCTGCAAGAGCGAATGTGAGGAATAATGGCACGTTGGACAGACAAAACTATCAATGCATGTGCCTGGGCATCTCTGCCATCCCAGTGAATCTGGTCTGCAGTAGGTGCGATAGAAACCGCAGCACGAACATGAATATGCAAAATATCATCATCTTCGACACCTTCTACATCAGCTTAAGTACCTACAACTATAATAGTTGCCGGTGTGATAGGACGTTTTTCGACACCCTGCACAATGTTCCATAGTCCTTTTGCAATCAACACATGTCGCATCATATAAGCCCATAAGGGGTAGTTGGTACCATCCAACTTATCCTCAATAGCCAACATACGGAATACATCACTGCTTTCAGCCATGGCTGGTGACTAGAATACCTTCATGCACAAAATTGACTGTATCTCAAAAAGTTGAACAGAACTGCCTAGATGAATTCTGCTAGACCTATAGCAGACTTCAAGATGCTTATACTGGCAAACAAAAACAAGTATATACCTTTGGCACAAAAAGATGAAAGAGCTTGCACAAGTGCTACGATAGTGCATTTGGAGGCTGAAACGAGGTCATATCGCGATCTCGATGCCATAGAATGAAGCTGTTTTGATCTCGAAAATACACTGAGTATGCTTACCAAAGTTCGTGCGATTCACTGCAACTGGAGGAGTGTCAACGATGCCCTAGATGAAGCGATGACCTGCTCTGATTCCAATTTCACATATGCATACACACATCCATGCATGCACACACATTTCACATATGCATACACACATCCATACATGCACACACATATGCATACACACATCCATGCATGCACACACATTTCACATATGCATACACACATCCATACATGCACACGCATATGCAGACACACATCCATACATGCATACACACATTAATCCTTCTCTTAATTTCACATATGCATACACACATTCATACATGCACACACATTTTCATGTATGCACATGCTTCACACATATATTCCTATCTATAAAATCAATTAATTAATGAAATAATCATAAATAAATTAATCAATTATGAAAGAACTAATTAATTCTCTCTCTCTCTCTCCTTCCCCTCTCTCTCTCTTTGTCATTTTGTATGTTGCATGCTTTCTTCTTGATTATGTGTGATTGGCTACCTACCTACCTCTCTCTCTCTCTCTATCTCTCTCTCTCACACTCTGTTTCTGCAATGCTCGCCACCAAACTCGTCAGGTTCCCTCTTCTCTAACATGCATCAGTGCATCACACTACGGAATTTTTTGATTCTCTAATTCTCCCTCTCCATAATACGCACCATCATTTGCTTTCACTCTCTCTCTCTCTCTGCACCTCTCACATGCTGAAGCCAAGAGGTGGGGGGGATTAAGCCTCCACTCTTCTCACTGTCGCTTTCTCTATCTATCTATCTCTTTATCTCGTGTGCAAAAAATAGCAACCAAGGCCTTTATCCCTCTCTAATTCTTTGTGTCTCTATAGGATCGCGTCAAAATCTCTACCAACAACTAGGGGGGGTGATGAGACTCCTCTCTTTAGCTCTTTCTCAACTCTCGTTCTCTCTTTGTACAATGCATCATCAGATTAATTCTATCTCCATATCACTCTAGGTCATCACAATGGCCAGGGGAAAAGCTAATCTTGTTCTCTCTATGCATGTGTGGAGCAGTAGCCAAGAGGATGGGCTCTCTCTATACAGAGGAGGGGAGGAAAAAACATAATTTCTCTCTTCAGCATACACAAAGAGGTAGAGAAGAAATGGAGTACGTGCAAGAAAACAATAGGGGAAAACACTTATACTGCACACATATATATACATACACAAAAACATGTGCTTACCACTCTTTTAATTCTTACTTTAATCTCTCAACCACTCTTTAACACACTCTTACTCACCACACTTTTAATCTACTTTAATCACACATTCCATACATACCCATCTTTTATTTTTTACTTTAATCTCATCATTTACTCACCACTCTTTTACACACACACTTTTTCCACTTTAGATGCATAACTTACCCATTCCACACTTTTATTTCACTTTCATTACACATCTTCTATACACCATTCTCTAAACACTTACCCACACACACCACATATTATTTATGCATTTTCCATTTTCATTTTTACTTAAATGTTTTTAATTTTAATAATTCATTAATATATTTTTATTCAATTTTACATTAAGAGTTTAATACCTTAATTGTTATATAAACACACCATTAAAATAACTAATTAACTCATATGTTAAAATAATTTACATAATGTATCAAATATAAGAAATTTTAGTTAAATGTAACCATATAATGGTTAGATTAAATGTTCACACACATCAATTTAACACCTACACATACATATATATAAGTACGCATTCATTAAAAACCTCATATTTATCCACCTAATTACTTAAATACCCATATATATAACTAAATTATAGGTTTCAACACATAGCCCATACAAACGGGTTCAAGCAAACATTGAAATTGCTTCTACGGTAAACCCTAGCATGGACACAAATAATCTTTATCAATTCATACCTACAAGCACTCATAAAGAGATTAGTTCCAATCAAAACAGTTGATCAACAATGTTTGAAACATTTTGAGAGATAACCAATAAAAATGCTTTAATTTTTCTGAACAACAATTTGAAGATGGAAATCTTTCCGACATCCTCCCCCACCAAACCTGCACATCATCTCGATGGGCCAACCTGCAGATCAAGGGAAGCAACATCTTGATGATCATCCTGCATATCCATTCATTTAAGACCATCAATTCTTTTTACAAATAAATTTGAAATTCATCAAATATATCGTTCTTTTATGAAAAATGCTCATGAACTTATTTAAGTTTAATCTGGTAATGAAAACATATCAAATTACAAAGTTAATCTATCAATTGGTTCAGTCAACAAAACATTAATCTAAATTTTATTCGTTTATAAACTTTGCAAAGATCATTATGAAACGGAATTCTTCTTCATTCACACAAAATTACGTTTCTTCATATACATGCATTCACATATAGGCAACCAAACATGTGAAAGAAATCAACTAAATCTACTCATACAGACATCTGCCTTGTTTGCCCAATTTTTATTCATTTGATGTGTTTTCCACAACTAGCTTTTCTTCATCTTCTACTTTATACAAGTATCATGTGAAATTTTAATGTAGATAATGATCATAAATACCTTTTTGGGGTGAAAGAAGGTATAAATTCTATTCATCATATTTTTTCTTTTCTTTTATTTTTTCAATTTTTGGTTTTCTATATTCGCAACTTTTTTTTTGAAGGGGAAACACTTAACCCCTTAATCCGAGCTAAGGTTCTAGATGCATCTATAAGAAAGACATATGATTTCACAGACAAGGATCATGCATTTATATGCTCCTACATATATACAATTACTTCCATTATTTGAAATGAACTACAAATCCTTCTATCCATATCGAATCCCCACTCAATCTATAAACTTAGAAACATAAATCATGCTTGTATTCCTACTGTGGCTACATAGATTTACTTCATACGTTGATAATTCTCATCCCATATTTTATGATTATATTTGTTATGAATGGAAGTGATATGCATAGATAAAAACATAATTTTATCATGCATTTGCCCTAAAAAATCTTAAATTTTCTTGTTGAAAATCATCTTCAAAGTCTTGCTAAAAGATCATCAACATCTAGATACTCAAGAATAATTAGTTTTCATAACCAAACATTTATCTTCATCCTGCAAAAGAAAATCCATATTAAAAGAAAAATTCATACATCTTTTTCCATGCTCGATTTGTTCATCATATGAAATATAGCCTTTTTCTTTATAATTTTTTTCATAATTTTTAATAATTATTTTAAGGGATTTCTTTATAATGAATAAATTGGAAATAAGATGACGGGAAATCTAGAGTATTTACACATGGATGTGAGACATCAATCCAAGGACCATAGTTGTCTCACTCAATAGTGGCATCCAAGCAAAAGTTTCATCATAATAAGTTTTGAATTCATGAAGAGGCATATGATCGTCCTACACCCTCTTGCCCAAAATCTTTTCCTAAAGTTATGCTCTGAATGTTTACTTTCATCATCTGGCATGATTGGCCTAAAAATTTTTGTTGACCTTACAAGTGTTGGGAGAGGATGGTTGGATGCACTCAGAGATTGAGTAGGTGCTGCTAAACCTGCTTCACACCAGCCCTCCTTTGACTCCAGGAATGATTAATACACTTGTTTAGCTTCCAAATGATACCAAGAAAGCATATATGTACTTTGCAAATGATATGTGTAATGATCAAATCAAAACAGACTACTTGAGACTTCAAAAATCCAAGAAAACTTGCTATTTTGGTATTGACACCTGCTCAGTCTTTCACTCAGTATGACCAGCACACTTACAATTGATCAAATTCCTTTTGGAGATATTAAATTAGCTTAACAAGCTATCATTTGCAAGTGGAATGAGAAGAAATGACAAACCATACTCTGAGAAATCACTTTAGCAAAATACAATTTACCCCCGATATTTTAGGAGCTCTGCAGACACAGACCAGTGTGCACTTCGACTGAGATTTCTCTGCAATGGCTAAACCAAAATGCTTTACATTTTGTAGCTATGTAGACAACTTCTAGCTGAATCCAATGTGCTTTGAATCACTTGCTTTGGTTGAGAAATCACCGAGATATGCCTCTTTAAAGTTTGACAGACTTGAAGGTAGACCACTCAGAGAATACAGATATGATATATGAACAATGTATGTATTAAATCATATTGATGTACATTCCCATTGACATGATAAACATAGTCCAATGGTACTCAGAGGTGAAGGCTATAGAGTAGACCTCACACACTCAATGATCACAGATGTTAGCCTCGGGAATGGTGAAGAACACCCGCGACTTTTTCCTTGTAGTTTTTATAGGAATTGAGTGATGATTTGAATTTGAATTCAAATGAATCTCCTAGAATCTTTCACCTAAAAGTTGATTGAGATATTCTCTCAATTAAACAACAACCTTTTCCACGACTTCCAATCAATTAGGTGTGATTACACAAAATGCCAAGTCACTAAGACTTTTACAAGAGATAAAATGGTAAGAACTTATAAGCATAAGTTCCTATAGTCCTTCTCACATGTTGAGTCTTCAAGATAGTATCCAAGCCAAATTGTGAAGGCTTGAATTGCACCAACAACAAGCATTTTCATCTTCATCATCTGAGTCAGAAAAAAAATAACTTTTGCATTAATTAGGTTACATTGGCCACATCCTGCATCTGTACCTCTTGTGAAAGAGGGAACCTCTTTCTTTTAATTAATTTAATCGAATTTTCTTTAAACTCAATTTTAGCAATTGAAAATTATTTGTTCTAGTGTCATAGTCGTAGAGATTTTCAATAGGATATCATATAATATTTCCTTTGCATCAATCTTTTGTTCTAGTTCCAATATGAGAATAGATTTAGGTGTTCTTTTTGGTTTCTTTCTTTTCATCAGTTGTTTTTTCTTTTTTAGGAGTCTCCTCCAGTTTCTCTCAAGTTTCTTTTGGTCTATTGATCATAGGTTGTTTTTCCTCCCTAATTTCTTTCCTTCTTTGTTTATTCGCCATAGAACTTTTGCCTTATTCAAATTGTACTTTCTTAGGTTTAGCTTCATCTCTCATTTTGCTCCTAGTAACTCGTATTCCTGCATCATTTATATCTTGCTCATCATCCCACTTTCTCTTTTCTTTAACATTTGCAATATGCGAATATATGAAAAATTTATCGATGGGTGAGCTCAAAGCAGTTTTCTGCATAATGTCATCCATAGCCTTAATTAGAGCTTCAATAGAGTAGTTCCTTGTTTCTTTCGATTGCTTGGATTCAGAGTCACTATCAACACACTCTAATTCAACAGCAGATGATGCTTTCTTAGATTCAGAAAGATTTTCGTAGAGCTTATGCATTCCTCTCTTTCCCCAATTCATAGCTAAAGGTAGATGTGTTCTATAGTCACACAACCTCTTGTCAATGTTAATAACAAGTCGTTGTTCTATTGCTTCCTTTAACGCTTCAGATGTATAGGTAAGATGATCCATGGCATCACACAAGATACATCTCCTAATATTGGGATTTCTTTACTCATTGAAATTCCTTTGGTTCATCAAGTGAGGAGTTGGTTGAGGTACAACTGGAGGATTAGGAGGTTGAACAGGTTGAGGATATATAGTTGATGGAGTTTGGACTAAAGCTTTATCTTGTAAATTCAATGCATACACTACATTTTGTAAAGCATATACATCTTTAGACATGTTTTCATGCATGTGCATCATGTTATCCAACTTATTAAATACAATTTCAAATTTTACTTAAGTTGGAATTTTAGATGTAGATGCAATTTGCTCAACCTTAGAGGCTATATGTGTATCTCTAGCTGCATGAGTAGAAGGAAAACTAGATGATGGTTGAGGCATCAAATCATAAAGAAGTGATTGGCGTTGCTTCATATGAGCAACCAACTCAACCACTATCTTCACAATGGCCCAGTCATTTGTAAGTCCATAATTTTTACCCAACTCTTCAAGTCTACGTTCAACATCTACCCTTATATCTGGAGTCCATATCTTAAGGAATTATAAGACTATGTCTAGAGTTAATGCTACCCTATCGTCTTCTAGTGATTGGGAAAATCGTTTCATAAACTCACTACAAAGTTGAGTTATAGAAACTTGAGGTTTAGGCAAACTAATCCATTTCATGAATCCCTCTCTACTATATTGGCTATAATCCTCTAGATAAAATTCTTTATGTAACACCGTTCTCAATTCTTCCCGTTCATGTTTATCATTGTAGCTCAGTGATGAGTAGCACCTCCTTTAATGTCAATCCGGGAAGACGTGAGGATGGTATGAAGACCACGAGCAAGTGGAGGCACAAGTGCGTGAGTGAGAAGCACACAAGCATGCACACACATACACACACAAGCGCACATACGGCAAGACAAAGAGTGAGAAGCAATGGAGTTCTTAGATTACTTTCAAAAAGCTCTTACAAGTTCATTTCAATTACAAAACTAACTTCAAAAATGAGCTCTCTAGCTCTATTTATAGTTTTTGACTAGGTTTTGGCCTTGTCCAGACCTAGTGTCTGGCCTAGTTGAAAATTAGGTTCTCTACCCTATTTGGAGGTTCAAACGAAGTCTAAAAAATGTGAAAACTGACAGGTAGATACTTCTAAAGCTCCTCAAGCTCAAGGACTCCTTGGCTTGCACAAAATGGAGCTACAAAAATGTGAAATGGTATTTTCAAGGGTTTTTAGTGATGAAAATCACTATTGTTGTAGGGATTTCTTCTAACATTTTGATATACATTTCCTGGAGCTCCCTACTTGCTCCTTCTCCTTGTGTCCACCTCTCTTATGTGCATAAATGTCTTGAAAAAATATTGGCCTACTTGCCAGATCGTCGTTGACTGCTCTGTCTGCTTGTACTTTCTCTTCTCTCTGACTCCCTTCTTAAGCTTCCTTGCCTAGTGAGTCCTTCAGTTCCAACACCCCCCCCCTCTCTCGCGTCTGTCGTCCCTGAGAGACCCTTGTTGGGTGGGTCGTTGGATGTAGTACTCAACAACGTCTTGTGCTAAGTGATGTTCTGCAATCCGCAACCCTTTGGCCAAGTCCGTGAGTAAAGCATCCTAATCTACCGGCCCGGGAACCTCTAGATGTGGTATACGTAACTTTTCTGAATGGAGAGCTTGTTCCACTGCAAACAACTGCAATAAATGTGATGGTCTGGGAATGAATATCTCTGAGTGATATTCCCAGAATCCCGTGACGAACATTTCTTCAAACGTCTGTTTGAAGCAGGCTGGTAGATACTTGATGCGCGCGTGCCATGCATATACAACATTAATAGATGGTGTTGCACTCATGTCGTAGACGAGGTCCTGATTACCTTCATTAAATCCAAGAGCTGACAGATGGGGCTCCTTGACATTTTTGAAAGTCCTGAAGGTAACCAACATGAGTTAAAAAATTTTAAGGCACATTTGGGCCATGACATCTGGTACATTTTTAAACCTGACCCCCCAATGCCGAATCGTCGAGATCATGTATCCTATGGTAGGTTGGCCTTCTGGTGGTGCTAAGTAAACATAATTGAGCCATTTCTCACATCCTTTGTTTTTCAGCACCATTTTTGTGTATTCCGGCCATGACCTTCTTCGAAACACAGGACAGTAGCATGGGTTGTATTTGATGTACAAAGGCATGTTATTCCATGTTCTTACCATCTCTGGGTAGGTTTCCAGTAGACGAATCCTCCACATCGGTTGATGAATATTGCCCTACTTGGCACTTGCTGGGATGTCGTCCGGTGCGAACTGTGTAGCCGAGGTTGGTTCTTTTGATGTGTGACTCTTGATTTCCGCATTGTAATCCGCCATTAGGACACAGAAAGGAACATACAAATCGTCGGATGTGCCGATCCACCTATGATGGGAGAGATTCCTAATGTAATCCGATTTTATGACTACTTCTTCCAAGTGTGACATAGATGCTATCTGAACTACCACTCTATAATCATGGGTTGTGGCCACTTTCTCTAACCTCTGCATCCATTCAGGAGCCTCTATCTCTATGGTGTCCATGCCCTCTTCTGTTTGCTTGCCCCCTGGTGCATGCATGGGAACATACGGGTCTTCGAAAGTTTCCTCTATCTTGATTGGCACTAGATCTTCAGGCTCGGGCTCGATAAGGGGAGAGGGTTGACGTTTGTATTGCATGACTTTGCTGCGTAATTCTTCGAGTTCTGCCCTGAGTTTTGTGACCTCTTCGGATGTGTCGTCTGTGGCTGTGGCTTTGCTTGGTGACTCCCGCTGAGTCGCCAGTTGCTTAAGTAGATCATCCCTTTCTCGTTCTAATGCTGCATGGGCCTCCAGGAGGTCGGCATGGGTCTCTAACACAGTTTTCATATTTTTTAAGGGAATGGCCTTGAATTTTTCTGGGTCGATTTCCTGCGGGGAACCTTCCATGGCTGCTTCCAAGTTCTCTTCATTCTGTTTCTACAGCCGTTTATTCTCTTCGAGAGCTGTAGACATGTGTTTTCGTAGGAGGGCTAGGTTGCGTCTAAGTTTGAGATTCTCGGTTATCTGGGAGTGTAGCAATTCATCCATATGTTTTCTTTCCTCTGCATCTGACTAGGGTGGGTTGGCTACTAACTGTTCGTGTTGTTCCTGTAAGGTGGTATGTTGTTGTTGTAGTAGCCGCTTTTCCCTTTCGAGATCCATGAAGCGTAGTTGAAGTTCATCATGACTTCGAAAGAGTCGCGTATGTTGGTTATCAAGATGCTGGTAGTGTTGTTGTAGTTGCGACATACACTGATACATATTATTAAATACATTATTGATAGGGGTGGATGCTGGTAGGGGGTTGAATGCAGAGGGGAAGGGAAAGGGGAAGGGGAATGGGAATGTGGATGTGGTGCTGGAAAATGGTGAAGTGGGAGGTGGGGGAATGGGAGATGGTGGATGCATGGGGGGAGGGAGAGGTGCGGAGGTGGGGGAGATGTCCATAAGATCAACGGTGGATGCAGTAGTGGGAGTGATTGTGAATAGTGGAATTGTGGGTGCGGTGATAGTGGTGAAAGTGTACAGTGGTGTGTGCAATTCTGAAGATGAACTGCTCGGAAGTGTGATCGGGGGGTTGAGACCTTCTGTGGCAGCAGTTAGAACTACTGTTTCAGTGGCCTTATAGACAAAGGAAGTGGAGATAGGGTGTGTGGGTTGTGTGACGGTCTGTGCTTCGGTATGGGTAGTGGACTCTGAGGCGGTGACGGTCGTGGTTACACTGGTTGTGGGAGGTGAAAGTGGTGGAGTTGGAGGCAGGGGTGGCAACGGGGGTGACGGAGGTGCACTTGATACATGGGTTTCCTCAGTATCGTGGACAGTGTGTGCGGTGCCCGTGGTTGTGGATGTGCCTTGTGGTGCTGATACTAGTACATTCATCTGCTTTCCTGCTCGAGGGGGGCGTCTGCCATATCTTTGTTCCGTTCTTCATGCTTGTGCAAGGGCGGTATGCACCGTTTCAGGTACTCCCAAAGCCTCAGATATCATGTCAAGCGTGGTGCGGTATTGCTCGTCTACGCCTTCCTCCTCAAGGATTTGATTCATGAGGGCCTTGCCTGCTGCTAGGGACAGTCTATGTTGCTCTTGCACTCTGTTCATGGTATCATAGAGCTTCTTCAATGCCTTCGTGTAAGCGGGGGCACCTTCAAGTACCTGCAGGGCTTCCTGATCATATTCCTGCTCTTCTTCCTCGGATTGTCCATCATGTTCCTCCTCTTGTCCTTCTTCTTCTTCACCCTCCACATCGACGATTTCTGGTTGTCTGGGATGGGGTTGGTCTGTAGCAGTTTGTTGTCCACTAGCTTGTTCTGCCTCGACTTCTGCGTTAATAGCCTCAATGATTTTGGCTACCTCCTCATCAGTTAAGTCTTCTAAAGTGAATCCGTGAGGAAACTCTAGGTCGGTTGGTATGGGTGGGAACACCAGATTAGGTCCGTCAGTGCTGTGCCTTGGTAATCTGATAGTGAAGGGTTGCACCCGCCTTGGAAGTCATGGAGTGGTCTCTGGAGTCAATGTTGCACCGCGGGGTTGTGCGCAGGGCATCTGAACGGCGCCTCTCATTTTCTTGGATGGTGGTCCTGCGGAGGATAATCGGCGCTGAAACTCTTGTACCCTGGTCCAAATGAGTGCCCTTTGCACTGGTACATCATATGCGAGACATCTGTACACAATCTTGGTCAGAGCACAGCATCCGTACAGTACAAAATTTTGTTTCTTATACACCTTTGATGAGCCAAGTGGATTTGGTCGATAATCCAATGAGGCATGTTGATCGTCAAATCAAAAGCATCAGCCAGGTATAAACTAAACCATATCTTTTTAGGTGGCATTGTGAACCTCTCTTGGGTGGGAAATGCAAAGTGTTGCATGACCATTCGCAAATGAATGGTGATTGTAGGCGTCATGGCCACCATGTCTTTTAACTTTGTCAGATTCCTGTTCTTCATATTGTCGGGGACCATAGTCTCTTTCTCCGTAGGAATATGCATACCTTTCATGTTTAGAGCTTCCCTTACCAAGTTGATAGTTAATCTGAAACGCTTGAGCTCATTGCCCCTTATGAGAGATGGGAGGACAAAGGAGCTGTATCCCTTTTTGTCTTTGCTCGGAGTAAGGGTGTTAATCAAATAGGAGCATCTTAGAAAATCCGGCTTTGGCAATTGAAATTTGAAGTACTCGTAGAGTCCTGCCTTCTTCCATATAGGTTTCAGTCCTTCATTATTCTGTAGTCTCTCAAATTCCCTAGTGAAAAAGTGATACCTCCCCTAGCGTCCATTGAATTCTATCTCGGCCTCCCACATATAAGTGCCTTCACCTAGGGGTCCTGCCACATCATTGAACCAATGAGAGTTTTTACTGACTGGCATAGTGTGCCCTTGTGGAGGGTTTTGAACCGGTATGGCGTGTAATGCTCTCAATGCTACAGGGCGTTCCTTCAATTCCTCCTCAACGGGAAGACTTTCAATATCCACGACTTGGGGGCTGGTGCCTATCTGGGAGCTAGTTCCTGCCGTATCTGCCATGTTACTTCTTGCCTCCTGTCGTATCTGCCATGTTACTTCTTGCCTTCCAGCTATTTAGCTTCATGTATTCAAACTTTCATGAATGTGTTAACACTTAAATATAAGCGCCTTTAATCACAAAGTTAATATATCTCTCTGACACAGTAATACTATTCAAGTCATGTGTAACTTGCATATCAACAGGATCACATCGATTGCTATTTGTTGATCATACTTTCCTTTTGTCTTTCTTCCAAACACACTTGACATCAACTTGTGCTCGTCACACTTTCTTCCTTCCTACAGATATACTTGGCAACAGGTTTAAATATTTGAGATCAACATCTATTCATCAACGTCATGACCTTTAGCATCTACGCTCATCCGCAACCTTCTCTATTGTGTTTTATTGTTACCATACATATACCTTTGAGGACTCCATAACTCTATCATTTAATATCACCGTGTCACATCAAAGTATTCCATATGCATATAAAGAGGTGTTTATCATCATGCCAACATGTGCGCATCATACAATTACATTACATAAAAAATACATGAAGAACTCATGAATGTATTACGTAAGACTCATTCATAAGACATTCTTGTTACCAGATTAATTGTTTATTCCTCTACTGGAGCTCTTCTCAAAATGATGAGTCTGCTTCACGTCGTGCTAGTTGTCCTTCATAGGCATCCCCTCTTCAAGCTATTCTTAGGAATTGTGCCTGCTTCACCTCATGCAACTTGATGTTCATAGACATCACCTCTTGGAATCATGACACTAAATAGATCTTCCTTCACTCTTCAGCACATACGAAAGAGAGAGAGAGAGAATAAATAACTCAAGTAATAAAGCATTCAAACTTTAGCTACATCAGAAAATCGGTTCTCAGTAGATGCAGAGATGGAGCACATCGCTAACGATGATCAACATAATCTCTTGAAATAAACTATTAGAGAGAAGCACTATGGAAGCCCCGGTGTTGTACAAGCCACACGACTTCATGCACAATAGTTGTTTATATATGTGAACATCTCTCGGTGGTTATTTCGGTGACTTCCTTTTCTTCATGCGAAATCTAAGGAGATAAAGAGGCTACGTGATTCTATGAAAGAGAAATCAAAAGAATGACTTTTTATCTTTTATTGAAGTACTATTCTAAGGAAGAGAGCTAAGGGCATGTTCATATGCGTTTAGAAAATGAATTCTAAGCTAATAACCGAAGAGGGCACTCTTATGAGAAAATGAGGATGGGAGATGAACCGGTATGAAAAGCTTCCATTGAAGCTTGCTATATTTTCACCAAGATAGTTATTCCTGTCCAATTTATCAATAAAACAAGGGAAACCATCTCCCATTTTACCTCCACTTGCTCTGATACCACTGTTCGAAGATATGGATGGATACCTCAAGGAAGTGAGGTGGTACTGCCAAAACCTGCTTTGTACCTGCCCTATTTCACTGCATGGTTATGTAATAGGCCCTTGTAGCTTGAAAATGATGCCAAATAAGTACCTATCTACTTTGGAGTTGATGCTTCAAACAATTAGCTCAAAACAGATAACTTTATAAATAGCTAGTGATCAAAAACTTCGTAATTTGGTCTTGACACGTGATGGATCATTTGCTCAATGCTCATAGTAAAGTAGCAATTGATCAAACTCCTTTTGAGGGTATCTAATTAACTTAGATAGCAAATGATTACAAGTGAAATCACTTAAAATGATAAACCATACACTAAGCAATCAATTTAGCAATTGGATAAGAAGCTATAGAACATGAAAAATGATGGAGAGATCACTGAGATATGTTCATGCAAAGTCCACTCTTTTGAGTAGACATAGCAGAGAAGTCAATAGATGTGGTCAATGAAATGTATGTATTATAACACGTGATTCTACAAGATCATTGGCATTACGATGATGCCCAATGATAGTGGGATGAGTGAGCTATAGTGTATTCTCCTCAACCTCCACAAAAAATCAATAAATGAGCTCCAACAAGAGGCCTTCAGCCCGCGAGATTTACAAGCTCTTTTATAAGTGTTTTTCTTCCAATTTGAATTTGAAATTCAGATGCGGCTCCAC
Organism: Ceratopteris richardii; assembly: GCA_020310875.1. Taxonomy (NCBI): domain Eukaryota; kingdom Viridiplantae; phylum Streptophyta; class Polypodiopsida; order Polypodiales; family Pteridaceae; genus Ceratopteris; species Ceratopteris richardii. The sequence goes on from CM035441.1 coordinate 17,156,218, forward strand.
CTAAAAGTGTTCCTCTAAGTTAGGAGTTATTCAACCAAATTGAATTCCTAACTTTACCTCTCCTAACTCCACGAGATGGAGGTCCTTAAAAGATTCTTTAAGAGTTTAATCCTTTTGCAAATGGTAAAAGACCAGATATTACAAGCGAAAGTTCACATGCTTCATGAAGTGATTGTATACATTGTCTTGCATGTCTAGCCAAGTGTGATGGCTTGAACATTTGCACCCACATGTGCAGCACCCCAAAATAATTTCCCTCCCATTATGTCGCTCTCTCTCTATCTCTCTTTCTCCATTTCCCAATTTTTGTGTCACCTTCATCTTCTATAGCCCTCCCTCTCTCTCTATCAATCTATGCTTCCTTCTCTCTCTCTCTATCTCTCTCTATCTCCTCTCTCTCTCTCTCTCCATTGATAAAATCCTTCCTCTCGAAGTGTAATTTGTCTCCTTTGGCCTCAAAGAGGCTCTAATCTTCCTCACAGAGGTTCATTGGATTCCCACACCTCATAATTTTGAGGAGTTCATGACCTCCACAATCATAGCATGACTTACAAGAAAATTTAATCACAAAGTTACTTCCTTTATTTTAATCTAAACTATTCCTCTCTTTGAGTCACCCATCAATGCGAGATAATCAGAGATGGCGTGTTTCATTCCCATTCACCAAAAGCAAGATTATTTGCGGTATCATCGATAGGTGTAGAAGAAAGATCTCAAAACCTTATGGATAGTTATATGTAGAGTCCATAGAGATGAAGCCTATATTTTCTTTTGTCTATCAAGCTAAAGAATCACCACCCAAGAAGCTCTCACATGATGGAACTGATGAGCAAAGGATAAGGTATGCGGAGGCACCTAGACCCCAAGGGTCCCCTCTAGTTCATAGACAAAAAGGACTTTGTAGAGAATTGAGTGGGTTTCCACCATGATCAGAGATAAAAATCAAGGAAAAAGAAAATAGAGTTGAGCATTCACGAAAACTTTCATCACCTGCACTTTATCTCCTAATTTCACTCTCTCTTTCTCTCTCTATGACACAGATACATAGTTCCTTTTTTTCATTCGATAACAAAAATAGAAAGATCATAATTAAAACATCAACTTCGTTCTTTGTTCTCAGTCATAGAAAGCAAACCTTAAAATTTCTTGTGGAAGAAAGAAGAAGAAAGGTGAGGGAAGAGAGATAGAAGCCTCTCTCTCTGTCACTCTCTTTCTCTCATTTTCATGTTCTCTCTCTCTCTCTCTCTCTCTCTCTCTCTTTGTCTCTCTTCCTTTATCTATTGGCATGGTTATCTATTGGCATGGTAGCCGGAGATGGAGAGCTTGAGAATCACATAGAGAAACAACAATGTATTCCTAAAGCATGAACAAGAAAAGGAAAAAAAGGAGTACCTCAAAAAGATCATGGGAAAAACCAAATGAGCATTGGTCATGAATTTATAGCTTTTCCCTAGGTTCTCTCTCTAGAAACTCTAGAATCTTCTAGCCCTCTCTTTTTCATTTTAAGAAACTCTTCTTTTTTATCCATTCTATTTTCAAAAAATATTCTTTTTGTTCTTTTTCTATTTTTAGAAAATCAAATCTTTGCTTTTAATTTTAATTTTTGTTTTTCTTTTTTATGTTCCAATTTTTATTCTTTCATTTTATTTTTCATTTCGTTTTTCTTCTCATTAACATTTTAATCCTTTTCATGTACATGTAAAAAGTTTTATTATTTAACAAGGATTTAAGGGTCCAAGTCAAGGTATTTTAGGCAATATTTTTAGGGTTTTCTTATGGCATCAATCGCCAATGCATAATTAAAGGTCATAAATACATTGCGAGTCAAATCCATGGGTTTCTAAGTGTTCAAGTTTGGTTTTCCAAGGGGTATAACTTAGTTTTTAGGAATTCTGAGATACAGTTTTAAGGGTTTAAAGTTCGTTAATGAACTCTATACAAATAAATATAAGAGTCTAATGTACACGTAAAATATTTTCACCACTCAATGAATCAATCCATTCAAAAATTTAATCAATGTATGACTATTTTCATCATTCTATAATCAAACATCACTTCTCAATCACATAAACAAAGAAAAATAAATTTTTGAAAAACATTTGCACACTATTCTTGAGGAATTTCATCCCGACATCACAATGGTATGAGAATTCAGAATTTGAGTTTGCATCATGTGCATGGTGTAGACCATACTAGCGCTAACACGAATCTAGTGGTGCATTTGCAAAATTTGCATTTTAGTAAACCATTGCAATGGTGCATTACCATGGCGACAAGGTGCCTTCATCACGATTGGCTCATGCCATTGCGTCAAGACCAAACCATCACAAGGGTTTCGGAGATAAATCTCTCTCCCCAACTTGATGAAGACTTGGCAAATGATATGATCAAGAGGCTGTATGTAATGATTCATCCCAAAGAGTATGAATCTTGGATGTTGCATGAGATTTGAAATGCAATATGTTGAATTATGAAGTCAAGTTGAGATTAAAGTTTCCATCAACTTGAAACAAAGTTACCTTCCAAAGGATGAAGAGGACAACAAGCATTTGAGCAATATATCCACTACAATGGATGATCAGATTTTATATTATGAAAAACCATCAAATGATTTTTATGCTAATATTTATGCAAGATAAGTCTTCTTGAACTTATCCATTTATGTTCAACCAATTATGAGAAGTAATTCAAAGGTTTTTTGTGAAGTGAACTCTAATTATAGAGATTGTATAAAGTCAAAAGCGAAGAACGCAAGATGGAGAATCGTTTTTTTTTAATGAAAGTATAGCTTTAAAAGTAAAAAACGCGCACTTTTTCTTGAGAAAAAAGAGTGACATGGCGGAAAGTGGCAAGGATATACAATAGGAAGACATTCATTCCGAAAGGAGGCCAATCTTTCTTTACTTCTGACAACTCTACTCTAACAAAAAAATATGCTACTTGAACAGAGAGAGGTGTTGTCATAGGAGGAGTTCTGAAGAATCGGAAGGAATGTGTGTGTAGAGCAGAGGCTCTATTCATCAATACACAGATATCTGGTAACTCATCGAAGTTCTGCACTACAGCTCTAAAAACCTATAGAAATTCCGATAGCTATTGAAATTTTTGCGAACTACTGCGTTGTTGCCTATGATGCTTTCTTCTGATATCGCATGAAAGAACTCTATATCACCATCTTCTGCATCGTATAATCTAATAGTTTAAAACATAATATGATATTGCTGCTACAATCCTGAAGACGTTAGCTGGAGAAGATGCTGTGAAGATGAAGCATTATACATAATTATGATCAACTTTTTTGCAAGTTTTGTTTTGAAACCATGGCGCAACACTACTTTGCTGATTTCTGAACATTATGTACATCGCTTTTACTGTTCATATAAACATAAAAATCTAACTTGTTTTATATAAGTAAAAGAATCAATTAAATTTGCTATTGCAATTATCTGTGAGCTGCACATGAAATTCACATATTCTTCACTATCATCTCTTTGACCCATAATTTGACCTCGCAATTTCTTCCACGAAGAATGCATGCTGAATTTCTTTTATGCTCAAACAATCACCTTTGAGGACAGATTGCTAATTCTAATGTGTTCGATGCCCTGCAAACTCCAATGTAGCGACTTTTTGAAAGGTGAACCTTGAATATTTTGAAGACAAGCGTCTTACCTAAATAAAAACTTTGTTTTCAAATCTAAGCGTAAGTCGATTGGTGACTAACTATTAAATCCAAAAGCACAATTGCGTGCCCAAAACGATGTTCTGCAAAATTTCCTCGATAGTCATCAGGATTGAAACAACGTTCTCTCCATATGACATTTCCGACCTAGAGGAACTCCTTGTGTTTTCTCCAAAATTGAATTTTCCTTACTCGTATTAGAATGAGCTATGTTCTTTGCCTTACTTGACGCTAAACTTGAGACTTCAAGCTTCCATAATTTACGATCTTAGGATACGATCTTATGAAAAAGAATCTCTTTGCACATGTTGTACAATTTGAAAGATGATGGTTCGGTTATAGCTTCATGGAATCACATCACTATTGCTCGAAAACAAGGACTCATGACTGTCTATTACTTTGTGTGATTTTCAATGATTGAAAAACTATAAACAAACAATGATTGTTGAATTCAAATGCATGACCAAACATTGATAATTAGAAATCGCTCTTTAGGTCGTTTTCCTTCATGCATGATTCATGAGCATCATGATCAACCATTCAGGATGTGCATTATACATCTTAAGGATTGCTTTTGATGAGTCTTATGAACTTACATAACAAATATCATTATTGGGATGCTCTTACTCTAACTGATTTTTACTATACTTTTGATCCTTTCCATATCCTAAACATTGTGACGTATCTTTGGAAGATCTTGACAATGAAATGAATTTTGGTATGATTTGGACTAACACATTCGTGGAATGGCACATCTATTACCTGAGCTTGCTCAAAGCACCCGACATGCATCGTTGGATTTGGCGGTTGAATTGATCCACCAATCAAGCATCTAATACTTTCGACATTGGTGAACCCGACGTGAAAGATCGGCACGGCATTTTAGGTATACATGTATACTTTTTTATTGAGCTATGCATATGCATGTATGTAAATCAGCAATTATATAAGTTGCGTCGACATCCCTCGAAGCAGTAGCCTACTCTCAAACCTTGCAATCTCTTAGTTGTCTAGGGCTGGTCACTATCACCTGAGTGCCTCCACAGAGATTGACAAGTAGGAGAATCCTCTTCACACTACCTTTATCTATCAACATTTATGGAAGCTACGATTGCATATTCATCCAGTAGAATTGATGTATTAGGATTGATTTAATCAACTCAAATCTAAAGAAATTTGCACAAACAAAACCACAAAAACCCTCTTCTTCAAGCCATTTCTAGGTACTTAAACTTTACTATTACATTCATTATATAACTAAAAAATGGGCAAGAAGGGTGTAGCAAAACACACCATATAAGACATAGAGGCAAAGAAGTTTCCAGAATATGATGAGCAATTTAAAGACATGGAGTCACGATTAGTTACAACTGTGGATTTAAAGATTGCTTCCAAATTTGAGCCATTAAATTTCTTTCTCTCAATGTTGACATAAGTAATATTTGAATTTAGTGCAACTATTAAATCCATAGATACGCAATTTAATCAAGAGTTTAGGAATTTAAAGGGAACTATTCACTATGAACTTTCAAGTTTGAACAAAAGTATGGATACACTATCAAGTCATATGAAAGAAATGTCGGCATTTAAAACTATTAGCCATGAAATTTCAAGTTTAAAAGGAAATATTGAAAGGCTAACCAATAAAGAACAAGAAAATGCTACATGTGAGTGCAAACATAATCATTAAGTTCAAGTTCAAAATATATCTACACATTCTATTGACCAAAACCCTTATCCTGACCATAGAAGATTCACTCCAAGCCCTTTACATAGAAGGACAAATATAGTCTCTAAACGAACTGTTAGATGTTTCTAGTGTGATCAAATAGGTCATAAATATGGGGATTGTATTGCCTATGAGAATGCATGTAGACAAAAGTTGGTACTAGAATGTGAACAAAAAATATGTAATTATCATGATCGCTTACCTCTACACTTGAACTTAGGTAGAGGTGGTATGAAAGCATATTTTGATTAAAACTTTGGCCAAGATCATGAAATAGATCGAAGAAGAAATGGAAGCCAAAGAAGTATAATATTACTCAAGCTAATTAAAGTACTTGTTTAACTAAAAAAGGATGAATTATTAGACATAGAGAAAGATTTGAGAAATCTTTTAATGAACAATTACAAGTAAATGAAGAAGAGTAGGAAAAACCAATTAAAGTGAAGAGTAAGGAAGATGGCACGACCTATGTCCGACTTGATGCAAAGCTCTTGTATAATGATAAGATTTTTGATCCTGACAAGATTAAAAGATTTATGGAAGAAAAATATAATCATATTCTAACCAAAATGCAAGATGATATTAAAGAACAAGAAGATGATGGAAATAAAAGTACAGAAAATGACCAAGAATGTACATCATATTCTGAACATAATGATCAGACCAAAGTAGAAGGAATTGTTGATAAAACTGTGAACTAAATTGAAAGCCATTTTTCAAATTCTTTTGTTTCTTTCAATACGAAAAAGCAAAATAGCAAGATAATAATACATGAAAATTATGATGGAAAAGAAAAATCCTTTCGAAATGTCTACTAATGCAATTTGAGAGTTCATTTTGTAGGTATTAACCAATATTGATTTTATGAGAGTTTTTACTTTCTTCCTCATCAAAAACGTAAGTTATGAATGATTAACAAAATTTTTACTTTCTACCTCATCAAAAAGGTAAGTTATGAATGATCACCAAAGTTTTTACTTTCTTACTCATCAAAAAGGTAAGTTATGAATAATCACGAGAATTTTACTTTCTTTTCCGTTATCTCTTCATGAAAGGCAATTTGATGTTTATAATTATTTGATTAACTCTCTTTTGAAGTTTGAGAGAGGTTCTAGTTGAAGGAGAAAGATAGAAGTTATGAGTTTTTTTTTTTACTTTGCATGTTCAGGTCCAATGAGAATGGAAGAAGCTGGAATAAAGAACTGAGCTTGCAATAGTGTCTAGGAAACCAAAACAAACTTTCATTTCTTGCACCATGAAGTTTATATTTGCATTCCAAGTATGCATGTGAATAATGTAGAGGGTACATCAGGTTTTTCTCCCTTAGGTGCACAACTACTTGCACATGTCTTAAATGGAATTAGAAACATGATGAAATTGTTAGGAAGAAAGTTAGATTTTCAAGATGAAGCCTCTTCAACAAAAATCTTTACCCTATCTATGCACCATTACTTTTTCCGATGCATGAAACGTATGCATATAATAGGGTCACATTTCTCAACCTTGCATCAAGCCACAATGCTTTCTCTTACCTGTGCACTACGAGTGATTTTGTCAAGATTTAGGTAATTTCACATTGATTGTATGTGAGGGAGTGCACAAGATTCACCGTCAGATGTCTTGTACCCGTATGATTGCACCATATTTGTTTCTCTATGCATTTCAAAATATGCATCTAAAAGGCCTATATTATAAGGCCATGCATAGACACTTGTCTTCCAATCCCATACACGTATCAAAGCAAACAAATTGATCTTTGAGATGAATCTAATGTTTGAAGCAATAGGTTATTTGGCCTATCGAGGAGGCTGTGGAGGTTTGGTGGGGGTGGATGTCAGAGAGATTTCTCTCTCCCCAACTTGATGAATACTTCGCAGATGATATGATCAAGAGGCTGTATGTGATGATTCCTCCAAAAGAGGATGAATCTTCGATGTTGCACGAGATTTCAAATGCAATATGTTGAATTACCAAGTCAAGTTGAGATTAACATTTTTTTCAACTTCAAATAAAGTTACCTTCCAAAGGAGGAAGAGGACAACAAGCATTTTAGCAATATATCCACTACAATGGATGGTCAAAATTTATATTATGAAAAACCATCAAATGCTTTTTATGCTAAGATTTTTGCAAGATACGTCTTCTTGAACTTATCCATTTATGTTCACTCAATTATGATAAGTAATTCAAAGGTTTTTTGTGAGGTGAACTCTAATTATAGAGTTTGTTTAAAGTCAAAAGCGAAGAACACAAGATGGAGGATCTTTCTTTTTGATAAAACTATAGCTTTAAAAGTGCAAAACACACACTTTTTGTTGAGGAAAAAAGAGTGGCATGGTGGACAGCGGCAAGGATACACAATAGGAAGAGATTCATTCAGAAAGGAGGCCAATCTTTGTTTACTTCTGGCAACTCTACTGTAACAGAAAATTATGCTACTAGGTACGCACTTGAAGAGGGAGAGGCACTGTGAGAGGAGGAGTTCTGAAGAATCGAAAGGATTGCGTGTGTAGAGAGGAGATCCTATTCATCAATACACAGATATCTAGTAACTCATCGAAGTTCTACACTACACCTCTAAAAACCTATAGAAATTTCGATAACTATTGAAATATCTGCGAAGTGCTACGCTACTGCTACGCTACTGCCTATGATGCTTTCTTCTGATATCACCATCTTGTGCATCCTATTATCTACTAGTTTAAGACATAATATGATATTGCTGCTACATTCCTGAAGACATTAGCTGGAGAGGATGATGTGAAGATGAAGCATTATATATATTTATTATCAACTTTTCTGCAAGTTTTGTTTTCAAACCATGGCTCAACACTACTCTGCTAATTTCTAAACATTATGTACATCGATTTGTTTGCTCATATAAACATAAGAATCCAACTTGTTTTATAGAAATTGAAGAATCAATTAAATTTTTTATTGCAATTATCTATGAGCTGCACATGAAATTCGCATATTCTTCGCTATCATCGCTTTCATTTTTTCTTCCATAAATAGCTCTGTCATCCCTTTGATCCATAATTTGACCCCGCAATTTCGTCCACGAAGAATGCATGCTGAATTTCTTCTATGCTCAAACAATCACCTTTGAGAACAGATTGCTAATTCTAATGTGCTCGATGCTCTGCAAACTCCAATGCTTAGCAGCGACTTTTTGAAAGATTCCTAATTCTAATGTGGTCGATGCTCTGCAAACTCCAATGCTTAGTAGCGACGTTCTGAAAGGTGAACCTCGATTATTTTGAAGACAAACGTCTTAAGTAAATGAAAACATTGTTTTCAAACATTGAAATCTAAGCGTAAGTCGATTGGTGACCAAATATTAAATCCAAAAACACAATTGCTTGTTCAAACCGATGTTCTGCACAATTTCGTCGATAGTCATCAGGATTGAAACAATTTTCTCTCCATATGACATTAATAACTTAGAGGAACTCCTTGCGTTTTTTCCAAGATTGAATTTACCTTACTTGTATTAGAATGAGCTATATTCTTTACCTTATTTTATGCTAAACTTGTGAAGTTTGAGACTTCAAGCTTCCATATTTTACGATCTTAGGATCCGATCTTATGAAAAAGAATCTCTTTGCACATGCTGTACAATTTGAAAGATGATGGTTAGGTTATAGCTTCATGGAATCACATCACTATTGCTCGAAAAAAAAGGATTCCTGACTGCCTATTGCTTTGTGTGTTTTCGAGTGCTTGAAAAACTATAAACAAACAATGCTTTATGAATTCGAATGCATGACGACACATTGATAATTAGAAATCGCTCTTTGGGTCGTTTTCCTTCATGCATGATTCATGAGAATCATGATGGACTGTTAAGGACGTGCACTATTGGATATGACCATCGAGATGGATCATCCTCATGGTGATTGTATTAGACCATCATGAGAGTCCGATTGAAACGCAAATTTAGGGTTTGATTGTTTTTAGGAAATTTAAGGCCAATTTGGGTGATTTTTAAGAAACTTTTGCATTCGAAAAATCCATTTCTTGTGATTGAAGAAGTTGCATTTGCTCAAAAAGTTTGATCTAAACTTCATTCCTTTATAGATTTTAAGTGCATCCTGGGAAAGGTAAACTGCAAAGCAAGGCAATGCACTTGGGAAGCATTTCTTCTTGGGCATGAGCAATCAACAAGGCATTGGACTTGAGGTTGGAAGAACTCTCAACCCCCTCACTCAAATCCTAGTTTAGGCTAAGTGCGAGTAGTTTTGTTGATTAATTGGGGTCACGATAAGAACGATTCAAGTACAAGAAACCTAAATCACTCAAGTTCGAACTCTAATTGAGACACTTACAAAAAAACCCTAAAGGGAAAGAACTTAATTTTAATGATGCGGCAAATTAAATATGAAATGAAAGAACAATTCTTGACGATGTCGGAAAGATTCCCATCTTCAACTTGTCATTCAGAAAAATTAAAGCATTGTTATTGGTTATCTCTGAAACCTTTTCAAACATTTTTGATCAATTGTTTTGATTGGAACTAATCACTTTATGAATGCTTGCAGGTACGAACTGATAAAGATTATTTGTGTCCATGCAAGGACTTACCCTAGAAGCCATTTCAATGTTTGCTTGAACCCATTTATATGGGCTATGGGTTGAAACCTATAATCTAGTTATACATATGGGTATTTAAGTAATTACATGGATAAATATGAGGGTTTTAATGAGTTTGTACTTATATATATATATATATATATATATATATATATATATATATATATATATATATATATATATATATATGTATGTGTAGGTCTTAAATTGATGTGTGTGAACATTTAATTTAACCATTATATGGTTATATTTAACTAAACTTTCTTATATTTTATACATTAGTTAAATTATTTTAACATATGCTTTAATTAGTTATTTTAGTGATGTGTTTATAACAATTTAGGTATTAAACCCTTAATTTAAACTTAAATAAAAAAATATTAATGAATTATTAGAATAAAAAACAATTAAGTAAAAATGAAAACTCGAAAATGCATAGATAATATGTGGCATGTGTGGGTAAGTGTTTAAAGACTGATGCATAGAAGATGTGTAATTAAAGTGAAATAAAAGTGTGGAATTGGTAAGTTATGCATCTAAAGTGGAAAAAGTATGTGTGTAAAAGAGTGGTGAGTAAATGATGAGATTAAAGTAAAAAATAAAAGAAAGGTGTGTATGGAATGTGTGATTAAAGTAGATTAAAAGTGTGGTGAGTGAGCCTGTGTTAAAGAGTGGTTGAGAGATTAAAGTAAGAATTACAAGAGTGGTAAGCACATGTTTTTGTGTATGTATATATATCTGTGTAGTATAAGTGTTTTCCCCTAAAGTTTTCTTGTAGGTATTCCATTTCTTCTCTACCTCTTTGTGTATGGTGAACATAGAAATTATGTTTTTGTCTCCCCTTCTCTGTAGAGAGAGATCCCATCCTCCTAGCTCCTACTCCAAACATGCATAGAGAGAGCAAGATTAGCTTTTCCCCTGGCGGCTTTCACGAGGTAGAGTGAGACGGAGAGAAAATTAATCTCATGATGCACTAAACATAGAGAGAATAGGAGTTGAGAGAGAGTTAGAGAGAGGATTCTCATAACCTACCCCCCTAGCTGTTGGCTCAGAGTTTGATGGGATTGTGCAAATACAAAGAGAATTAGAGAGAGATAAAAGCCTTCACGGCTATTTTTTTGTGCACCACCGAAAGAGATAGAGAGAGAGAGAGAAAAAAAAACTGAGTGAGAAGAGGGGAGGCATACTCCCCCCATCTCTTGGGCTTTAGCACGTGACAGGTGGTGAGAGAGAGAGAGAGAGAGTGAAAGCATCCAGTGGTGCGTATTACAAAGAGGGAGAGTAAGAGAATCAAAAGATTCCCTGGCCTAACATGTTGACTAACGGTGGAGAAGAGGGAGCCTGACGGGTTTGGTGGTGAGTGTTCCAGAAAGAGAGAGAGAGAGAGAGAGAGAGAGAGAGGGGAGAGAGAGAGCCAAAGAGAGAGAGAGAGAGAGAGAGAGAGAGAGAGAGAGAGAGAGAGAAAGAGAGAGAGAGAGAGAGAGAGATGTGGCCAATCGTGCATACTGAAGAAGAGAGCGCACAACAGAGAAAAGTACAGAGAGAGAGAGCACGAGACAGAGAGAGAGAGAGAGAGAGAGAGAGAGAGAGAGAGAGAGAGAGAGAGAATTAATTAGTTCTTTAATAATTGAGTAATTTATTTATGATTATTTCATTTATTAATTTATTTTATAGATAATTAATGTATTTCTGGTTAATTAATTTTATAATTACAATCTATGCATATACTTATAGATGGTTGCTTACATATGCATATGCTTGAATGTATGTTTATGAGCATGCATACATATGCATGGATGTGTTTGTATGCATATGTACATAATCATGATATATATCTACACATGATATAGGTATGCATAAATAGGCATAATATATGCATGTATGTATGATGTGATAAGCATATATGTCTAAAGCATGTGCATACATGAAAGTGTGTCTACAGGTATGGATGTGGGTATGCATATGTGAAAGTAAGAGAAGGATTAATATGTGTCTCGATGCATGTATATGTCTATGTAATTGCATATGCAAATGAAGTGTTAGCATATATGTAAGAGAAGTGCATGTATGCATAAACCTAGGGTGTAAACATGTGTGCAAGTACATATGTATAGAGTTGTGTGCATATGCATATGAATTAGTAAGTGTGTGCATGTATGGATGTGGACAAGTGTATGTGAAAGTAAGAGATGGGTTCATATGTGCATTTGCATAAGAATGTACGTTAACATGTGTATAAGAGTATGTTACCATACATGTGCATAAACATGTGAGCATAATTTATGCATAATCATTTGACTGTGTATTAGCATATGCATAAGAGAGTGGGGTAATATGAGTTAGCATATATATTAAAACGTGTTAGCATATTTAAGAGTGTGTTGTATGTATGCGGTGTTAGTATGCATGAGATTAAGTGTTAGCATGTGCATGAGCATATTCTAGCATGCTTTATTTCAAAATGAGTGCATTTAAGTGTGAGGGTATGCATATTGGTGATGTGAGAAAGCATGATTTTATGTTTTATTTGATATACTTATGTTTTCTAATGTTTTTCTTGTAGGCAAACATTGACGAATTGAAGAGTAGTAAAGAAGAGTGACAAACTTTATAGGCAACTGAGATTGAAGATTTGAAGACACTTAATTTCATCCACTTTAAATTACCCTTTAGCTTACATTTGTAATAGGAATTTTATCCGAGCATTAAAACTTGTATTTGAGAAATAGATTTTCTTCATTAGCTTTAGTAAGAAACGTAGCAAGAAATAGATTTAGAATTATTTTTTAAAATGTATCATTCGTTATTGTGATGTCTACTGAGCCTATAAATGAGTCTAAGAGCATTGAATCTGGGAATGCATCTATATGTGATGAGTATGTGACCAATGATACAAATTGAACAGCTTTCATTTTTTATGTGTTATTGCCACCACCTATTAAAACGAAGACCCAACCTAGACAAAACATAGTTGCTAGCAAAGCAAATGAAGAGGATTTAGAAGTAGAGGAGCTTATCAAAGATCGCATCACTAGTGAGTCATTATACTCTCCATCATACAAGTATTAGTTAAATAGATTCCTAGAATCATAGGCTTATGGTGAACATTATGGTAAGGGTTAGGATTATATCATTAGAACAACATTTCACCTTAGATATGAGCTTCTAGATTAAACAAGTAACTATGGATGTTTAATACTACTAGTAAGCTTTCCTCAAGTTTACATAAGCCCCTAAGCTTGCTCCAAACACCTAGCATGTGCTGATCGATTTTGCGGATGACTTGATCCATCATCTAATCATCTACACTCTTCGACATTGGTGGACTCGACATGAACACTTGGAATTGCAACTTGGGACTACAGTTCAAGTTTTTCTTTGCATATGCACATATACGATTCAACAAGCGTTGCATTAGCATCTACATCCTTGGGAGCTGTGGCTATTTTGTGAAACCTTGCAATCTTCTAGGTGTCAAGGGCTGATCTATTGATCTGAGTGCCTCCATGAAGATTGGCAAGTAGGAGATCCTATCTTGCCACCCATCTCATCAACAATCCAAGAACTGAACGTTTGCACTCATATTACCAAAAGATGGATTTAGGATTTGATGAAATGATAATAAATGTATTCAAATTCACATAAGCAGTATTTTTGAACCTCTTCTTTGAGCCGTGTTGGTATGATTTCTTTTACTTTCAAATTCTTTTGTTAAAGTGAAAATTTTTGGTTAAGTGCAAATTTTTGGTTTAAGTGTAAATCTTAAGTTTAATTGCAAATCATTGGTGCATTTTCAAACATCAAATTGGACTCGAAATGAATTATAGGATTAGTAGTTGAACATAAAGAAAGAGTAAAAAAAGAAGTTCAAGACATTCTTAAAATTGTTCAAGCTAAATCAAATCAAATATAAAAATGGACGAATTATTTAAGAACATGATGCATGAAACACAAGGTCAACAAGTTGTAGCAAATCTACTAAAGGATATAGGGAATTTCACAAGAGTGAATGTAACAAATTACTTAGATACATTCAAGGAATTAGCCAAGCTTCATGGCTTACGTGAGCCATAATGGAAAACATATCTAGGAAGACTTGCCATTAGAACAATTAGGGCTGTTATGGAAATACATGATTGTTGGAACTGAAGGACTCACTAGGCAAGGACGCTTAAGAAGGGAGTCAGAGAGAAGAGAAAGTACAAGCAGACAGAGCAGTCAACGACGATCTGGCAAGTAGGCCAATATTTTTTCAAGACATTTATGCACATAAGAGAGGTGGACACAAGGAGAAGGAGCAACTAGGGAGCTCTAGGAAATGTATGTCAAAATGTTAGAAGAAATCCCTACAACAATAGTGATTTTCATCACTAAAAACCCTTGTAAATACCATTTCACATTTTTGTAGCTCCATTTTGTGCAAGCCAAGGAGTCCTTGAGCTTGAGGAGCTTTAGAAGTATCTACCTGTCAGTTTTCACATTTTTTAGACTTCGTTTGAACCTCCAAATAGGGTAGAGAACCTAATTTTTAACTAGGCCGGACACTAGGTCTGGACAAGGCCAAAACCTAGTCAAAAACTATAAATAGAGCTAGAGAGCTCATTTTTGAAGTTAGTTTTGTAATTGAAATGAACTTGTAAGAGCTTTTTGAAAGTAATCTAAGAACTCCATTGCTTCTCACTCTTTTTCTTGCCGTGTGTGCGCTTGTGTGTGTATGTGTGTGCATGCTTGTGTGCTTCTCACTCACGCACTTGTGCCTCCACTTGCTCGTGGTCTTCATACCATCCTCACGTCTTCCCGGATTGACATTAAAGGAGGTGCTACTCATCACTGAGCTACACCAAATTTTGGCACCGTTGCCGGGGATCGAGCTTTGAGGACGAGCGTGTGATGGTAAGACGTAGATTTGAGATGTTGGCGTTGTAGGTAATCTCTTTACTTTTCTTATCTTTCTTTTTCTTACCTCACCACCATCATCACCATCATCATCATCACCATATCCGATCTCCATCTCCATCATCGCGAAAAAAAAATTCAGTTTTTTGCTTATATCACCTTCTCCACCTCATTTCCCTCATTCCACTTGTGAGAGAGAGCGAGAGAGCGATATTGTGTGCGTTGTTTTTGCGTGCCTTTTGAGCTTTCTTGCAGGTTCCAGCAGCATCATCCCGTCCAGCACGTTGCCCAAGTACGAAAAACTCAGAAACTGTCTCGCAGTCGCTAGCCTCTGTCGATCGCGATTGACAAAAAATTTCATCTATTGGTAAAACTAAGTGCACCACTAGGACAAGCACAAAGAGCACATTCCAAATCACTAAACAAAATTGAAAAATTCCGTGTTTCTCTGTCAATCGCGACCGACACCATCGATCGCGATCGACAGCCACGATCGACAGACCTTGATAATCGCGACCTACAGACCTGTCGATCACGACCAACAGACCCCACGACCGACTGACTGCCACGTAGGACCCTGTCAATCGCGACCGACAGACCCTGTCAATCGCGATTGACACCGTCGATCGCGACCAACAGAATTTCCACGATTAATTGACTTTTACGCGTAGCCACGTGTCCATCGCGACGGACACATCCCCGATTGACTGAAATCACGGCGAAAAACTCGGAAAAAGTGTCGATCACGATTGACGCCATCAATCGTGATTGACAGAACTCACGACCGACTCTGTCGATCGTGATTGACACTGTGAATCACGACTGACGTGTCGATCGCGACCGACAGGCCCCGACGGACACCTCTGTCAATCGCGATTGATAGACCTGTCGATCGCGATTGACAGGCTTTTCGGCCAAAAAATTAGTGTTTTTATTCTAAGCCTTGGGGATAGTTTTTGGGCATATTGGTCTAGCAATTAGTGATTTGTGAGGTCCCGACACATGTATTTTTGAGAAAAATCCTGTGACCTGTTAGCCTGTTGAACCCTGTTTTCGCACCAAAACCCTGAATTGGCATAACTTTCTCATACGAAATCCGTTTGCTGTGATTCTTGTTTTGTTGGAAAGCTCGTGGGGAAACTTAATATCAGGATAATTAGATAGGGTATTTTGAAGTTGACCATCCCCTGGGGTAGGAAAGCTGAAGGGTCCTTGGGATTGTTTTCCATAAAGGCAAAGGGGATTTGGCCTGTGAATTACATGCATGAAAGTGACCTATGCACTCAAGTTCAAGATTAAACATAATCTCTTTGTGATGCGATAACCTTAAAGGAAAGAATCTAACGAGGAACGATCAACGTACAGTGCAGAAATACACTCAAGTATACCTGAGGATGTGATATTAGACAAGATTATAAACGCGGTAATCCACCAAAAAAAAGAATCAAGTGGTTGATACAAAAGAACTCAGCAATGAGGTTGTACTTGGGCAAAATTGGGCTATTCAATTAGGCTTATGAACCTTAGATCAGGTCGACATCTAGGGAGAGATAGACAAAGTCTTAGGTCTTCAGAGGCTAGTGTCAACCACACTGCTAGGTCTTGGGCCCAATAGTTGAGCCACCAGTCATACTACCCTAGCTCTGAGACTAGTGAATCAGAGATGTCTCAAGGCATGGACAGACCTACGGGAAGTTCAGGAGTGCCATACTTGCACAGGGTAGAAGGCCCGTACAAGACGCAGCTGGAATACCTTAGGACCAACCGATTAGGTGCTAGCATCTATGAGGACGGTCTAGGAAGATCCGTGGTCCAGATTAAAAACCCTGACCAATCTATTGGACTAGAGCGCCCAGCTGTCAAGTTCGAAAACGGAGCCTACTTAGACAAGGAAGGGACAATATATGTAGTCACTAGTCATCCAGATAGGACTGATGAATTTGGGAATGAGATCCCAGGAACAGACTTAGGTGACCTAGAGCAAGGAAACAGGGGTGAAGAACCGAGGACCCCCCGAGGCAAATCTGTTCTCACGAGGATTATCACACCAGAGTGGATTCCCCAAGATAATAAGAGCATAGATCTGCTTCTGAACCGAGAAACTGACGAAGCCTTTTGGAGGTATAAATCTGATCAGCCAACTGTTATAGGAACAATCATGATCTATGAGTTTAAGGATCCTGATAGCCCAGGCAGTGTGACCTACTTAGATCACGTTTCAGAGAGGATCTTTGTGGTTACAGAACATGATAGACATGCTTACACTTGGAAGGGTGAATTCGTTTTCCCCCAACCAAGATCGAATGTATCCTATGGTCACCCTGGTGCTGGAACATCCCAAGCTCATGGAATTCAAAGAGATAGAAGTAGAGATAGGCTAGAAGTAAGCTTTGCCAACCCAGGGGGCAGAGAAAGAATAAGAGTGGAGACAAATAGGGTGGAACCTGAGATACATAGAGCTCACAGGAATCAAAGAAATGCGGATGCGTTCCCTCTACCATGACCTAGAGAGCACACAAGGACTTTGAGACCGACTCAGCTAGTTAAGTCCATGAAGAACTACTTCGATGGCAATGGAGATCCATACGATCATGTGGCTGAGCTTAGGCAAGTCTTGAGGGTTGAGCAAGTGGAGGATTTATTCACGCAGTACAATGCCTTGGGTCTAACCCTTAGGAACACTGCCCTGACATGGTTTCAGCCACTAAACGAGAGGCAGTTCAGGAGCATAGACCAACTTCTAGAGGCATTCATTATCGAATTCTCTAAAAGTGGCATAAGACATAACAATTCCTCGCTGATTCACAGCTTCAAGCAAACCCCTCAAGAGACCGTGAGACTTGCTGGAAGAAGATTTAGGCAATACTTGGAGAGATGCCCTGTCCCTGAGCTACCCACACCAGCTAAGCAAGTGGCTTTATTCTTGGATGGATTGCTAAGTACCAAATTGAGGTCATATGTGTATCTGAAGGACCCTAGGACTATAGAAGAGTGTGTACGCATGTGCATTGACATCGAGGATAACCTAGGGGAGGAACTAGAGCTTTCCAAAATCTACAAGGACTCAGATAGTGCCTCTAGCCTCTCTTCCTCGCAATCCATATCAATTGAGGAACTTGCAAAGAAAGTAGCTCAGAAATTAGGTGTCACTAGCAAACAGATCCCAAGGTTTGCCCCTATGAAAAGATGCTATACTTGTGGTGGCGACCACATGGCGAATGTATGTCCCATTATGGCTCAACCCCAAGTAAATCCTAGTAGCCAATACTGCACCATAGAACGGAAATACACAAATCACTCAGCACAAGACTGCCCATACAATAAGCAAGCGGTTAGGCAACCCTACCCTCAGCCATACCCTCAACAAGGCAGATACCAGAGTCAATACCCACCACAATAGTATACTAGGCCTCAACAAAATTATCAACCACAATATCAAGGCCAACAAAGGCCTCAGCCCGTGTTAGCACAACAACCCCCTGCCCCAGCTAATGTAATTCCAGTAAAGTATGCAGCGGCAGAAGAAAATTTGAATAGAGCTATAGTCCCGCTAACCCACTTGCTTTCTAAAAGTGACCCGAGTGACCATAGTTTCGATTCTACACATGTTGATAGCCCCTAGGCCTACTACATGCAGTCTCCTGAACATGGTGAGTCTTACTATAGTGAAGAGCCAAATGAACCTAGTTGAGAGTCAGATTACACAAATGTCATGTATGCAAACCCCAACCCTAGGCCTCAACCTAGGCAAGTAAGACCCCCGTTCCCTAAAGGACCATGCTACAGATGTCAGGGAGATCATCTCATTCATGATTGTCCCTTGCCTCCACCTCCACATCCCCAATTAGTGACGATCCAAGGCTATTGCCAGGAATGTGGAAAGGAGCATCTCTTACGAGATTGTCCAAAGAATCCCAACAATATGCCAAAAATAACTCCCATTAATGTTATTGGGTTAGTTGTAGACTCCACAGGAAGTGTGATGTCCACTACACCAGTGCAAGTGATCACTAGAGCTCAAGCATTGCAGCAAAATCAAGGGGTAGGCCAAGAAAAGAGCCCAGATGTTAGTGAAACAGAGAGCATGACAAAGAAAAGGACTAGAGCTTGGAAGGATAGTCGTGAAAGAATGAAAAGACAATGGGCAAAAAAGATGAGTGAACTCGAGGAAAGCCTTAGAGAAAAAAAGGCCAGGATAACTGAACTCACATCTCAAACTCCCTCTCACACTACCCCACCTCCACCATTCCCAACTCCATGTGACCCGCCACCTTCCAAACCGCCTCACCTGCTTCCACCACCCCCTAGAGTAGGATCAGTCCTAGCAGATCCCACTCCCGAAGACCTTAATATGATGCTTAAAGCATATGAGGCCAGAATCCAAGAAGGGCCAAACGTAACTGATCATGAAAAGTGTTACCCAAGAGCAGAACTAGAGCTAGAACGAACCAAAATTTGTGCTAAGATGGTGGAATTGGCTGAGACCATGTTTGAAGCCAGTCGCCTATTTAACATCTCTAGTTTAGTGAAGAAACAGTTGCACTTTGATGAACTGTTAAAAAGAATAGAGAAGCTGATTGCACAATCAGAAAAGGAACCCGCCTCTCAACACAAGGACAAGGCAAGTGAAAGAGTAAGCATTCCTGCTCAGGAAGCCTATGTGCCTGAAGCCTATGTGCCTAACTCTATGGAGCCAGACACATCATCTTCTATGAATCGGTTCACACCAGAATTCCTACGCGAGATTCAAGAAGACAAATGGGCTAAAGAGAGTGAAGTCCCTCCTCCTATTGAACTTGTGGATGATGCACGCGACCAATTCCCACAAGACATCCCATCCATTTATGAGGAGCAGGAGAGCACCCACTCTCAGGAAAGACTAGACTTTGAGTCTAACTCTCTACAAGAATTACCCCACTTCACAGGCCCATGGGAAGCTAAGTCTACTTGTATGAGAGCACCCACGGTCATGGTACGAAATGAGGACTCAGTCTTACCTAGGAACACAGAGGTAGTGAAAAACACTAAAGTGCAGTGCAATCTCAAGTTAGAAGAGCTACTCAAGGTTAGACGTGAATTATGGAAACATGTCGCCAAACAAGTACCAGCGATAGTGAAACCTCATTCCCAGGTAGGATCACATAGCACAGTGCCAGAGATACCCTTGGATAAGATAGGAGTTATGTGTGAAGGTGAAGAAGGGAACACTTATCTTCCCATTACCTACCACGAGTACACCACCAAGGCAATTTTGGACTCAGGTGCAGGAGTTGCAATTGCCACCACTTCCCTATGGAAGCGTTGGGGCAAGCCAGCACTCAGGCCAACGAGAATGAAATTGCAGATGGCCGATGGTCATATTGAGAGGCCCTTAGGATTGCTAGAAGGAATAACTCTCACCACCTGTGGTGTCGAGTTCGAGCATACCTTTGCTATATGTGATTTTAGCAAGAACCATGCCTATGAAATGATCTTGGGACGACCCTTTATGCGACAGTTGCAAGTGGTACAGGATTGGGGAACCAATTCTTTGTACCTGCAGCACTTAGGTGTTACGACCAACGTCAATCTCAAGGATTACTCTCATAGAGATGTCCCTCCTATCCAATGGGAACCCATCCATAGAGCCAAAGATGATACGGAATCGGTGCATTCCATAGGATCAAGATCCTCATGGATGCATGAAGACACACACTTATGGATGTGCAAAGTAGCAGTAGAAGAAGAGAAGAGAGAAAAGGCCAGAGAAATAGGTGCAAATGAAACACATAGACCCATTCAAGACCCAGCCTATGCACCTGTAGTCTTTCCTGACGAAGAATTTGAACCCCACGGCTGGGTAGAAATCCTAGCAACAATGGATGTAGCCATCAATGAAGAACAATGGACACCCCACTGTGATGAGGATGGCTATGACATTTCAGTCTTCTCCATAGAACCAATCATGGGAGAGGCAGTGTTAGAAGAGTGCGAACCTAGTCCTGATGCATTTGAGGATGCAAGTGACTCCGATCTAGAGTCAATCATTATGGACCCACCTTTTGCATCAGATGAAGAATACTTCTATGAAGTAGAATTTCAACCCCAGAGGCACGGAGAGCTTACAAAAGACGTAAGGCTAGCCACACATGTAACTCCTAAGGAAGAAGGAAAGAAAAGGAAGAAGAAAGAAGTCACACAAGAAGAGGAGGAATCTTTGTTTGAGGCCCCAGAAAATTTTAAGAAGTATGAGATAGATCAGAGGAGAGTCATGATCAGAATGCCTAAACGAGAGGCACAATTAGGAGAGGCCTATGATAACAAAGAAACCACAAAGAAAATTGTGGTAGCCATGGAAGAGGGAGAAGAGAGATGCACTTACATAGGACATGACCTGACGGAAGAAGAAGACCAAGAATTGATAGCCTTGCTAAGAGAATACAGAGACGTGTTCGCTTCGAGTTACAAGGACTTGAAAGGTGTGGACCCTAACATATGCTCACACACCATCCCCATGACCTCAGATGCCAAACCCTCTAAGCAAAAGCCATATACATACAATGATAATTATGCTGCCAAGATCAAAGAGGAGATAGATAGACTGGTTGAAGCTGGATTTATCTATGAAATTGAGCACACTGAATGGGTATCCCCCATTGTTGTGGTCCCCAAAAAGAATGGTAAATTACGTGTATGCATTAACTTGAAGAAGGTTAATGCAGCCACAATTCGAGATAACTATCCGCTTCCTATCACAGAGCATCTCTTAGAAAGAGTAGCAAGCAAGGAAGTGTACAGCTTCCTCGATGGATTTTCGGGCTACAATCAAGTAGCCATAGCTCCAGAAGATCAGCATAAGACAGCTTTTGCCACAGAGTGGGGTATATTTGCCTTTCGTGTAATGCCATTTGGGCTTACCAATGCTCCTGCAACCTTCCAGAGACTAATGTGCCATGTATTTAAGGAGTTCCTGAGGAAGAATTTAGAAGTCTATGTTGATGATCTTTTTGCTCATTCCAACATTAGACAAACCCATATTCCTGAACTCAGACAAATCTTTGACAAATGTAGAGAATATCAAGTCTGCCTGAACCCAGAAAAGTGCGTTTTTATGGTCAGGCAAGGAAAGATTCTAGGACACATAGTGTCAAAGAATGGCATATCCACCGATGAAGAGAAAGTAAGAGCCGTAGCCGAGTTACCTAGGCCAAAGAACGTCAAGGAAGTACAGGCCTTCATGGGGCATTGTGGTTACTACCATCGGTTCATTCACATGTATGCTGTCATTGCAAAGCCCATGTACGGACTTCTGACTAACTTTGAGTGGACTGATGAATGTGAGAATTCCTTCAATGAGCTTAAACGGCGATTATGTTCAGCACCGATCTTGACCACACCAGATTGGAATAAGCCTTTCCATGTTCATGTTGATGCATCCAATTATGCTATTGGGTGTGTACTCGCGCAGCCTACCGGTGAAGGTAATATGGATCTTGCAATTGCCTATGCTAGTAGACAATTGAATGGAGCTGAACGAAATTATACCACTACGGAGAGAGAAGGACTAAGCATGGTGTATGCGGTTAAAAAGTTTAGACATTATTTGCTTGCAAATAAGTTTAAATTTTTTACTGATCATCAGGCATTGCTATACCTCGTAAACAAGCCATGCAATACAAGAAGATTAGTAAGATGGTTTCTCTTGCTAATGGAATATGATTTTGAGGTTGTGGTAAGGAAAGGGAAGACTCATTTGAGAGCAGATCACCTTTCTAGGCTCACATCGGGAGAAGCCCCACAAGGAGTGTCAGATGACCTTCCTGATGCTTACTTGTTTAATTTGGAAGTGGTGCCGCAGTGGGCTAAGCCATTGGCACCAGTATTGACATACGGACCTAACCACCCAGTAATAAACACGCAGGATAGAGAGGTAGTAAAAGCCCAAAAGTATCACATCATGGCAGGAAGTATGTACAAGCACACAGATCAAGGGATCTTGGCTTGTTGTGTAGAAGAGGACGAGTACGCTAAATGGTTGCAATTAGCACATGTAGGGGCATTAGAGCAACACTACTCAAAACAACGAACCCTACAGACACTAAGGAGACTCGGAGTGCATTGGCCAACTATGGAAGCTGATGTCCAAAAGTTGTGCAAGGAATGCCCAATCTGTTGCACTAAACCACCTGTGGAACATGCCACTCTTTATCAAGTGTCCATAGTGCCAGATTGGAGTGAACCACTAGTATCCTTCCTGAGGACGAAAACATTCCCTCCAGACATGACTCTGGTTAGGAAAAGAAGTCTAGAACAAGAAGCCCTAGAGTACTCACTCATTGGTGATAATCTCTACAAGCGTGGTAAGGATGGTTACCTGAGACTTTGTGTTCATGAGAGTGAATATCTAAAGATTTTGGAAACTGCTCACCAAGGTGTAGCAGGAGGACACTTTGGACCAGATCGGGTGATCAAGGCAATATTATTTGTAGGTTTCTGGTGGCCGACCCTTCACATGGATGCACATACCTATGTGAAACGGTGTGATGTTTGTCAGAGAACTCAGTATCCTATACGCAAAGACGAGATGCCACTGAAACCTATGATGGGTGGACGTGCATTCTCTAAATGGGGAATAGACTTTGTAGGTCCTATTAATCCCCCAGCTAAGGGTTCCCATGCAGAATATATCATTGTTGCGACAGACTATCTAACAAAGTGGGTAGAGGTAAAAGCCACAACGAAAAACGATGCTCAAACAACAGCTAAGTTTTTATTTGAGAATGTGTTCACTAGATACGGGCTACCTATAGAGCTAGTTAGTGATAGAGGCACTCACTTCTTGAATGAAGTTATTGAAAATCTGCTCCAAGAATTCTTGGTAGTGCATAAGAAGTCTGCCCCCTATCACCCTCAAGCAAATGGCCAGGCTGAGAGCACCAACAAGATCTTATGCAATGTACTGACGAAATTAGTGAACAATAAACGCTCTGATTGGGACAAACAGCTACACCATGTTGTTTGGGCATACCGGGTCGCCTACAAAACGGTACTCCAAGCCACCCCCTTTCAGATGGTATTTGGCCAAAATGCAGTGCTACCGTTGGACTTCCTAATACCTACACTGAAAGTAGCACAAGAGCATGAATGGACGGGTCATGAACTCTGCTCTAGGCTTTTCGACCTTGAACGATTAGGAGAAACAAGACTGAGGGCGGCTGCAAGGATATATGCAGCTAAGAAAC
This sequence comes from Ceratopteris richardii, assembly GCA_020310875.1. Taxonomy (NCBI): domain Eukaryota; kingdom Viridiplantae; phylum Streptophyta; class Polypodiopsida; order Polypodiales; family Pteridaceae; genus Ceratopteris; species Ceratopteris richardii. The sequence continues at coordinate 17,180,339 of CM035441.1, forward strand.
GACAGAAGGCATACTTTGATGCCCACGTGAAGGATAAAGGCTTGAAGGGTGGAGACTTAGTTTTAGTCTACACATTGAAGCAAGATGCGAGAAAACTGGAGAAGAGAGGCTATGGACCCATGATTATAAACAGAATCTCAACAAGTGGAGCAGTGCAACTTGCCACATTAGAAGGCGACGTTCTCCCGAGCTACATTAGCGGATGCAGGGTCAAGTTGTATCAGGAACCTCTCACAGAGGAAATGCTAAGTCGACTCAATACTGCTAAGAAACACAAAGAAGAAGAAAAGCGAATTCGAGAAGAAGCCCAAGCAGAAGCATTGGAACGCATCCGGAGAATGAAGTTGAGAAGACAGAATAGGGAGCAACCTAGGACGGATGCCTATGCAGATCAAGGATATCATGTGGCTATGTGTGAAGTTTCATGTATCAGCGCTCAAAGGATACTTGATCGACGTCCTTTTATAACCTTAGAGATAGGACAAAGAAAGGGTGCAAGGACTATAAGAGCCTTGATTGACTCAGGTGCAGCCACTAGTGCGGTTAAATTGTCTTACTGTCAAGAATTGAGATTAACTGTCAATCCTATAGAAGCATATCTCATAGGATTGGGAGGTGTGGAAACACCTTGCATGGGCGAGGTGGATCTTCTCATCTCCATTCAAGACGAAGTGATGATAGTCAAAGTATAAGTGTGTCAAGATGAGGACCTCACTGAGCCTCTTGTCTTGGGCCAGGATTGGATCTATGATCATGCAGTCAACCTAAACCTAAGAAGTGGACTTCTTCAGGTATGGGTAAATCATAGCCGAATTATAGTTGAATTGGAAAAGGAGGCACTCAAGGAACTAGGTAAAGCACAAACTCCTGGTCCTTCCAGGGGTGCACATGAAGTTGACAATGCTACTCTTGTCCAAAAATGTATGATGCAGAAAGAGGATTGTCTCAACAACGGAGCCAGGGAGAGGACGGAACTCCCTTCTTTTTCAAAGACCAGAAGGTTGCAACAACCAACGACAGATCAAATACAGAAGAAGCAGAACACTACCGATATTGGATGCCAAAAAAAGGAGCAAAGCAGATTGTTTCATCCATGGAAACAAGTATGGAGGCGAAAAGGCGAATTCCCTGTTTAGACCAGGCCAACCCCACGCCCAAAACCTCTTATTAGTAGTCAACAACACGACACTAATAAGAAGTCCTTCATTAATTCTTTTGCAAAAGTGAAGTCTATTTGGGTACCCAAGAAGTCAATGAAGGCCAGCCCACAATCACGACAAATCTGGGTGCCTAAGGCTTGCTTGCGCGCTCAAATAGCTACACCAAGGCCAAACCCTGTACAACATGTTTCACTCACGCGAACATCTGAGGCCCAGTTTTACACATCACGCACTAACACGTATTCTTCCATGAGCACAAGTGGAATCACTTGTAAATGGGTTCCTAAAAAGCCCCATTTTTCAAGTAAATACCCTATAACACTCCCCAGAGCCTCCACAAAGTCAAAATCAAAACCTATCCATTGCATTTGGCAACCTAAAACTTGTAATAAACCCCCAGACCCCAGTTGTAAATCCATGCCCACCTACTAACTACGTCACTCTCACACCACATCATTCCACTTAGCTCCTAGGTCTAACCAATCCCTAACTACACACACAAGCACCGAGCACTTACTAACCCACTAATCTCTCCCGAACCTCATGTTAATGTTGTAAGGGGGAAAAAAACGGTTCTATCTTGTCCTTTACAATGTTAACACATGTTTCTATATTCTCACTCTCTCTCTCAAAGAACACGCTTAACTAGTAAAAAGACAACACGTAGCGGAGAACATAGTCTTGTAGACATAAGCAGGAAAGCTCAGTCGGGCTTATGCTTTAGCACTTCTACTTGTCCCGTTTCTCAAACCACATCTCCTCCCTCTCCTGGACGTCAACAACAGCACTTTCCCATTCGAAGGGAAGTATCCAACTACCATGCATATATCGCTACCAAAATATACCAACAAGTCCCCCTTGGGAGTGTGCAGTGAAAAAAGCACTCACACGTACATATAAGGAAATCTGAAGTTATGTGGACTGTGTTCAATGCACAAAAGAGAGCAAGGCCAAAGATTCTCATGTTGTAGAGGCTTTACGGAAAGTTATGCAAGGTTATCTTGTGTAGTTTCTGTTGTTCGATTGTTGAGGATTGAGCAAGGAGGTGCCTATGCTGATGTGCTGAATCAAGATAGAGAACATGCATGGGATAGAGAATTGGATTATGTTGCACATACACTCGGATTTCGAACAGCGGCATTGGATCCTTAAGAACAATGACAGGTTACTGAGATTGTTGCAGGGATCACACGCTGGAAGAACTATGTAGATTTTCTCATTAAATCTTAATATGATCCACATGCATATGATCAAATGGAGCCCCTTCTGCGGCAGATCCCGCGCTTAGGAGTTTATGAGCTTGTGAAAATGGGGACTCCACCTCATGCTGCTGTCAATGAGACAATCAAGCTTGCAAAAGTTGCACTTCGACATGGTGCAGGAGCCTTGGTCAATGGAGTGCTTCAAACTATATCACATGATCAGGCTAGAGGCGAATTACTGGAACCAAAAGTTGAAGGTGATAGCCATTCTCAAGCTTGTGCTCTTACAGACTTATGTTCTCATCCTATTTGGATGGTTCGGCGTTGGCTTTGTCACTTTGGTAGAAGTGAAAATATTGCACTTATGGATTGGAACAATAAACGACCAACTTACAGCCTTAGAGCAAATTTTGCAAGAAGGGTTTCAAGAGAAAATCTTTTGGAGACTTTAAATGAGCTTAATGTGATTTCAGAACCATCCTCAGCTTTGGAAGATTTTGTTAGATTATCTAGTGGTTTACATGCTGTCATTCGAGGTGGCCTAATGCAAAGGGGACTGTGCTCTGTTCAGGACGAGAGTGGAGGGCTTGTTGTGAAAGTTATTGATCCTCAATCGGGAGACATTATCATCGACTGCTGTGCAGCTCCAGGACGAAAAGCTTTGAACATGGCAGCTTGCTTGCAGAAGGAAGGGAAAGTATTTGTTGTTGATACAAACAAGGGAAAACTCAGCTTATTACAAAATGCTGTTATACACCTGGGAGTTGACGATGTTGTGAGTGCTCTGATCTCTGCAGCTATGCTGATAAACATGATCTTTTAGCGAACAAAGTTATTGTGGATGCTCCTTGCAGTGGATTAGGTGTTCTTTCTAAGAGAGCTGATTTGCGATGGAGAAAGACTTCAACAGACCTGGAAGACATGGTTAATCTCCAATCTATTTTACTTCATTCAGCAGAAAGGTTAGTGAAGCCAGGTGGTGTCCTTGTCTACAATACGTGCTCCATCGAACAAGAAGAAAACCATGGGCAAGATGCTATAGTTTGAATTCGATCCAATCACCTGTTGATGGCTCCCTCTCCCACCGTAGCATCGCGTTGGCCTTAATAAGGGTATCAAAGATATGACTCTAGATGATATCATCAATCCGCATGCCTTTCCATCAAGGTAGACAGTTGGACAGCTGCTAGAGTGCCATTTTGCCAAACTGCTGCCCTAAAGGGCAACTACTTGGATGGGACTGCCTTTAATCGTAAACCAATTTGCTTCATTAAATTGCCTCGGGTTCAATCAATGGGGAAAATGAAAAACAGGTCATTCCAATACCACGCGCGGCATAACATGAGGATCTCAAACTACAAGTAAAAAGGTAAAAGGTAAACTCGTAAAGGTGGAGGTGAAGAAATGATGGTTGTTGCCAACCATTCATGGCAACTACCTATTTTTGAGGATCTAATTCAAGATTGGTGGCATATTTGATCTACCCCTTCAAGTTTGGGTAATCAACCGGCGCATGATCAGTGGATGTGAGGAATCGGCAAGGCCCTCTTGGCCTATTGGAGCCTATAAAAGCAAGGGATTTGTGTTCATTGGGGATACAATTCAGATATACACATTTGCATACGTGCGTAAAGAGGTCCTCTCTTGGCACTTTGTGGCTTCAAGCCTATCGTACGAAGTCACTCTCTGGTGTGAATACAGAGCGTGGGCTTCCCAGTGGAGGGCTAATAGCACTATAGTGTGAAGAGAG
>CM035441.1:17186950-17206950 GCA_020310875.1 Ceratopteris richardii
GACTATGTTCAATGCACAAAAGAGAGCAAGGCCAAAGATTCTCATGTTGTAGAGGCTTTACGAAAAGTTATGCAAGGTTATCTTGTGTAGTTTCTCTTGTTCTGTTGTTGAGGATTGAGCAAGGAGGTGCCTATGCTGATGTGCTGAGTCAAGATAGAGAACATGCATGGGATAGAGAATTGGATTATGTTTTACATACACTCGGATTTCGAACAGCGGCATTGGATCCTTAAGAACAACGACAGGTTACTAAGATTGTTGCAGGGATCACACGTTGGAAGCACTATGTAGATTTTCTCATTAAATCTTATTATGATCCACATGCATATGAGACAGTTAAGCTTCCAAAAGTTGCACTTCGACATGGCGTAGGAGCCTTTGTCAATGGAGTGCTTCGAACTATATCACGTGATCAGGCTAGAGGCAAATTACTAGAACCAAAACTTGAAGGTGATAGCCGTTCTCAAGCTTGTGCTCTTGCAGACTTATGTTCTCATCCTGTTTGGATGGTTCGGCACTGGCTTTGTCACTTTGGTAGAAGTGAAACTATTGCGCTTATGGATTGGAACAATAAACCACCAACTTATACCCTTAGATCAAATTCTGTAAGAAGGGTTTCAAGAAAAAATCTCTTGGAGACTTTAAATGAGCTTAATGTGATTTCTAAACCATCCTCAGTTTTGGAAAATTTTGTTAGAGTATATGGTGGTTTACAGGCTGTCATTCGAAGGTGGCCTAATGCAAAGGGGACTGTGCTCTGTTCAGGACGAGAGTGGAGTGCTTGTTGTGAAAGTTATTGATCCTCAACCGAGAGACATTATTATCGACTGCTGTGCAGCTCTAGAAGGAAAAGCTTTGAACATGGCAGCTTGCCTGCAGAAGGAAGGGAAAATATTTGTTGTTGATATAAATAAGGGAAAACTCAGCTTATTACAAAATGCTGCTATACACCTGGGAGTTGATGATGTTGTGATTCCAGAGTGCTCTGATCTCTACAGCTATGCTGATAGACATGATCTTTTAGCAGACAAAGTTCTTGTGGATGCTCCTTGCAGTGGATTAGGTGTTCTTTCTAAGAGAGCTGATTTGCGATGGAGAAAGACTTCAACAGACCTAGAAGACATGGTTAATCTCCAATCTATTTTACTTCGTTTAGCAGCAAGGTTAGTGAAGCCAGGTGGTGTCCTTGTCTACAGTATCTGCTCCATTGAACCAGAAGAGAACTATGGGCAAGATGCTATAGTTTGAATTTGATCCAATCACTTGTTGATAGCTCCCTCTCCCACCGTAGCATCGTGTTGGCCTTAATAAGGGTATGAAAGATATGACTCTAGATGATATCATCAATCCGCATGCCTTTCCATCAAGGGAGACAGTTGAACAGCTGCTAGAGTGCCATTTTGCCAAACTACTGCCCTAGACGGCAAGTATTTCGATGGGACTGCCTTTAATCGTAAACCAATTAGCTTCATTAAATTGCCTCGGGTTCAATCAGTGGTGAAAATGACAAACAAGTCATTCCAATACCACGCGCGGCATAACATGAGGATCTCAAACTACAAGTAAAAAGGTAAAAGGTAAACTGGTAAAGGTGGAGGTGAAGAAATGATGGTTACTGCCAACCATTCATGACGACTACCTATTTTTGAGGATCCAATTCAAGAGTGGTGGCATATTTGATCTACCCCTTCAATTTTGGGTAATCAACCGGCACATGATCAGTGGACGTGAGGAATCGGCAAGGCCCTCTTGGCCTATTGGAGTAGGTTGCACCGGGACGGTGCAACGACTTGATGTGAAGGTCTGTTGTGTTCCCCTCTCTCTCTCTACCCCCGCCTTTCCCCTTTGACCCTACCCCTCACCTCCGTTGACCCCGCACCACCCCACCCCTCAGCACGCACCATCCCGCCACCCCCCTCCCCTCCCATCACCGCCAACCCCCTCCCCTCCCCTCACCACCAGCCCCACTCTCTCTCTCTCCCCTCCCTCTCTCTCCTCACCCACCTGCCCACGGCCCCACTGCCTGTCACCCGGTCTCTCTCTCTCTCTCTCTCTCTCTCTCTCTCTCTCTCTCTCTCTCTCTCTCTCTCTCTCTCTCTCTCTCTCTCTCTCTCTCTCTCTCTCTCTCTCTCTCTCTCTCTCTCTCTCTCTCTCTCTCTCTCTCTCTCTCTCTCTCTCTCTTTCTCTCTCTCTCCCCCCCTCCCTCTCTCTCCTCACCCGCCTGCCCACGACCCCACTGCCTCTCACCTGGTCTCTCTCTCTCTTTCTTTTCTCTCTCTCTCTCTCTCTCTCTCTCTCTCTCTCTCTCTCTCTCTCTCTCTCTCTCTCTCTCTCTCTCTCTCTCTCTCTCTCTCTCTCTCTCTCTCTCTCTCCTCCCTCTCTCGCCACTCCCCGCATTCCTCCCTCTCCCTGAACCCCCCGCCACCCCCCTCCCCTCAGTCCCCCACCTGCCCCCTCCCTTCCACGTTTCCCTCTCTCTCTCTCTCTCTCTCTCTCTCTCTCTCTCTCTCTCTCTCTCTCTCTCTCTCTCTCTCTCTCTCTCTCTCTCTCTCTCTTCCCTCCCCTCTCTCTCCTCCCCCGCCACCCCCCTCAGCCCCGGCCAAACCCCTCCCCTACCCTCACCACCATCACCCTCCCCTCCCCTCATCGCCATCCCTCCCCTGCCCTCAGCCCCGCCCCTCAGCATCCTCACCTCAGCGCCCTCACGCCCGCCCTCTCAGGCCCGCACTCTCTCTCTCTCTCTCTCTCTCTCTCTCTCTCTCTCTCTCTCTCTCTCTCTCTCTCTCTCTCTCTCTCTGTCTCTCTCTCTCTCTCTCTCTCTCTCTCTCTCTCTCTCTCTCTCTCTCTCTCTCTCTCTCTCCCCCCCCCCTCTCTCTCTCTCTCTTTCTCTCTCTCTCTCCTCCCCCGCCACCCCCCTCAGCCCAGCCAACCACCTCCCCTCCCCTCACCACCAGCACCCTCTCCTCCCCTCACTGCCAACCCCCTCCCCTCCCCTCAGCCCCGCCCCTCTGCGCCCTCAGGCCCCCCCCTCTCTCTCTCTCTCTCTCTCTCTCTCTCTCTCTCTCTCTCTCCCCTCTCTCTCTCTTCGCCCGCCACCCCCCTCAGCCCTCGCCAACCCCCTCCCCTCCCCTCCCCTCACCACCATCACCCTCCCCTCCCCTCCCCTGATCCCCGCCCCTCAGCGCCCTCACCTTAATGCCCTCATGCCCGCCATCTCTCTCTCTCTCTCTCTCTCTCTCTCTCTCTCTCCCCTCTCTCTCCTCCCCACCACCCCCTCAGCCCCCGCCAACCCCCTCCCCTCCCCTCACCACCATCACCCTCCCCTCCCCTCACCGCCAGCCCTCCCCTCCCCTCAGCCCCTCCCCTCAGCCCCGCCCCTCAGCGCCCTCACCTAAGCGCCCTTAGGCCCGCTCTCTCTCTCTCTCTCTCTCTCTCTCTCTCTCTCTCTCTCTCTCTTTGCGCGGAATTGACAGAAGCACTTAGTGGGAGAAGTGGGTTAACTTTGGATTGGAGGCAGCAATGCTGTCCTTGAAGCTCGGAGGAACTATAGCAGCTGCTTCGGATGTTCAAAGAACACGCTTAACTAGTAAAAAGACAACACGTAGCGGAGAACACAGTCTTGTAGACATAAGCAAGAAAGCTCGGTCGCGCCTATGCTTTAGCGCTTCTACTCGTCCCGTTTCTCAAACCACATCTCCTCCCTCTCATGGACATCAACAACAACACTTTCTCGTTCGAAGGGAAGTATCCAACTACCGTGCATATATCGCTAAGAAAATATACCAACAAGTCCCCCTTGGGAGTGATCTAGTGAACAAAGCACTCACACGTACATATAATGAAATCTGAAGTTCTGTGGACTATGTTCAATGCACAAAAGAGAGCAAGGCCAAAGATTCTCATGTTGTAGAGGCTTTACAGAAAGTTATGCAAGGTTATCTTGTGTAGTTTCTGTTGTTTGGTTGTTAAGGATTGAGTAAGGAGGTGCCTATGCTGATGTGCTGAGTCAGGATAGAGAACATGCATGGGATAGAGAATTGGATTATGTTGCACGTACACTCAGATTTCCAACAACGGCATTGGATCCTTAAGAACAATGACAAGTTACTGAGATTGTTGCAGGGATCACACACTGGAAATAGTATGTAGATTTTCTCATTAAATCTTATTATGATCCACATGCATATGATCGCATGGAGCCCCTTCTACGGCAGATCCTGCATTTAGGAGTTTATGAGCTTGTGAAAATGGGGACTCCACCTCATGCTGGTGTCAATGAGACAGTGAAGCTTGCAAAAGTTGCACTTCGACATGGTGCAGGAGCCTTGGTCAATAAGGTGCTTCGAACTCTATCACGTGATCAGGCTAGAGGCGAATTACTGGAACCAAAAGTTGAAGGTGATAGACGTTCTCAACCTCGTGCTCTTGCAGACTTATGTTCTCATCCTGTTTGGATGGTTCGGCCCTGGCTTTGTCACTTTGGTAGAAGTGAAACTATTGCGCCTATGGATTGGAACAATAAACCATCAACGTACAGCCTTAGAGCAAATTTTGCAAGAAGGGTTTCAAGAAAAAATCTTTTGGAGACTTTAAATGAGCTTAATGTGATTTCTGAACCATCCTCAGTTTTGGAAGATTTTGTTAGAGTATCTGGTGGTTTACAGGTTGTCATTCAAGGTGGCCTAATGCAAAGGGGACTGTGCTCTGTTCAGGATGAGAGTGGAGGGCTTGTTGTGAAAGTTATTGATCCTCAACCGGGAGACATTATCATCGACTGCTCTGCAGCTCTAGGAGGAAAAGCTTTGAACATTGCAGCTTTCCTGCAGAAGGAAGGGAAAGTATTTGTTGTTGATATAAATAAGGGAAAACTCAGCTTATTACAAAATGCTGCTATACACCTGGGAGTTCACCATGTTGTGATTCCAAAGTGCTCTAATCTCTGCAGCTATGCTGATAGACATGATCTTTTAGCAGACAAAGTTCCTGTGGATGCTCCTTGCAGTGGATTAGGTGTTCTTTCTAAGACAGCTGATTTGCGATGCAGAAAGACTTCAATAGACTTGGAGGACATGGTTAATCTTCAATCTATTTTACTTCGTTCAGCAGCAAGGTTAGTGAAGCCAGGTGGTGCTTTTGTCTACATTACCTGCTCCATTGAACGAGAAGAAAACCATGGGCAAGATGCTATAGTTTGAATTCGATCCAATCACCTGTTGATGGCTCCCTCTCCCACCATAGCATCACGTTGGCCTTAATAAGGGTATGAAAGATATGACTCTAGATGATATCATCAATCCGCATGCCTTTCCATCAAGGCAGACAGTTGGACAGCTACTAGAGTGCCATTTTGCCAAACGGATGCCCTAAATGGCAAGTATTTCGATGGGACTGCCTTTAATCGTAAACCAATTAGCTTCATTAAATTTCCTCGGGTTCAATCAGTGGGGAAAATGAAAAATAGGTCATTCCAATACCACACGCGGCATAAAATGAGGATCTCAGACTACAAGTAAAAAGGTAAAAGGTAAACTGGTAAAGGTGGAGGTGAAGAAATGATGGTTGCTGCCAACCATTCATGACGACTACCTATTTTTGAGGATCCAATTCAAGATTGATGGCATATTCCACCCCTTCAATTTTGGGTATTCAACCGGCACATGATCAGTGGACGTGAGGAATCGGCAAGGCCCTCTTGGCCTATTGGAGCCTATAAAAGCAAGGGATTTGTGTTCATTGGGGATACAATTCAGATATACACATTTGCATACGTGCGTACAGAGGTCCTCTCTTGGCACTTTGTGGCTTCAAGCCTACTGTAGGAAGTCACTCTGTGGTGTGAATACAGAGCGTGGGCTTCCCAGTGGAGGGCTACTAGCACTATAGTGTGAAGAGAGTGGCTTGGTTGTCATTTTGTGTGAATCTGTGTTACTTTTATGCTCTGTTCCTTAGAGGAATTCTTCACCATTTGTATTGATTAGTACTAGTCTGCATATAATTGGTCCCTTATGCTGATTAAAAGAATCCATTGTATTGATGTTGTTTAGTCCTGGAGTGGCATGTTAGCCATGAGCATGAACTTTTGAGCATCACTTTGACCTATCTTGTAATCATCTGATTCGAACTAAGGAGTGGATGGTCTTCTTTATGGTCATTTTGTCATTAATATTTTCTTGAGTATTCACAATTCTGTGCAATCATTGACATCTGCCTGCTCACAGAATTGTTAAAGGGTACACTTCCCTAAAGAGAACCCCCCTTGAGTAGTGGACGTACTCGAGTGCTTGCTGCTTGTTCCTGTTAAAAGTAGATACCCCAGTACCTCCTCTACACACGTGTTGAAAACCAAACAAGGAGAAACCTAAAGAGATTAAGGTCAGATGGAGGAGGTGATTACTTCTCAAATGAGTTTGATGCATTCTTGTAGGGTGGAGGAATCAAGAGAGAAATTACCACAAGGTATACCCCTCAGAAAAATGGGGTGGCAAAGAGGAGAAATAGATTAATTGTTGAAACAGCTAGGTCAATGTTAAATGTAAAAAAAAAAACCTAATTACTTGTGGGCAAAGAGTATATCTACTACCACTTATCTTGTAAACAGGTTTCCATCCAAATCTCTTGATGGGATGACCCCATATTAAGCATGGCATGGTAGAAGACCTTCAATTGATCATTGCAGGATCTTTGGATGTGTAGCTTATGTACATATCCCTTCTTAGATAAGAGGTAAGCTAGACCCTAAGGCAGAAGTGCATCTTCATAGGGTATGACTTGAATGAGAAAGGATATAGGTTCTACAACCCTTCAAACAAGGGATTCATGGTCAATAGAGATGTTGTGTTTGATGAGAATGACTCTTGGTTTGATAGTGAATGTAAGAAAGTAAAACTACCTTATGACTTGGAAGAGGAGTTTCTAAGCCTCACTAAGGAGGAGTCTACTCAGAATGGAGACATGAACTCAGATGATGAAGATCTCATCAACCTAGAAGAGTTCAAGGCATGGAAGTCCAAAGGTAAAGTCAAGATGAAGAAATTGGAGGATATACCTGAATCATCCAACGAAGCAATTAGGAGATCACAAAGGGAGAGCAAGAAGCCAATCAGATATGGGTATGAAAATTCCTTAGTAACTAAGCACTCTATTTATCTTGCAAAATACTTGTCATTTGAGGAACCATCATCATCTGAAGAAGCAAAGACCAAGGCAAAATGGAAGGAAGCTATGGATGAGGAAATTGAAGCACTCAAGGAGAATGATACTTGGAAGCTAGTTCTAAAGAAGAAGTATATGAAGGTAATTGGTCGTAGATGGATATATAAGATCAAAAGGAATTTTGATGGATCAATAAGCAAGTACAAAGCTAGACTTGTGGCTAAGGGTTTTGTACAAACCCAAGGAGTTGATTGTGAAGGAACCTTCTCACCTATACCCAAAATGCCTACCATCAGGGTATTGGTAAGTGTGGCTGCATAAAATAATTGGAACATGTATCAATTGGATGTAAAAAATGCATCTGTAAATGGATGGATTTTAGAGGAGGTGTACATGTCTCAACCTCCTCGTTATGAGGATCCAGACAAGGTAACATATGTATGTAAATTGAACAGAGCTCTTTATGGATTGAAGCAGGAACCTAGGGCATGGAACCATAGGTTGACTACTTATCTTTAGGATCAAAGATTTATCATGAGCAAAGTAGATACATCTTTGTTTATCAAAAGAAGTAATTCAAAGGTAATATACCTATGTGTATATGTGGATGATATCATACTCACAAGTAATGATGCTAATGGCATCAAACAGATTAAGAATCAGATGAAGCAGGAGTTCAAAATTAGTGACCTTGGATCACTAAAATACTTTCTTGGACTTGAGTTATTCTATACTAACTCTAGAATTTATATTACTCAGAGGAAGTATATATAGGACATGTTGAAGTTTCATTTGCAGGATGCCAAAGTTGCAAGTTTTTCAATGGAGGTAAATCAAAAAGCTAAGTCCTCATGAAGGTGATGTGCTTGAAAACATTGTAGGTTACCAAAGCCTAGTGGGAAGCTTGAACTATGCTACCTTGACACGGATTGATATTGCTTATGGAGTAAGTGTTCTCAGTCAGTTTATGCACAAACCTAGGGCACCTCATTTGGAAACTGCTAAAAGTATTTTGAAGTACCCTAAGGGCACTTAAAATCAAGGATTCTACTTTCCTTATACCTCAGACTTGGACATCAAGGTATACTCAGATGCAGATGGGGCGGAATGCAAAGATGATAGAAGAAGTACCTAAGGATACCTATCTTTTGCAAGTAACAAACCTATATCAAGGCCTTCAAAGAAGCAACCTATTGTTGCTTTATCTTCTACAGAGGTAGAGTATAGAAGATTGGTCAATGCTACTCAAGAGGCCATATGGATCATATTATTGTATATAGATTTAGGTTTACATAGTACATCTCCAATGATTTTTGGAGACAATACCAACTCACTACATCATGCAGCTAATCCCATTTATCATGCTAGGACCAATCATATAGAGATCCACTATCATTATGTAAGAGAAAAGCTATTGAGCAAGGAAATGTAGTTAGCCTATGTGTCAACAAATATTCAATGTGTAGACTTATTGACTAAAGCTTTAGATGGTACAAAGCTTTGCAGGTTTAAGTCAATGATTGGAGTGCAGGACATTCATGAAGATTGAAGATGAAGACCAAGCCAAAATGTTTGGCTTGAGGGGGAGTTGTTGGTGCATAGTGCAAGCCTACACATTTGGCTAGAAGATTCATGAACAATTGAAGCTCCATAGAAACCATTTCTAGAGGATTTTATCCATTACATTTGTAAAAGTTAGTTTTCAACTTGGAAGAGTCTTTGTAACTCTCAACAAACTCATGGAGTTTATTAATAGAAAAGTCACGACTTTATGTTAGAGAGAATAACTCCTAGATTGGTGGATTACTTTCAGAGAGAGCCAAAAGTTGAATTCAAATTCAAAATTGAATGTAGCACTTATAAAAGTGACTTGAAAAAAGTCATGGGCAGAAGAGGTCTCAATTCTAGAGTTTTCCATTGCCATATTGTATGAGAGTGAGGTCTACATTGTAGCCTACACCATTTATCATCATTAGGCTATGATTGTCAATCCTATGATCATGTACAAAATTGTTCATTAATACAATAGATCTACATTGTTCATCTATGATCTCTCTGTTATAGTCTTTCATCCTCAACTTGGAAGTAGTCTATTTTGATTCAATCTTTTCTTACATCATTTCCAAAGTACATAGGCACTTGCATAGTGTTTATTTGGAAGCTAAGAGGGCCCACAATGCAACTTTGAAGCTACAAGGGGCTGGTACAAAGTAGGATTTGGCAATACCTACTCATTTATTGGAGTCTCCATCTATCTATCCCAACATAAAGTAGTGAATGCATCCATTTGTCATCATCCCTAACCCTATTTAGTGTGTGAGCTAGAAAATCTTCATCATCAATAAAATGTTCTATGGATGCTAAGGAATCTCCAATCTTTAAACTTTAAGGATGTGGTCATTAGTGGTGGTATATGATGGCTTTATTACGTTACTCATATTTTTCTTGAGTCCAATCTTTGAAGCATTAATGGAGGCTAAATATAATCTCTCAATAGCCATGGACACCTTATTGGATCATTCTAAGTCTTTGATATGTCCAATCATTATATTATTGATGTATTATGATAGGATGAGTATGACTCCTTTACCTCTTTTAGTCTGCGCCAATATTTCCCTTGATTGTGGGTGAGTGGGTGGTTATGCATATCGGGGCCTAGGCTCAACTTCAGTAACTAATGTCAATAGCATCTTTCCCATGGAGAAATCACTATTTTGAAATCTATCATTTTGATAGTTTCCTTTCTCAATATTCTCTATGTAGGGAGCATATGCAATTGTTTCTCAATCTTATCTCGTCCTGAAGAACCCACAAACTATGTTGGAATAATTCAAACTGGAAATTATTACCTTATTATATTGTTTTCTTCATATGTGTTGAGATATTGACTTTTATCTTGAAAATTCCACTTATGAATGCTCATAAAATTTGCGTGTGTGCCCAATTCTTTTTTTGTACATTTTGTAGCTCCAAATTATTTCTTTGATGTAGTCAAAGAATACCTAATACCTCGAAGTATTGTACCTATCGGGGAATGAAAAAACACCCATATGGAGCTTTTGGAGGTTCTAGACCCTATTAGGGTAGTTTTTGTTAGATATGCTCAATAATCCACCCTCATGTGATCACAAATGATCCATGGTGCTCTAAGTTGTAAGGCCCCCATTATGAGGAGAAGCCATTATGAGAGCCCGGACATTTGTGGAACCCTAACTTCCAAGTTAGATGAGGTCTATGTGTGACCATTGATGGTTGTAGATGATATTTTTTAGCATAGCCATTAGGTTAGGTAGGGCATAAGCTTCCAGGCCATTGGGTTTCCATTTAAGGTGAAAATAAAGGCCTTGTGGCATCGTGCAGTTTCCCCATAGAACCTTAATGGGGGGAGTGCAGAGGGGGGCTTGCCCCCTTCTGGGGGGTCCAAGGGGCCTATCCACTCGGCTCGTAGGGCCGAGACGGTAGGACTTTTGGTCGTGGAGATATTGTTGAATCCTATATTTTATCGACTATTTTGTATCTCTCGACTACGTTTATCTATACCGAACTGCCTTATAAAAGCTATATAAGCACGACCAAGGTTGAGCTTTACATAGCATTGTGCACTAGTAAGCCCTTCATCTAGAGTCTGTCTAGATCGCCTTCTAAGCTCCACATTGGGAGCCCACAGGTGGACAACACCATCATTGTAACTGCATTATGCTCCGCAATCAGAGAATTTGAGTTCTCTATCTCTCAGTCTGCATTTATCTTTGTCTATGTTTTTCTCTCTAATATGTCTATAGGTCTATTCCGCTGTGCTTTTATTTTCTTACAATTTTCATAGTGGTCTAGGCTCACCATTTTGCCTTTAGCACACATCTTAGATCATGAGAATCTAGTGTAAAAAAACGAGATATGTAGAGAGTTCTAAAGCATTCAACTCGGTTAGTTCTACATGGGTTTGCAAACTCTATAAGATGGATCATCTATTCTTTTTTCTCTCTAAATCTGTCCATACATGTACCTTTGCTATTAATAACTTCACGCAAGTTTCCCAAGGATAATAGTCAAGATATTAACGCCAAGTTGGGATTATGAGAAATAAAAAACAAGTGGAATCACCTCAAATATATAGTTTAATTTGAAGATACAACATAACAAAAGAAAGTGCTAGAAAATGAGCTCATTGCATACATAGGGAGTGAGCAATGGCTACCTAAAAACCAAGCATAAGATAGAAATTGGAAATCTTAGCAAGGGGATATATAAGATTCCCAAAAGTTTAGACTAACTTTGAAAGATAGTAGGACTCATGCAAATCTACAGACAACTTGGTTCCATGCAATGACGGATAGGGAAAAAGTGTTCCCTACACTTTATGAGCAATCATTCAATTAGCCACCCAACGTTTTCCTGAGCTATGAAATAGGACATTAATTGAAACGTATTGGTAGTTGTAATCCTTTATTTGAAGCATCCGAATGATACGTAAACATTTCATCCATTCCCTTAACATTTGAGGTAATGATTAACAATTGAGTTTTACTAAGATGGTATGGGATGCTTATGACTAGAACTAGATTTCATTCCATGCTTGTTACCTCATGCATGTCTTAGCTCAAAAAGAATAAGATATTGTATACAATTCTAGTAGTGAGCCTAAGTATAAACCACATTTCAGGAGTATGGCTAAGTTGGTGGTGCAAAATGCTTTATCACTGATTTAACCATAGGTTGAAGTTTTGCTACTAATATATTTATAAATAATCAAAGTACATTGGTAAGAAAGAAGGATGCATTGTTTTTGTTGTGCTTACATTAACAATACTTAGGTTGAGTATCATGATTTTAAGTAGAGAACATTTATTAGAGAGGTCAATTTCCATAATGTGTTCACATAGTAAAGTATTCCAACCTTTGTTTCACACAAGATCTACCTTGTGAGATGCCCAAAGATTTTTGTGAAGCTTTTTGCAAAAAACTAAGGATTACAACCACCACGTGCTAGAGAGATGACTCTCCTCCCAACCTTATGCCTATATATGTACTTGCTCGAATCAACAAGGACCACAAATGTAACTAGAATCCACAAGTGCATGCGCAATCTCCTCCACTAGAGTCTATTAGTGGTTGGAGTGATCTCGACCACTGCTTTAGCACCTTCCACTAGAATCCACTAATGGTTGGTGTACTCGCCACTTGAGTTAAGTCTCGCTAGACCCAAGTTAACTCATGTTAACTTGAGTAAGAATGCTCTAGAGCTGCTTGGGCACAAATGTCTCCCCATGCTCCCCATGGGGATTGAACCCAAAGCCTCCTTCTTCACAACCTTGAGATTTAACCATTAGGCTAAGTAGATCACTTGTTTAAGAGAGCACACGAACTTATGGTGAAGTCTAGTCTCGAGATCGTTGGTCATACACATGAGTCACCAAACAGTGTTTGATTTTAGATTAGCCTCAACCGATCAAACTCTTAGATCATAGACTTACTCTATTACACTTTGGAATAGGTTCCTTTTGATGATTGATCTCACTTCACATTGCTTTTCACATCCTTAAAACACATGAATGCCATAGCTAGGGATTTTTATCACATCACTCCTAAGGAAGAATTCTTACCATATTTTGGTAATGTGTAGTTTAAGTGCAATTAGGAGCATTAAGGAACTTGTTTTCGTCTTTAGCATATTTTCCCATTACGTTTCTATGTATGCAAATGAGCCCAATGGAAAATTTACTTTGGTACATTCCAAAAATTAAAATACCTTTTGTATTTTGCTTGCAATCCTACTATTATTCCTTGTATTTTTTGTGTGTGCTATGACTCCCTAAACTCTAACATAGATGAGTTCAGGTGAACAATAAGGGTAAATATGTTTTCCTCTAGCACATGTAGATAATAAAGCATGGATATTTAAAACATTTTTTTCTCAAAGCGCTTGTCAATGTATTTAACTCAAAGAATAAGTAATGAGTTCTATTTCTTTTTTGAAAGACCTAGAAGTAACATATGCTTACATAATATATTGTTTTCTACGGTACAATTCATCTTCTATTTCTAAAGGAAATATATTTTGACACTTGAATATGGTTGGACACTAAAGATTAAATCAGCTAATCAATTGAAAGCTTAAGAAATAAATCCAAATTAGGAGAAACACTATCATTTACTATATTTACTTTGCATTCAAGATAGGGACGAGATTAAGACTTAACTTATTAGTATTTTTTTAGTCTTCACATAAGAGTCACCTAAGAGTTACTCCAGCGTCATGTTTCAAATTAAAATCCCTCTCATTTGAGGTCCTCCTTGAAATCCACATATATATGAGTGCATAGCAAGAACTAAGTACTTTCGCAGTTTAGCATGCCTTAAAAAATGTGTCAATGTGGCCAAGGTGGATCTGTAGAGAGAAATAGTTCTTACGACTAAGCAATAGGTAAAGTTAGTTTAGGGACTTGGTGATTGCACGTGGTAGTTTAGGTTGTTAAGATATCCGAAATGCAGGCCATCATTGTCTTGAGGAAATTTGGAAAAGAATCTCCAAAAATCGTTTAAGGTTTTCAAGATGATCTGCAAACAGTTGACATGATGAATGTGTCTCAAAGAAGACAATTCATGATTTCAGACAACATTTGGAGGAATTCATTGTCAGATGCTTGCGGCATGTAGGCCATCATTCTTTAGTATAGGTAATTGAGGAAATCCTTAGAATCTCTGTAGTAGTTTGATTGCAGTTTTACGGTAAATAGTTCAGAATTAGAGCTAGGAAATCTTGACTCGGCTAGGTTTTTTTTCTAGAGATTTTTTGATTCTTGCAACATATAAGGAGAATACAAAAGAGATATTATCCAAGTACATGCTTATTCGACAAAGAAAAAGTCCCTTGAAGGAGAGTACTGATATCAGAGTACATTTGAAAGTATTTTTTGTTCGATGTATGAGTCAATTTTACATAGTTAAGGTACTAATCCTAATGCCCATCATTTTAAAGCATGTATTATTCAAGACATCGGTAATCAGTTCTGTATTTTTTCTTAAATAGTTTTGTAGTACATAACTGTAGAATATTTTCACTCGGCTCAGGTAGTTTTCTAGAGACTATTCTTTCCTTTTTCTACTTGTAAGGAAAATGCAGAGTTGATTTTCCTTGAAGATTAACATCGGGGATGATTTTTAGTTTCGAAAGTCGCTCTACGGGAATAGGATCTCCTTAGTTTCGAAAGTCGCTCTACATTAATTGACTTCCTTTCAAGATTAACATCGGGTATTAGTTTTAGATTCTTTCTACGGGAATTGGATCTCCTACACATGTGGACTAAAGCAGAAATAAAGCAGAAATGAATGGTTTCATGTGTTCCTTCGGAATGTTTAACTCCTTCGCCTGTAAGACATCTGGCGATTGAAGTGCAGATAAGAATACTTTCGTGAGTACAAAGTGATATTCTCGTTTCCTAATTACTCCCCTAGCAGCCATCTGAGTATTGTAAAGACCTTCAAAGAGTGTGTTAAAGAAGCTATTAAGGTGGAAAAGGTGCTTCTGTTCATAGAACTCGTGTTCAATCTGATGGATGAATGCGAGACTTGTTCAGTGAATACGTGCGAGCCATTGGGTTGTGAAGAGAGCTGGATTTTGGGCCATGCTTGTGTTGGCTTTCGAGGACTAATACGCTCTTGCTCGTTGAAATTGGGAATCTAGCATGTACTTATTTCAAAAAAGAGGAGCTCTTTGTAGATCTCGGATTCTAAAATATTATGTTCCTATTAGAGGATTATATTCTTCTAAAAAAGAGTAGCTTTTCCTCAATCCCTCATTCTAAAATATTATATTCTGTTTTCTTTCTGGAGATCGACTGGGACAATAGGGTTAGCTGGCAATGTACTTTCCAAGTCACCTCAGGCCCACAGCATACAAGGACACCTGATCTCTATCATAAAGACATAGCTTGAACAAAACTAATTGTCACCATATCACATCTCATGGACGTATGCACATCTCAAGTGAATGAATAAGATGGTTATTTGTGTTCCCTTCACCTCAAATGATATTCATCGTCCTGCAAGGCATGAGTACTGTCCTCACGTAATCAACAAAAACAAGAATGTCACTCACGGTATGGATGACGTTCATGAGATCCACCCAGAAGAAGACATTCACAGATTCCGATTTCAGACAATGGGAAGTAAACACCACGTCACGCAGGACAAACACTCAAGCCCCTTTCTGCACAAGAATCCCCCAACATTAACCAATTGAAACTTTACACAAATGAATCCAGAATAGAAGGAATAATATCATTTACTATATTAATCTCCATTCAAGATAGGAAAGAGGTTGAGACTTAACTTATTCATATTTTTTCACTCCTCACCTAAGAGTCGCCTAAGAGTTACTCCAGTATCATGTCTCAAATTGAACTCCCTCTCATTTGAGATCTTGGTTGAAGTTCATATACATATGAGTGCGTAGCAGGAACTAAGTACTTTTGAGATTTAGGATGCCTTCGAAAATGTGTTAGTGTGGCCAAAGTGAATCTGTGGAGAGCAATAGTGCTTCGAAGTAGGCAAGAGGTAAAGTAACCTTAAGCCTTCGGTGATTGCATCTGTTTGCTTTGGTTGTTAAAATATTCAAAATGCAGGCAATCATTGTCTTGTAATGAATTTGAAAGCGTGTCTCCAAAAATCCCTCAAGGTTTTTAAGATGATCTGCAAAACTTGACATGGTGAAAGTTAAGTTCACATGGTGAAGTTCTCTCATAGAAGGTGTCATCGTTTCGTCCGTTAACTTGACATGGCGAAGGTGTCTCAAAGAAGACAGGTCATGATTTCAGACTACATTTGGAGTAATTCATTGTGAGATGCTTACGAGATGGAGCCCATCATAATTTAGTATAGATAATTGAGGAAATCCTTTAGAATCTCCGTAGTCATTTGATTGCAGTTTATGGTAAATCGATGAGAATGAGAGCTAGAAAACCTTGACTCGGCTGGGTTGGTTTTCTATAGAGTAGTCTTTATTCCTGCAACATATGATGAGAATACAGAAGAGATATTATACACGTACATGCATATTCGACAAGGCACAAGTTTCTTGAAGGAGAGTATGATCTCAGACTACGTTTGAAAGGATTTTTTGTCCGAGGCATGCCTCGATTTTAGATGGTTAAGGTACCAATCCTAATGCCCATCATTTTCTACTATGGATTATTAAGGAGATCCTTCATCAGTTCTGTATTTTTTTCTTAATAAGGTTTCTAGTACATAACTGTAGAATATGTTCAGTCGGCTCAGGTGGTTTTCTAGAGAGTATTCTTTCTTTTTTCTTATAAGGAAAATGCAGAGAGCTATTTAACAAAGACATGCGGGTGTTTAGATTGTTACGTTAATTGACTACCTTTGAAGATTAACATCGGGATGAGTTTTAGATTCGTTCTACGGGAATTGGATCTCCTACACATGTGCACTAAAGCAGAAATGAATGGTGTCCTGTGTTCCTTCGGAATGTTTAACTCCTTCGCCTGTAAGACATCTGGCGATTGAAGTGCAGATGAGACTACTTTCGTGAGTACAAAGTGATCTTCTGGATTCCTAATAACTCCCCTAGCAGCCATCTGAGTTTTTTATTTATTTATTTATTTATTTAAAAAAGGAAGTTCGGCCTTAACCTAATCTCCCAGACATTAATTAAAATAAAGAAAAAAAGTTACAAGTGGATGGGACTAGTGCCCATGGGACCCCCCAAATCCCACAATGCAGGGGAGGAGTATGGCAAGCTAGAGGGCGTTAGAAATGAGGTGGATAAATTTATCATCACCCTCATGTGGGATCCATTTGGGTTTCAACTTGTTGTTTTCAAGGAGATAAATACAATGATGTCTAAACGGTGGAGATCTCTTATCTCGGGAGATTCTTTTTCGTAGGAGAAACAAGGATTTCTCGATCGACCATTCCTTAGGAGTTTGGCCAAAATTGACAGCACATCGCTCCCTCCAAATCTTCCAGAGAGTCTCACCTCTGATGGCATTCCACAACCTCGATGAGCAACCTGCTGCCTCACCCAACATCACCTGTTGCCAGTTGATTTGGCTTGTGAGTCTCAATATTCGGGTCACGTGATGCCAAGCTTCGGGTCACGTGATGCCATCTGAGTATTGTAAAGACATTCAAAGAGTGCCTTAAAGAAGCTATTAAGGTGGCGAAGGTGCTTCTGTTCATAGAACGCATGTTCAACCTGATGGATGAATGCGAGACTTGTTCAGTGAATACGTGCGAGCCATTGGGTTGTCACGAGAGCTGGTTTTTGGGCCATGCTCTTCTTGGCTTTTGAGGACTAATACGCTCTTGCTCGTTGAAATTGGGAATCTAGCATGTACTTACTTCAAAAAAGAGTAGGTCTTTCTAGGTCTCGGATCCTAAAGTATTATGTTCCTATTAGAGGATTATATTCTTCTAAAAAAGAGTAGCTTTTCCTCAATCCTTCATTCTAAAATATTATATTCTTTTTTCTTTCTGGAGATCGATTGGGACAATAGGGTAACCTGGCAATGTACTTTCCAAGCCACCTTAGGTCCACAGCGTACAAGGACACCTGAACTCTGTCATAAAGACATAGCTTGAACAAAACTTATTGTCGCCATATCACATCTCATGGACGTATGCACATCTCAAGTGAAGGATAAGATGCTTATTTGTGTTCCCTTCACCTCAAATGATATTCATCGTCCTCCAAGACATGAGTACAGTCCTCACGTAATCAATAAAAACAACAATGTCACTCGCGGTACGTTCATGAGATCAACCCAGAAGAAGACATTTGCAGATTCCGATTTAAGAGAATGGAAGTAAACACCACGCTACGCAGGACACTAATTGATTCATCGTGTTTTCGAAGCTCCAGTCAGTGGCATATTGCATGGTCATTGTTCTGATCAGTATTCTAACTTTTATGGTTGGCCTGTAACGAAGCTGGCAACATATTCGCTGTTGAATGTCTGCGACTATAACTCAACTAAATGCTACGAGCACGATAGCTAAACCACATCCTTCGACATATGCAGTGCTCAATCCTCTTCCTCATGCACACAGCCCAGTCAAATGAAACCAGCAAAATCAATAAAAAATGAAACATGAATAAAAAAAGGTTTGAATGAATTAACTTTCTGTTTTTGTTTGTTATTGAATCTATGGCCCACAAGAAAAGGCGTTTTCTCTTTGAGGGGAAAAAAACCTGAATTTATTTAACCCTTGATTTTTGTAGTTTCCTTTCTCAATATTCTCTTTTTAGGAGCATACTGAATTATTTTTGAATCTTATCTCCTCCACTACAACATAACAAGGGCATACTGACGTTGTGCATACCAACGGTCATGCCTGGGCATTGGTATGACCGTTGAAAATGCTTGAAAAACCATGGAAACAATATATGCATTGAAAATTACTACGTCAGTATGAGTGTCTGTATAAGCATCAGTATGAGCATTGGTAGTTGCCCTGATTTACCGAGGCTCATACCGACACTCATACCGGCGCTTATATCGATGTAGTCTTTTAAGAGGACCAA
This sequence comes from Ceratopteris richardii, assembly GCA_020310875.1. Classification (NCBI taxonomy): domain Eukaryota; kingdom Viridiplantae; phylum Streptophyta; class Polypodiopsida; order Polypodiales; family Pteridaceae; genus Ceratopteris; species Ceratopteris richardii. Next base: position 17,205,645 of record CM035441.1, read on the forward strand.
AGAGTGAAAATCCGACATTAGTCGCATTTTGAAATAAAAATTGCTATTGTCGAGTTTGCACGCACGAGTTACATCTCTCTCTTTCTCTCTCGCTTTCTCTCTCTCTCTATGCACACCTCTCTATTTCTCTGTATCTGAAATTTCGGTAAGTATCGCACATACTGTAGTTCTCTTTTCTCTTTCTTTATGTTTTCCCTTTTCTAATTTCTCTTCTCTTTATTTTTGCAAGAGCTTTTGGCATCAGGTCTTTCGAATTTGACGAAGGACAACATTAAGTGGACTTTGACGACAACAATCCAAACAATTACATTGATGTAAGTGATTCTTTTGTTTTCGATTGACATAGAGAGAGAGAGAGAGAAATGAAAGAAAGAGAGAGATCTAGAGAAACATAAAGAGAGAGAGAGAGAGATGAAAGAAAGAGAGAGATCTAGAGAAACATAGAGAGAGAGAGAGAAAGAGAGATACATATACATATACATACACACCCACATATGTATACACACACATATGTGCATACACACACGCATATGCATACATACATACACACACATATGCATATACATACACACATGCATATACATACATACATACACACATGCATATCCATACTTACATACATACACATGCATATACATACACACATGCATATGCATACATACATACACACACAAGTTGCATATACATACACACATGCATATACATACCCGCACATGTATACATACATAAACACACATATGCATATACATATGCACATGCATATACATACACACATATGTGCATACACACACATGCATATGCATATACACATACACATATGCATATGCATACACACATGCATATGCATACATACATGCATACATACACACAGAAGTTGCATATACATACACACATGCATATACATAAATACATACATACATACATACACACATGCATATGCATATACATACATACATACACACATGCATATACATACATACTCATGTATACATACATACACACACATATGCATATACATACACACATATGTACATACACACATACACATGCATATGCATACAAACATGCATATGCATACACACATGCATATGCATACACACATACACACATGCATATGCATACATACATACACACACAAGTTGCATATACATATGCACATGCATATGCATACATACATACACACATGCATATGCATATAAATACATACATACACACATGCATATACATACACACACATGTATACATACATACACACACATGCATATACATACACACACATGTATACATGCATACATACATGTACACA
>CM035441.1:17209450-17364450 GCA_020310875.1 Ceratopteris richardii
CAATTTAATTATTGAATTTGTTTGTGTTAAGCACATCATGTATGTTCATCCAACATTTTGCATATTTATTATAGGAGTTGGCACTGGGTCATTCTTTGATGCGAACCGAAGGAGCTCACGGATGGATTGGCTGCACTGTTGCAAGACTTAGAGGGACGTGGTGCGATCATTTCATGGGAGAATCTACAATGAGGTAAACTTATAGCTTGGTTTCTTATTTATAGTTGTTGTTTATAAATATCATGTCAATTTGTCTCATTTTATGCATATGCTTTATTGCAGGATTGTATGTGCAAAGGTTTTGATCCCCTTGAGTATATGTATGGTAGTGCTTTGCCACAATTTTGTATTACACTCATAGGTGGCAATGGTGCACCATAATTTTGTATTTGGTTCTTATATGGAAGTTATTTGTCACATTTTGTATTTGGTTCCTATATGGAAGTGTTTTGCCACACTTTTGTACATGCTTCATTTATGGAATATACAACTTTTTTGTACATGATTTATGGTTCATTTTGCTCATCTCTTTTGTGTCCGATAGTACATAACATGTACTCGGTTTTCTTTGGGCAGAGTGTATTGTCTTCTGCTAAACAACATCATGGTAATGTTGTAGTAGCAAAGACAAGACACTTTTCCCAAAAAAAAAAATTTGTAGATATGGTCGTCGGTATAAGCAACCGTACTCCCAGCAGGTCCCCAGTATAAGCGACAATACTCACAAGAGTGTCATTGGTATAGGCATCAGTATGAGGATCAAAAATACGGATGCTCATATCGACGCTTATACCGATGCCTATACCAATGCCTATACCGGTGCCTATACCAGGCACCTATATCAGCGCTTTAGTTTCGATGCACATATCGACAGTTACATCGACGTCGGGGCCAAAATGTGCCCGTTCAATTTCCTCAGTAAAAGCCTCGGTATACGCTCGATATGTTGTAGTGCTCCTTAAGACTCCATGAAATGTTTTGTAATAATTGAAATTCAAAATTATTGCCTTATTATATAGTTTTCCTGATATGTGTTGAGATGTGTTCTTCTATCTTCAAAACTCCACTTATGAATGGTGATATGGCGTGCATGTGTGATAAATCCATTTTTTGTACTCTTTTTGCTGCAAATCATTTCTTTGATATAGTCCAAGAGTACCCAATACCTCAAAGTACTGTAGTATGACTATTGCGGAACGAGGAACCACCCTATATTGGAGCTTTTGGAGGTTGTAGACCCTCTTAGGGTAGTTTTCATAGTGGTTTGCTCTCACCATTTTACCTTTAGCTAACATCTTAGATCTTGAGAACCTAGTGTAAAAAAACTAAATATCTAGGAAATTTGAAAGCGTTCAATTGGATATTTGTACATGGAGTTACGAACTCTAGAAGATAGATCATCTATTCTTTTTTCTCTCGACATATGTCCATATATATAGCTTTGCTATTAACAACGTCACTAAAGTTCCCCAAACATAATAGTCGAGAAACTCATACCAAGCTGTAATTATGAGAAATAAAAAACAAAAGAAAATTGAAGATACACCTCAACAGAAGAAAGTGCTACAAAACAAGTTCACTGCATACATAGGGAGTGAGCAATGGCTACCTTAAATAAAAGCATAAGATAGAAATTGGAAAGCTTCGAAGGGGGGGGGCGGGTGGCGATATATAAGCTTCCTAAAGAGTATCTTTGAAAGAGAGTAGGACTCATGCAAATCTACGCACAACTTGGTTCCATGCAATGATGGTTAGGGAAAAAGTGTTGCGCTACACTTTATGAGAAATCATGCAATAAACCACCTAACATTTTGTTGAGCTACGAAGTATGATTGGTTGAGCCATTCGTTGAACGTTTTCGACTAATATATCTCGAAAAATTGAAGCACATTGGTAACAAAGAAGAATGCATTGTTTGGTGTTCACATTAACAATACTTAGGTTGACTATGATGATTTCAAGTAGAGAATAAGTACTAGAGAGGTCAATCTCTGTAATGTGGTCACATAGTAAAGTTTTGCCAACCCTTGTGCTTGCAATCCTACAATATATTTTGTTTTGTATTGTTTATGTGTGCTATAACTCCTTAAACTCAAACATAGGTGAATTAAGAAGAACAAGAAGGGTAAAAATATTTCCCTCTAGCACATGTAGATAAAAAAGTATGGATGTTTAAAATATTTTTTGTCAAAACGCTCTTCATTATATTCTGCTCAAAGAAGAAGTAATGAGCTCTATTTTCTATGAAACAAAGTTTTGAAAGACCTAGAAGTAACATATGCTAACGTAGTATATTGTTTTCTAAGATATGATTCATCTGTTTTCCTAAAGGAAACATATTTTGACACTTTAATATGCTTGGACACTTGTAATCAAGGTAATTGATTAGTAAAGTATTGAGCCCGTCAAAGTCATATTGGTCAAAGTCAACATGGTCAAAGTAAAAAAATTCAAAGTCAAAGTGGTCAAATTCAACATGGTCAAGGTCAAAGTCAAGATGGTCAAGGTCAAAGCATTCAAAGTTCAGTTGTGAAGATGCATAGGTAGTGCACAATCAATTGTTCACAAAGCTTATGTTTTGCAGAAAGTTGGATGCAGGTTCCGGATTATTTTTCTGTAATTTCCCTAAGGTTCAAAGAGTTTTTAAAAGTGTTTGAAAGGTTCAGATGAACCCTCCCTTAGGTAACAGTTCAAGAATTGAATGGCAAAATGTCAAGTCATGTGAAGAGGAAGCATACGCAAAAGTGAAAGTATGGCCCCCATTTAAAATTTTGTTATTGTCCTTAAGTTACTACAAGACAAAACAGGAATTTGTTGGCTGCACTCGTTTAGAGACAATCTGTTGGGAAAGATGGATGGATGATCCAAGAGATTGAGTAGGTACTGCTAAAACCTTCTTTGTACCAGCCCTCTTTAGCTTCAGACTTGATTAGTAGACTTCCTTAGCTTTCCAATGAAATCAAGAAATGGCCTATGTCCTTTGGAAATGAAGTGTGCAATGATTGAATCAAAACAGATAACTTTGGAAGTCACAAACTCAACAAAACCTTCTATTTTGGTCTTGACACCTGCTCAAGGTTTTGCTCAGTGTGACCAGCACAGTAGCAATTGATAAAATTCCTTCTAGGGGTATTCACTTAGCTTATTAAGCTACCATTTTCAAGTGGAATGATGTAAAATAATGAACTATGCTAAGAGAAATTAATTGAGCAAGATTTGGTATACCCCCGACTTTTTGGGTTGTAGCAGAAATAGACCAGTGTGCACCTCGACGACGATTTCTCTGAATTGGCTGAATGAAATCACTTAAAACTTTGTCCGCATGTAGATGACTTTGAGTTGAATCTAACAAGCTTTGAATCACTCAATTTGGTGGAGTATTGACTGAGATATGCCCTTGACAAGTTGACAGACTTTGGAGTAGACTAGCAGAGAATACAGAGATGAAAAATATAAATGTATCTATAAATTAACACTTGTGTACAATTCCATTGGCATGACTAGCATTGCTTAATGGGGTAGAGATGTGTAGGCTATGGATTAGTCCCCACACACACTCAATGACAGTAGAATGAAGCTTGGGAGTGATATCTCTTTTCACGACTTTTCGTGTTCACCTTTTATGTGGAATGTGTAAGAATTTGAATTCAAATTCAAATTCTTGGCTCCCTCTAATCAAGCTTCTAAAAACTTGGAGATATTCTCTCAATCAAGTGAACTACCTTTTCCACGAATCATTTGGGTAGGTGATTACAGAAGATTCTAAGTCAAATTGACTTTTACAATGAGGTAAAGTGGTAAGTAATCACTAGCATATGTTCCTATGGTTCTTCATGCATGTAGAGTCTTCATGATATCTTCCAAGCCAAATGTGTAGGCTTGTGGTTTACACCAACGGCTCCCCCTCAAGCCAAACATTTTGGCTTAAGTCTTCATCCTCATTCTTCAAGTATATCCTGCAATCCAATCATAGATTTGAACCTACAAAGTTTGGTCCCATCCAAAGCTTTAGTCAGCAAATCTGCACATTGCATGTTGGTTGACACATAGGTCAACTGAATATCTTTTCTTAGCAACTTCTCGCTCACATAATGATAATGAACTTCTATGTGTTTTATTCTGGCAAGATAGATAGGATTAGCTGCAAGGTAAAGAGAACTTGTATTATCTCCAAATATAATTGGAGGCCTAGTATATAAGCCCAATTATGTGTACAAAAGCTTAATCCAAATTGCTTCTTGAGTGGTATTAGCTAGCCGTCTATATTTTGCCTCTGTAGAAGACAATGCAACAGTTGGTTGCTTCTTTGCAGACCATGAAATTGGTTTGTCACCTGCAAAAGAGATGTATCCTGAAGTGCTCCTCCTATCATCCTTGCATCCTGCCCAATCTGCATCTGAATAGACTTTTATATCAATATCTCAAGTATAAGGAAAATACAAACCATGGTTCTGTGTACCCTTGAGATACTTCAATATTCTCTTGGCAGCCTCTAAGTGAGGTATCCTTGGCTTGTGCATAAATTGACTTAGCACACTAACTCCATATGCAATGTCAATTCTAGTTAAGGTAGCATAGTTCAAGCTACCCACCATACTTTGATAACCTGTAATGTCTTGGACTTCATCTCCTTCATGGGCGCTTAGCTTTAGATTCACCTCCATTGGAGTGCTAGCTGCTTTAGCATCCTGCAAGTGAAATTTCTTCAACATGTCCTGTACATACTTCTTCTGAGTAATGTATATCCCGGAATTAGTGTAGACTAACTCAAGTCCTAAGAAATATTTCAATAATCCAAGATCATTGATCTTGAATTCCTTCATTATTTGGCTTTTGATGCTTCTGATTCCATTGACATCATTGCATGTAATGATGATGTCATCAACATAAACACAGAGATAGATTACCTCTCAATTACTTCTCTTAATGAACATAGAAGTGTCAGCCTTACTCATGACAAAACCTTGGTCTTGGAGGTATGTAGTTAGCCTGTAATTCCATGCCCTAGGTGCTTGCTTCAATCCATATAAGGCCCTCTTTAATTTGCAAACATAAGTTACCTTCTTAGGGTCTTCATAGCCAGGAGGTTGTGACATATAAACTTCTTCTGAAATCCATCCATTCAAGAAAGCATTCTTGACATCCAATTCATACATGTTCCAATTCTTTGATGCAGCCACACTAACCAACACTCTGATTGTTGGCATCTTGGCCACAGGAGAAAATGTCTCTTCATAGTCAATGCCTTGGGTTTGTGCAAAACTCTTGGCTACTAAACTAGCCTTGTACCTGTTAATTGTGCCATCAGAATTTATTTTCAATTTATAGATCCATCTGGATCCTATTACCTTAATGGAGTCCTTGTTGGGTACTAACTCCCATGTATCACTCTCCTTGAGTGCTTCAATCTCCTCATCCATAGCTTCTTTCCATTCTGATTTGGTGATTGCTTCTTCATATGAACCTGGTTCTTCATTTGATCAATCCTTTGCAAGATAAATTGAATGTTTAGTAACAAGAGATGTATCATACCCATATGTGATAGGTTTTTTGCTTTCTCTTTGAGACCTTATGATTGATTGAGTTGAAGATTCTGGTATGTCCTCAAGCTTCTTCATCTTCATTTTGCCTTTGGACTTTCATGCCTTGAACTCTTCAAGGTTGATAGTGTCTTCATCATCTGGACTTGAGTCTACATCCTGAGTAGGTTCCTCCTTTGTAAGTTTTGGAAATTCTTCTTCCAAATCATAGGGTAGTTTGACCTTCTTGCATTCATTCTCATACCAAGAATCATTCTCATCAAAGATCACATCTCTGCTTACCATAAATCCCTTGTTGGTAGGGTTATAAAACTTGTAACCTTTTTTATTTAAATCATATCCAATGAAAATACATTTTTCAGCCTTTGGATCTAGCTTTCCTCTTATCTGTGAAGGAATGTGTACATATGCTACACATCCAAAAATTTTGCAGTGATCCAATGATGGTCTCTTACCATGCCATGCTTCATATGGTGTCATACCATCAAGTGACTTTGATGGTAACCTGTTTATGAGATAGGTGGCAGTAGAAACACTCTCTGCCCATAGATAGTTAGGTAATTTCTTCTCATTAAGCATAGATCTAGCTGTCTCAACAATTAACCTATTTCTTCTTTCAGCTACCCCATTCTGTTCAGGAGAGTACCTTGTGGTTATTTCTCTTTTGATGCCTCTGTCCTGCAAGAAGTCCTCAAATTCATTGGAGAAGTACTCACCTCCTCCATCTGACCTTAGCCTCTTCAAATTCCTTCCTTTCTGATTTTTGACGAATGCAAGATATTTCTTAAAACAATTAAATACCTCATCCTTGTGCTTCATAAAGTATAATACAGTCCATCTGCTATAATCATCAATAAAAGACACATAGTACCTTGAACCTGAGACTGAGGGGCCTTTGCTAGGTCCCCATACATCTGTATGTACAAGCTCTAGATAGTCTTCATGCATATATCCTTTCTTGGAGAAGGGTAACTTGTGAGACTTACCAAATTGACAAGCACCACACTTGTAAATCATATGTTGCTTGGATACATTAGGTATCCCAAGCACACATTGGTCCCTGCACATTTGCTTCAAGGTCCTTTCTCCTATGTGCCCTAATCTTTTGTGCCAAATCTCAAGCTCTAAAAGTGTTTGATCTTCATAACTATATAATGCAATGTTCTTTGTATCTTCCAACTCAAAAGTGAAAAGTCTACCTGATTTTTCTCCTTTAGCTATCCTTTTGAATCCATGTCTTGGGTTCTCCACAAATGCTCCATATTGATTGAATCTGACCTGCAAACCTTTCTCTATAATCTGACCAACACTCATTAAGTTCTTTGTAATGGTTGGTACATAGAGTACCCTGCTTAACAAATTCTGATTACCATCACAAGTCTTAACATTACCAACTTTAACTACAGAATGCTTTGTATCATCACCTGTTTGGACTTGGTGTTTACCTTTTGGTTCCTCAAGATCAGAGAGTAGTGAAACATTACCAGTCACATGATTTGAACACCCTGAATCAATATAAAATAAGTGATCATCATTTGTACATGTCTTTGAAGTCATGTTCATGATGAGAAGAGAGTCATCCTGCTCTTCTGTGTAGTTTTTGTAGTCCTTTCTAGTTTTGAATCCTCCTTGGTAGTTACCATTGTAATTGTTGTTGTAGTTGTTGTTGTAATTGTTGTTGTGGCCTTGGTGATGGTTGAACCTTCCTCTAGACTGAGAGTATCCACCTCTTTGGTAGCCTCTTCCTCTCTGATTTTTGTAATTCCTGTAATACTCATCTGTGGTGTGATTTGATAAACCACAAATGTTACATGGTGATGAGTTATAGGGTCTCCCCCTACCTTGCTTACCTCCTTTGCCCCTTCCTCTTGAAGATCTACCTCTCCCTACATAGTTGGCTTGGGAGGTAGAGCCTTCATCTTCCACCTTTTTACTCTTGCCTTTATCCTTGGATTTCTTATCAGTGTATAGGGCAGTAGAGTTGTTACCTTTGGATGTATCTCCCCTCTTGGTAAGCTTTCCTTCATGTGTAAATAGTTGTCCCATGAGAGTTGTAAGGTCTGGAGTGCGCATGTCCATGTAGAGATCCATTGTAGTGGTGAAGCTTTCCCACTTGTCATCAGCCTTGATTCCATTGATTACCTGCCTTACAATTTGTTCTTCTTCAATCTCTTCTCCTATGCTTGCTAACTGATCTGCAACATCTTTGATCTTGGTCACAAATTCTGAAATAGCTTGCTTAGGTTGCTTTCTTAGTGTTGTGAATTCAATCCACAACTAATTTTTCCTAGCCCTTGTATTGAAGGAAAAATATGATGACAAGTTTTCCCAAGTCTCTTGGGAAGTCTTACAATTTTTGATATGAGGTAGAAGAAAGTGAGATATAGAGTTGAGTAAATAAGACCTTGCCAATGCATCCCTTGCACACCATGTGTTGAGTTTTTCTTGTTCCTCCTTGGTTGGCAAACCTCTTGCTTTGAATGAGGGCAATTCCTCATCTCCTGAGATGTATCCATAGAGACTCCTTCCTTGTAAGTAGGTCTTCATCCTTAGAGACCAAGCTTGATAATTTTTCTTGTCCAATTTGTCAATAAATGAAGGAAAACCATCTCCCATTTTACCTTATTTGCTCTAATACCACTGTTGGGAAAGATGGATGGATGATCCAAGAGATTGAGTAGGTATTGCTAAAACCTGCTTTGTACCAGCCCTCTTTAGCTTCATACTTGATTAGTAGACTTCCTTAGCTTTCTAATGACACCAAGAAATGGCCTATGTACTTTGGAAATGAAGTGTGCAATGATTGAATCAAAACAGATAACTTTGGAAGTCACAAAGTCAAGAAAACCTTCTATTTTGGTCTTGATACCTGCTGAATGTTTTGCTCAGTGTGACTAGCACAGTAGCAATTGATAAAATTCCTTCTAGGGGTATTCAACTAGCTTAGTAAGCTACCATTTGAAAGTGGAATGATGTAAAATAATGAACTATGCTAAGAGAAATTAATTTAGCAAGATTTGGTATACCCCAGACTTTTTAGGACTGTAGCAGAAATAGACTAGTGAGCACCGCGACAACGATTTCTCTGCATTGGCTGAATGAAATCACTTCAAAACTTTCTCAGCTGTAGATGACTATGAGTTGAATCCAACAAGCTTTGAATAAGTGAATTTGGTGGAGTATTGACTGAGATATGCCCTTGACAAGTTGACAGACTTTGGAGTAGACTAGCAGAGAATATAGAGATGAAAAATATAAATGTATCTATAAATTAACACTTGTGTACAATTCCATTGGCATGACTAGCATTGCCTAATGGTGTAGAGATGTGTAGGCTATGGAGTAGTCCTCACACACACTCAATGATAGTAGAATGAAGCTCGGGAGTGATATCTCTTTTCACGACTTTTCATGTTCACCTTTTATGTGAAATATGTAAGAATTTGAATTCAAATTCAAATTCTTCGCTCCCTCTGATCAAGCTTCTAAAAACTTGGAGATATTCTCTCAATCAAGTGAACTACCTTTTCCATGAATCATTTGGGTAGGTGATTACAAAAGATTCTAAGTCAAATTGACTTTTACAATGAGGTAAAGTGGTAAGTAATCACTAGCATATGTTCCTATGGTTCTTCATGCATGTAGAGTCTTCATGATATCTTCCAAGCCAAATGTGTTGGCTTGTGGTTTACACCAACACAATCTTGGGACATAAAAGTGAGCTCCAAGATACTCTATCAATTAGGAGCATACATGAACCGACACTCAACTTAAGGCATGAGTTATTCTTGGTTAGACTAAGCAAGGTGAGCATAGTCTACATTGAGAGAGAGAGAGAAGAAGAAGACATGCAGTGAGTGTGTGACCCAAATAAGGAAGTGCAAAGTGAGCAAGAAGTGTGACTTATGTGTGTGGAGAGGAATGCTAAGCTACGCAATCAAGGGCCACAAGGTCCCATTCAAGCTATATGTGCGATGAGAGAAGGTGTTCATCCCTTCTCCCCTGTTGCAAGCTTGGGTGCAAGGTGTGCAGAAGTGCAAGCTCTTAGAGAAGGTGGAGGTCTAGTGTACAGAAGGTCGCCAGCTGAAAGAACCTTGGATATTTTGTAACCTTGTTCATTGTGTACTAGGTGGGATTATACATTATGCACAAAGAGCATTTGGCTTGTGATTTACATCATCATTGTACTTTTCTCTTCATAAACAATCTCTAGATGCTTTCAATCTCTTTATTTCTCTTCTTTCCCTTCTTCCTTATTCTACAAACTCTCAACTCCATTTGTGTATAAGAATCCCCCAACATTAACCGATTGAAAATTTACACAAATGAATCCAAAATAGGAGGAATAATCTCATTTACTATATTAACTTTGCATTCAAGATAGGAAAGAGATTGAGAGTTAACTTATTCATACTTTTTCACTCCTCACCTAAGAGTCACCTAAGAGTTACTCCAGTGTCATGTCTCAAATTAAACTCCCTCTCATTTTAGGTCTTGGTTGAAGTGCACATACATATGAGTGCATAGCAGGAAGTAAGTACTTTTAAGATTTAGGATGCCTTCAAAAATGTGTGAGTGTGGCCAAGGTGGATCTGTGGAGAGCAATAGTGCTTCCAAGTAAGCAAGAGGTAAAGTAACTTTAAGCCTTCGGTGATTGCATGTGGTTGCTTTGGTTGTTAAAATATTCAAAATGCAGGTCATCATTGTCTTGTAATAAATTTGAAAGAGTGTCTCCAATAATCCTTTAAGGTTTTTAAGATGAATTGCAAAAGTTGACATGGCGAAAGTTAAGTTCACATGGTGAAGGTGTCTCAGCGAAGGTGTCATTGTTTCGTCCGTTAACTTGACATGGCGCAGGTCATGATTTCAGACTACATTAGGAGTAATTCATTGTGAGATGCTTGCGGGATGGAGCCCATCATAATTTTGTATAGATAATTTAGGAAATTATGATTGTAACATATAGAGTATTCTTGATTCGTGCAACATATGATGAGAATACAGAAGATAGATGATACATTTACATGCATATTCGACAAGGCACAAGTTTCTTGAAGGAGAGTACTGATCTCAGACTACGTTTGAAAGGATTTTTTAGCTGAGGCATGGCTCGATTTTAGATGGTTAACGTACCAATCCTAATGCCCATCATTTTCTAGTATGGATTATTAAGGAGATCCTTCATCAGCTCTGTATTTTTTTTTTTTAATTAGGTTCAGTAGAATATGTTCAGTCGGCTCAGGTGGTTTTCTAGAGAGTATTCTTTCATTTTTCTTGTAAGGAAAATGCAGAGGGCTATTTAGCAAAGACATGCTGGTGTTTAGATTGTTACGTTACCTGAATTTCCTTGAAGATTAACATCGGGGATGAGTTTTAGATTCGTTCTACGGGAATTGGATCTCCCACACATGTGGAGTAAAGCAGAAACGAATGGTGTCATGTGTTCCTTCGGAATGTTTAACTCCTTCGCCTGTAAGATATCTGGCGATTGAACTGCAGATGAGACTACTTTCGTGAGTACAAAGTGATCTTCTGGTTTCCTAATAACTCCCCTAGCAGCCATCTGAGTACTGTTAAGACATTCAAAGAGTGTTAAGACGTTCACAGATTCCGATTGAAGACAATGGGAAGTAAACACCACTACTTGATTCATGGTCTTTTCGAAGCTCCAGTCAGTGGCACATTGCATGGTCATTCTTCCGATCAGCATTCTAACTTTTACGGTTGGCCTGTTACGAAGCTGGCAACATATTCGCTGTTGAATGTCTGCATCTACGACTCAACTAAATGTTACGCGTTTCATCCTCATGCTGCCATATAAGCGGCTCCTGTTGTCCATGAGCGTTAACAATGCTACGAGAACGATAGCTAAACTATATGCTTCGACATATGCAGTGTTCAATCCTCTTCGTCATGCACACAGGTCGGTAAAATGAAACTAGAAAAAATCAATTTAAAAAATCAAACATGAATCAAAAACGTTTGAATGGATTAACTTTCTGTTTTTGTTTCTTATGACTAAGAAAGAATAATATAAAATTATCCAAGTAATCATGGAAAGCATTGTTCCTCCAGCGCATAAATATGGCAATGGAATTTTTCCAAAAGGTAAAACTGGAAACTTGTATTGGCCATAGCAAGTTCAAGTTCTATTCTAAGCTGCTCATAACCCTATCTTATGTCAATTTCTATAAATATAGATGATTTTGACTATTTTATCAAGTTTTGTTCTAAATTGGTCATAACCATATCTTATGTCAATTTCTATAAATATAGATGATGAACTGAATTGACTTAACAATTAATCTACATGATGGATTCGATACCCTTTTTTTAATTGTTCTTTCATTCAGCCCCCTTTAGGCAATGGATAATCCATAAGACTCATTCTTTACACATGGCTAATCGACCTCCATCTCGACTTCTTTGACCTCTCCATCTATCTATCGATCTCTCTCTCTCTCTCTCTCTCTCTCTCTCTCTCTCTCTTTTCAAGTTCACTACCATATCCATCTATTGTAGTGCACCAATTTACACATAATTCTCTATCTCTCTCTTTCTCACTCTCTCTCCATCTACATTGTTATGCATTGCACCTCTCTCTCTCTCTCCGAACTTCACTACCATATCCATCTATTGTAGTGCACCAATTTACACATAATTCTCTCTCTCTCTCTCTCACTCTCTCTCCATCTACATTGCTATGCATTTCACCTCTCTCTCTCTCTCTCACTCTCTCTCCATCTACATTGCTATGCATTTCACCTCTCTCTCTCTCTCCGTCTGACCTTCACTACCATATCCATCTATTGTAGTGCACCAATTTACACAACTCTCTCTCTCTCTGTCTCTCTCTCTCTTTCTCACTCTCTCTCCATGTACATTGCGATGCATTGCATCTCTCTCTATCTCTCTCTCTCTCCATCTCTCTCTCTCTCTCTGTCCCTCTCTCTCCATCTCCCTCTCTCTATTCTCTTTCTTTTTGTGTCTCTATTTCACATCTTCAAGAAGCATAAAATAAAGAACACATACCATCATACACATATATGAAAAGAATGTTGAGGCATCCATCCATGCACAAACTCACACACATGGAAATTCACACTCATATACACTTCACATAGAAATGCATATGCATGCATAATCATACTCACGCATTCAACTCAAATACGACACCTCACACACAAAAGTCACACTTACACCTCACCGACACACTAAACGCACACTCATACGTCCCACATAAACTCGAACGCACATTCATGCACACAGACATACATATTAACTCACCTAGATATTTCCTTCAATATATTAGTTCAGTTTAACATTATTTGTATATCTAATTTTTCACTTTGATTCATGATTCTTATCCTCCTTTTTTAGTTTCTTTTTTAACTTTCTTATGTTGACTCTTGTAGTATGTTTTCACATTCGAAATTTTAAGGGCATATGCACTTACAAACATACCACATATGAATAGTCACATACATATGAGCACACACACACACACACACACACACACATATATATATATATATATATATATATATATATATATATATATATATATATATATATATATATATATATATATATATATATATATATATGTGTGTGTGTGTGTGTGTGTGTGTGTGTGTGTGTGTGTATGCACACCCAAATACCAAAACACATAAACACATAAATATGATCCCACATACACATAAATGAAGGGTAAACAAAATTGTATAGACAATAGGCCTACAAATGCAAACATTTCGGAGTGCACACGTTCATGTATACAAATACATGTTTGCAAATAAACATCCATACACTGGTGCATGTAGATCAGATAGCGACATTCATACATATGATGAGGATGAGAGTACAAATAATGAAGAAAAACTTGAAGGAAAGGAAAAACAAATGATTGAAGATATTATGAAACAATTTGAACACAATATGAAAAATTCATAAAAAACAATCTATGCAGAAAAAGAAAAGTTTCAAGATGATCCATGATGAAGAGATTTTATAGATGAACCATGAAGAGATCCATGGATAGAATATGATGAGAGAAATTTTAGTGAGGATGAATAGTAAAGCATGTTTTTATACTAACTTTGATGTTTTTTATGAGATAGGACCACACTTGTTCAAAATTATCTTTGATGATAATGATGGTTGAGATTATTGAGAGTGATTTGAGTGATCAGATTGATACACATGATGAGTATGAGATTGATTCATAATTTCCCATTTAAAATTTCTAATTTTTCCACCATGTTGAGTATTTTTCACTTAGAGTATGCATGAAATATGTAAATTCACATTGCTTTGAGATCCCATAAATGCATATCCATTTGCACTTTTAAAAAAAGTATGAAAAACAATTTCAAATTCAAAAACGTTAAAAAACTCATCATCAACAAACCATTTATCCCATTTGCACCATGAGTATTTGAAAAATGCACTTCAAGTATGCATGATAGGGTCTCATTACATGACCTTGCATCAAGGCATGTTATGAGCTTTACCTATGCACTTTGAGTGATGGAAAGAACTTATGTATATGCACATGAAATGTATGCAATTGATAGGGATGCATTATATGGCCTTGCACAGACACTTTACTTACCTTCCCCTGCACTTGACAATCAATTTCAAATTAAATCTTCCCATGAAATGCAAGTCTCTCTTTGAAGCAAAAAGGTGATTTTAGGACAGGCCTATGAAGGACAATGGGCAGGTTTAGTAGGGAGAATCTCGTAGAGATTTACATCTCTACATATATGAGCTTCAACCCAACTAATGATGGTCATGAGCAAGAGGTTGTTTTCTAACCTTTACAAAATAGGACTATATGTTTTAGACAAAGTCAACCATTGTCAAAATCAAGGATAAAAATAGTCAAAATTTGATCAAATATGAGGAAAAATGTTATTGCACTATTGGAAATTACTCCTCAAGAGCTTTCAAGTGATATATAACATTGTACCATTTGGTTCAAAAATGACCCTCAAAAGTTCAACCTTCAAGCACGAAATAGTTATCATTATATCTTTAGGATTTGGATAACCAAAGCGACTTTAAAATCCTGCAACACATCAACCTAGAGCGGTTGTTTTTGTCAGATTTGTTTTTCATTCAATTGAAAAATAAAAAAAAAATTATGGATTGTTTCTTTTTTCAATTATGCATGTTAACATAGCTTTTAAAATAAAGCATATTGTAGAAGTGTTGTTCATGGAATCCAAAACCTTAAAAACATATCTTGCCTCATTAATTTGGACATCTGATCATCTTCGTACTTCTTTCATGCTTGCGATACATTAATTTTCCAATTCACTATGTGATTATGCATGTGTTTAAGCTTATGTGTGTCATAAAAGATGCTTTCATCTTAATTGTACATGTAGTTTGTTGTTAATCGCATGCTAAGGAAGCACCATTGCATTTGTAGAATGATTCTATACAACATTTGGGTCTTGTGAGACACTCCTTGGTTGGACAAATATGATGTGTCATACTAAAATGTGAAAAAACATTTCCCTTTGATTCCCTTCTAAATTGATATCTCCCACATGTTGAATGGTATGCTCTGAATTTTGACATCCAAACACATGTCCTTACTGCTTTGGGGCCTTTAAATTACTAAAAATATCCTTTTCACATGAAAGATGATTCCTACATCCATTGTCTACATTCTATACATCTTCACTACCTTGAGTTGTATCTTCACCATACCTCATGGTAGGTAAATCATCATTCCCTTGGCTGGATGATGTGGTTGAATATCTATGTTTCCCTCTATAAATGCTGTTGTTGCTTTGATTCCCCAGTCATTGAACTCTATGAAAGCATTCATTTGCAAAATGACCCACATTACTGCATATAAATCATCCATTTGAAGTGTGTTGTCCTATTCCACCAAATCTTCAACCTCTTCCTCTATTTGTTGCTCTTCCACCTCTTTTTACTGCATTTTGATTTTTCCCTTTACCTCGTTGGTTTCTTTGATATGTTCCTTGTTCTCTTATAGCACCTCGATTGTGTCTTCCTCTTTCTCTACTTGCATACAACAATTTACCTTGACTATTCTTGGCATGATTACCACCAAGTTTCATCTTCTTTATCATCATGAGAGTGATTAGTTGATAAAAACCAAGAATAGTGGCCCTTACATACATTGAACTTGTGAATGCACTACAATTTTCATCATCTCTAAGTCCATTTAGGGTATGAGCTACATGATCCTCATCATCTAAGGCATAAACAATGGACCTTAGTGCATCTACAAACTCTTCAACCTTTAATATGTAATCTTTGATACAAAAGGACCTTCTTTGATATTATTTAGCTTATTGTCATGCTTAATTTTCCTAGCTTTTGTGGAGGTGGAGTACAATCTCTCCAACCATTCCCATACCTTCTTTGATGTATCCAAATCCTAAATATTCTTATCAGGGAGTTATTAAAATTCTTAGATAAAATAAAAATGAATCTTTTTTCACTTTTATCCCACTCTCTTAGTAATCTTCTCTAGTCATTGGTTGGATTTAACTCAGCTATACAGGGTTTTAGATCTCCACAACTTGCAAGTCTCCATTCACCTAAGCAACTTTTGAAATTTTCTTATTCTAGATCTCCATGATTGGTAGTTTTACTTTTGGAGCTTCTCAACTTGTGCATTGAGATCATCCATGATGCCTTCTAACTCTTTGCAACCTCCCCCTTGATGAAATGAAGTTGATTTTTTTTTTACCTAAAAAAACTAGAGCTATTCCTCTTTATGAAGTATCATCTTCGATTTGATGACTTGTTTGCTTCCCTGTGTTGTTCATGCATGCACTTTGCTTCTCTCCTTACATGAGGTCTTTATTTCACTTAAGGAGCTCTGTTTCCTCTATTTCATACTCCACTTATAGCGTTTATATCACTATTGGAGGATAAGCTCTATTTTATGCACAATGGAAGCAAATGAACCCTCCTAGGATCTTGATTTTTTGTAGACACATGATCTATGTGTTCTATGTTTTTCTAAGTACATGTCCAAATTGAATATGAGACTTTGCATAGTGACACTAGACTTGGAGAGGTTTCCAAGGATAGTAAAATTACTCCATTTGAACACTCGATGATGCCTCAAAAATCTGTATCAAAGCATACTACGTGATCCATTCATAGTATATTAGCTAACTATTGGTGTTTATTGACCTCAAAAGTATAGCTAACAGTAGGTGAAACCCCCTAGGAACTTGTTGACCTTCTCCAATTCCTCTATCCCACAAGAATGCTTCAAACTCATTGGAGAAGTACTCACCTCCTCCATTTGACCTTATCCTCTTTAGGTTTCTTCCTGTCTGCTTCTCAACAAGTGCAAGATATTTTCTAAAACAATTGAAGACTTCATCTTTGTGCTTCATAAAGTACAATATAGTCCACGTGCTATAGTCATCAATAGAAGATACATAGTACCTTGATCCTGAGATTAAGGGGTCTTTGCTTAGTCCCCATACATCTATATGGACAAGTTCTAGGTAGTCGTCATGCATGTAGCCTTTCCTTGAGAAGGGTAACCTGTGAGACTTCCCAAACTGACAAGCACCACATTTATAAATCATGTATTGTTTGGAAACATTAGGTATTCCAATTACACATTGATCCCTGCATATTTGCTTCAAGGTTCTTTCTCCTACATGCCCTAATCTCTTATGCCAGATCTCAAGTTCTGAAAGTGTTGGATCTTTATAATTGTAGAGTGCAATATTCTTTGTATCTTCTAGCTCAAAAGCAAAAAGTCTACCTGTCTTTTCTCCTTTAGCAATTCTCTTGAACCCATGCTTGGGATCCTCCACAAATGCTCCAAATTGGTTGAATCTAACTTGCAAGCCTTTTTCCACAATGTGTCTAACACTCATCAAGCTTTTTGTAATCGTTGGTACATATAGTACCCTACTCAACAAGTTCTGATTTCCATCACAAGTCTTAACATTTCCAACTTTAACTACTGAGTGCTTGGTGTCATCACTTGTTTGTACTTGATGCTTACCTCTTGGTTCTTCAAGGTTAGAGAGTAGAGCTACATTGCCGGCCACATGATTTGAGCATCCTAACTCAATGTAGAAGAGATGGTCATCATTTGTACCTGGTTTTGAAGTCATGTTCATAATCAGAAGAGAATCATCTTACTCTTCTGTATAGTTGTTGTAATCCTTTCTGGATTTGAATCCTCCTTGGTAGTTGCCATTGTAGTTGTTGTTGTAGTTGTTATTATAATTGTTGTTGTACCCTTGATGATGGTTGAACTTGCCTCTTGACTGTGAGTATCCACCTCTTTGATATCCTCTTCCTCTATGATTCTTGTAGTTCCTAAAACACTCATCTATACTATGATTTGATAAACCACAAATGTTGCATGGTGAGGAGTTATAGGATCTCCCCCTACCTTGCTTACCTTCGTTGCCGCTTCCTCTTGATGATCTACCTCTCCTTGCATAGTTGGCTTGGGAGGTAGTGCCTTCATCCTCTCCTTTCTTGTTCGTGCCTTTATCTTTAGACTTACTTTTATCATTGTATAGGGCAGAAGAGCTATTACCTTTGGATGTGTCTCCATTCTTGTTGAGCTTGGCTTCATGAGTGAACAATTGTCCCATGAGAGTTGTAAGATCTGGAATTTGCATATCCATGTATAGGTCCATGGCAATGGTGAAGCTTTCCCATTTGTCATCAGTTTTGATCCCATTCATCACTTGCCTTACTATCTGCTCTTCTTATATCTCTTCTTCTATGCTTGCTAACTAGTCTGCTACATCTTTAATCTTAGTCACATACTCTGAAATAGCCTGCTTAGGTTGCTTCCTTAGTGTGGTGAATTCAATCCACACTTGGTTTTTTCTGGCCCTTGTGTTGGAAGATAAATAGGATGGCAAGGTTTCCCAAGTCTCTTGGGATGTCTTAGAGTTTCTAATATGTGGCAAAAGAAAATCAGAGATGGAGTTGAGTAAGTAAGACCTTGCTAATAAATCCTTGGCACACCATGTGTTGAGCTTTTCATGTTCTTCCTTTGTTGGTAGTCCTCTGGTTTTGAATGAGGGCAATTCCTCATCTCGTGAGATGTATCCATAAAGACTCCTTCCTTGTAGGTATGTCTTCATCCTTAGAAACCATGCCTCATAGTTATTCGTGTCCAATTTATCAATAAATGAAGGAAAACAATCTCTCATTTTACCTTAACTTTGCTCTGATACCACTGTTGGGAATGATGGATGGACATTTCAAGAGAATGAGTAGGTACTAACAAATCCTGCTTTGTACCATCCCTTTGATGCTTCAGAGTTCATTAGTGGACCTTTGTACCTTTCCAATGACACCATAAAATGGCCTATGTGCTTTGGAAATGATATATGACAAGGTTGAATCAAAAGAGACTACTTTGAACTTCAAGTCTTCAAGAAAACTTTCTATTTTTGACGATACACCTATTGCTTCTTTTGTGCAATATAACCAGCAGAATAGGAATTTGAAACATTCCTTTTATGGGTATCTAATTAGCTTAGCAAGCTAAAAATTCCAAGTAGAATGACTTAAGAAAATTAATTATGCTCAGAGAAATCAATTTAGCAAGTAAACCTTTGCTGCCGATATTTTCGGACTGTTGTAGACTTCGACTAGTGATCACCTCGACAGACTTTTCTCCAAAATGGCTGAATAGAAATCCTTACAATTTTGACATCTTGTAGAATACTTTGTGCTGGTTCCAACAAGCTATATATTTTTGAATGTGGTGACAAAATGAGTGAGGTATGATCTCCACAAGTTGACTAACTTTCAGGAACTATGACAGAGAACTCAGAAATAGACAATGTAGATATATGTATCAATGAACAATGTTCTACAATACCATTGGCATGATGATCATTGCCTAATGGTGTAGAAGGGTGTGGGTTAGAGTGTGGGCCTCACACAGACTCAGAAATGATAATGAGAAGCTCGAAAAGTGACTCTTCTAACCGCAAATTTTGGAGTTGGTCTTTTATGGGAGTTAAGTTCAAAGTTTGAATTTGAATTCAAACTTTTGGCTCTCTATAATCCTGCTCCTACATCCTATTAGATATTCTCTTAATTGGTTGATGCTTTACCACTAATAAAGTCCACGACTTCGTTGGGTAGGTGGTACAAAGATTCCAAGTCAAATATGACTTTTACAAAAGAGTAAATGGTAATTAACCATTAGCATTGGTTCCTATGCATCTTCTTATGTGTATGAACTACAAGCCAAATGTGTAGGCTTGTGAATTGCATCAAAAATACTTGGTATATAAAGTACATCCTTCAAGCAATTCACCTTGCACATATCCTACATAACGACATCTCCAACTTGCATACTCTTATGTGTTGTATCATCTCTTGTTTCAAAATGACCTTTACATGAATGATTATGCATATTTAAAAACCATGAAGCATCACGTCGCATATGGTTAGAACAATGACTATCTACATACCATACATCAGGATTGCAATTCATCTTACTTTCTACATTCATCATAAGGAGAGGATCATAATCATCACTATTACCTTCAACTGCATAATTTCCTTGTTCTTTACCTCTTCTTGAATAATCTCCTCTTCGATTACCACCTTCATTATTCTCATTTTGATAGCAATCTTTGGCATAGTGTCCATACTATCCACATGTGTAGCAATTGTTTTTATATTCACTCCTTTGTCTTTGATTGTAGTTGTAGTAGTTTTCTATACCTTTAGCGCTCAATCTTCCTTTTCCTCATGTGTTGAAGGAGCCACTTGAAGTCCGTTGATTGATACTCCCTCTCCCTCGACCTCTATTCGAAACTCTGCTTCCTCTTCTTCATGATCTTGCATAATGAGCTTGTCCTTGAGATCCTTTTTGATTTGCAGTATAGCCATTTACATTCATCTCCTCTACAACCGTGAGAGCAACAAGTTGATCAAAACCTGTTAATTCTCCTTTGCCATAAATTGAAGTAATTAATGGTTTCCATCTCTCATCGTCCTTGAGTCCATTGAGAGTATGTGCAACCAAGTCCTCGTCCTCCATGTGAGCCTGAATTGATCCTAGTTGATCTGCAATCTCTTTAACTATAAACAAGTAATCATTGACTGATCTCCCTATATCTTTCTTTATGTTGTTCAACTCATTTTTAAATTGAATCTTCCAATGCAAGACAAATATCCCGACTTGTGTCTAGATCTTGTATGTGTCTTGCCATTGAAGCTTGAATGTTTTGTGATAAAAAGACTATAATCCCTTAGTTCTCTTTCATTCCAAAGTCTAAACTCCCTTAATGTTGATAATTTGGATCCTCTAGTAATATAGGTTTGATATATGTTCCATCAATCAAACCATACAAGCCTCTACCTTGCAAGTATGTTGTGATTCTAGATAGCTATGGCTGATAGTTGTTCTTATCAAGCTTCTCTATTTGTGCATGTTGATCACCCATTGTGTAAATACTAAATTCCTTCTTTAACCCTCTTTTTGGATATGTGTGATAAGAAGAAGTATGAGATCTACCTTTGTAAAGAAGTTTATGCACCTTTGTTTGCTTGGATGTTGCTTGAGATGTTGGCTATCTCCTTCTACCTTCGTGTAGTGTCGATGATGAACCTCTACTCTAATAGCTTCAAATTCTTCATCAATGTATTACAATATTCTCAAACCTTTAATTCCTTTCTCTGATACCAATGTTGGAGTTTATTGACCTCCAAAGCATAGCTAGAAGTAGGTGGAACCCCCTAGGAACTAGTTGACCTTCTCATAGAAATGTGGTCATGCTTGCAAAGCTTTTTCTTCTCTCCTCACTTAGAATTTTTTAAAATTGTTTTAAGCATCTACAATAGACACCAAGAGATTTTCATGGAGCTAAAGAAAACGCAATTTGGGTAATTACACAAGGCTATATGACCTCTATAATTTTGAGGTTTAATAGAGACCTTCACTAGAGGTGATCTCGAGAACACACACTAATTGCAGAGAGAACTGCTCTCACCTCATATATCCAATGATTCTAAAACTTAATGATAGTAAGAGATTTCAAATGAGCCATCAAACATGTAATTTGGATATATAATGAGGGAGCTACAAGCTTTGCAATCTTTGTCTACAAAACTATAGCATCATAGAGATACACATATGACTCTCTTGGGCTTCCCACAAGATCATGACTTCTCCCCTCTTTTCATAACATGGAAAAATAATCAACCCTCCTAATATGTCTAAACTCTTGGGTGGATTTTTCACATGACTTAAGTGCTCAAATAGTCAAAATATTGATGGACTTTGAGAATTAGCCACATCGACCTTCCAGTAGGACACCATTACAACTCCCTTGTGACTCCCTAATTTCACTCACCATGTTCTAGAGATCATGTGGTATTTTGACCATTGTTTATCAATAATATGAGTTTGCATTAAGTATTTGAAGAACTCGCAAAGGTATCTACATAATTTGGAACTTCTACCTTCACCTATACATAACTACATAAACAAGGCTCTCAAGATTTCTTTCATCTTGTGCTAGAAATGATTGTGAGACTTATAACACTAGAAATAGGACCTATAAGCGTTCCAAAAAGACAAAAAAAAACTAGATTTGTATTCATAATGAAGGCAAAACAACAATTATCGTAATAGGGGTTCTTCCAAGATCATGTAGAGATAGAGTGTATGAAATGCAATCTCTGCGAAAAAAAAGCTACTAGGGGACGTGCTTATGCAAGGAGATAGCATGGGCACGTATTTCCATGAATCTAAGTCATAATTCAACTCATAGAGCTTTAAAGGTCACATACTAACATCTTTAACACTAGTTCTGTACTAGGACGCTTTAGTGTCCTAGGACACTTAAGTGTCCTGCTTTTACACCAAATTCATTGATTTTTCTTGATGACGCCCTTGAGGCTTTAATGGCATACTCACTTGGATTTGATAGCCCACATCATGTACTTTTAGAGAAAAATATATTCTTTAAAATTTTTCAACTTCACATGGGTTTTTAAATGAAGAAGAAAATGGGAATTTTTAAAAACACAACTTTTAGCATAAATGAAAAAATAACAATTATTTTGACAAATTGGATATGTTTTTGGAAATGGAAAGCTATTAATGGACTTTGGCAGTGTAAAACAAGTGTCTAGGGATCTCTGGAGAAGGTTGAACACTTCCATCAGTGATAAACCGGTACTCAAAACTTGTCTTCTCTAGAGCATTGCCATTTATCACACCTTTTAAAGAATGGCTCACTATAATTTGTGTGTAAGTGAGATTGCACAGAATTGGCAAGTTATTAATGGATAACCTTCATACTAATTGAATGCATATTTCTATTCAAAGTTAGAAGGCCTCCGCTTTGAACTAGTAGCCATTGCATTTGGTGATGACTTTCATGCTGAATCGACAAAGCATATATTTCTATGTTCATCAAAAGAACATAGCTCCCAATGTAAAATAAAAAATTATGATGAAATATAATAATTACTTAAATTCTATTCTAAGTATCAAACCTTCCAAAATATGCTTTCATGCCATGTTTCATTCTTAATCTTGTCAAATAATATGTGATCCACAATGGTGATTGTGACAGGAATGAACAAAATTGACATACATATTTCATTTGACAAAAAGAAGATGGCATCCATGATGGAAATAATGTAATGTTTTCAAATGATCCTTATCATTTTATGATATCGAAGATTATATCAAATACTTCTGAGTATTATTTTTAGTATGTGTTGATGTGTGGAAGGGATTGTGTGTTTATGCATATAACAACTATCAAAAAAATATTTTTACTAAATATGTTAAAACTATATATTCTTTCGATCCTATATGTATGTGACTCTTGTTTCTTGGTAGGAACTAGTTTATTTTCTTAGATATAAAGTTAAATGTTTGTCATTTGGTACTATTTCAATTGGATATTAATATTTGTATGTGGATATATTGGTTGGTCTCCACACATATATCTACTTTGTTTGGTGTATATAGATCTAAAAAAATTTGTTGATTTTGACAGATTAGTAGTTCCTTTATGTGTACACCTTGTTTGATGTCCTATTTTCTTGCTTCATGTGAAGAAACTAGATCTCTTCCATAACTGTACATGCTTTGTTATGTGTCCACAAACTATTCATGATTGTATCTGTAGAATTTGGTTGATGCCCACACAATAGAGGATTCTTGGTTGTGTCCAAAGACGTGAAAATTTTGGTGGATTTCAATAAACTATTTAGCCTCATATATGTAAGCTTTGGTTTTTATGTCACACATTTTCTACTTGGTAACTTGAATGTGTACACCTTGGATGATGTCCATAAATTCTTTCGAGTCATATATGTAGGCTTTAGTTTTTTTATTTTGGTGACTAGAGTCATAGCACTTGATTTTATATGTGTATCACTTGGTTGTTGTCTTCATACCTTGTTTGATCATTGGCATATTTGTACACCTCTATGGATTCCCATAAGTTTGTTTGAACCATGTTTAGAACTAGTTGTCGCTTTTGGTGTAAAAAAGTAAAAATAATTGACTTTATTTGAATTGAAATGATTTTTCTAAGTGAGTTTGAGGTTCATACTATGTGATCTATGTTTCAAGGAATGTGTATAATTTTTTCTTTCATATGATGAATTTTTTTCTTTTGATAAAAATACACTTGATTAGGAATTTTCATCTTGATCACTACCATAGCATCTTGAGAGGCTATTTACATGAATATGAAACATGATTTATTGTGTTTTATAATTTTGCATTATCCTTTGAATTATATATAATATGTGTGTTAAAGGATTCTCTTGAATTCTCTTTGTAGAAGGTGTGCGATTTTTTGGAAAACTGTCAAAAAAGAACACTTAAGTGTCCTGTTTTGGTACCGAACTAGTGTTAACCAATTGACATGTCAAAAACTAAGGTAAAATTACATCAAGAGATGAACTTTTTCTTCTCTTATCAATTTTTTTCCATTATAGAAATGATGTGATGCCTCCAAATAATGGAGATCATCCTCCTTTGTTTGTGGATGATGTGAAGGTGAAATTTAGGGCATGTTCCCTCACTCTTGAGATTGAAATGTAACTTCACTTCCAACACTCTCCCTCAAGCCTAACATACTTGAGTCTTCAATTCCTCAAAACTTCTTGTAGTCCAATCATTGCTTTGAACCTGTTTAACTTAAATCCATCTCATGCATTGGTCATCATGTTCTACACATTGTTAGTGAGTACATGCATATGGAAACTAATAATTACTTGCACATGGCAACTAAATTTCCTTGCTTGTGATCTTCTCTCTGATATAATAATAATGCACTTTTATGTTCTTAGTACTGGCATGATAGATTGAGTTAATAGGAAGATGCAATGAGCTAATGTTATCCCCAAAAATAATAGGCATTTTTGAATTAAGGCCTAAGTCAAAATAGAAGGTCTTGATCCACAATGCTTCTTGAGTTGCATCGGCTATTCCTTTGTATTCAACTTCAGCTGATGATAATCCAAGAGTGGGTTTCTTCTTTGAGGACCATGCAATTAGCTTTGTACCTACAAATGTGAGATATCATAATGTGTTGAGCCTTCCCAATCTACATTAGAGAAAAGTTTGATGTCGATGTCAGATGTGTATAAGTAATATAAACCTTCATTGAGAATTCCCTTCAAGTGCTTGAGTATCTTCTCGGCTCATTCCCTATGAGGTTTCTTACGACTGTGCATAAATAGACTTAAGACACTTATTCCATAGCAAATGTCAACTCTTTTCATGTAGCATAGTTTAGGCTACAAACTAGACTCTAATAGCTAGTTATATCTTCAATTTGCTGCCTTCATGAGGACTTAATTTCAATTTCATCTCCATGGGTATACCTACAACCTTTGAGTCCTCCACTTTGAACTTGGAAACCATGCCTTTGATATAATTTCTCTTAATAAGATACATTCCCTTTTCTGTATACACTACTTACAATCTTAGGCAATACGTGAGTCATCCTAGGCTAGTGAATTTTAAAATTTATTTCATTTAAAGCTTGATTCTCCTTATACCTTCAACATGATTACCTCTAAATGTAATATCATCAACATATACATAGAGGTATATGCCTTCATATTGGGTTCTCTTGATGAAGAGGGAAGGATTTTTTTTGCTCACACTGAATCCTCTATCCTCCATAGAAGTGAAACACCTATGAGTCCAAGCCCTTCGCTGGCTACAAACCATGTACAATCTTCCTTAGCGTTCATACATACTCAAGGAATGATGATTCTTCTAACCCAGAGGTTTGAGATCACATGTATACTATAGAGGAGCTATTCGGGTACCTAATACTAGAAGATAAATCTTACCCACTTCCAACACTCTATCTACTCAAGGGAGGTTCTCCTTAGGGAAGTGTTGGTGTAAATCACAAGCCTACACATTTGGCTTGGAAGATATCATGAAGACTCTACATGCATAAAGAACCATAGGAACATATGCTAGTGATTACTTACCAGTTTACCTCATTGTAAAAGTCAATTTGACTTAGAATCTTTTGTAATCACCTACCCAAATGATTTGTGGAAAAGTTAGTTCACTTAATTGAAAGAATATCTCCAAGTTTTTAGAAGCTTGATTAGAAGGAGCCAAGAATTTAAATTTGAATTCAAATTCTTACACATTCCATATAAAAGGTGAACTTGAAAAGTCGCGGTGAGAGACATCACTCCCAAGCTTCATTCTACTATCATTGAGTGTGTGTGAGTACTACATCATAGTCTGCACTACACCATTAGGCAATGCTTGTCATGCCAATGGGATTGTACACACGTGTTAATTTATAGATACATTTACATTATTCATCTATGTGTTCACTGATTGTCTACTCCAAAGTTTGTCAACTTGTCAAGGGCATATCTCAGCCAATACTCCACCAAAATCAGTGATTTAAAGCTTGTTGGATTCCGCTCAAAGTCATCTACATGCTGACAACGTTTGAAGTGATTTCATTCAGCCAATTCAGAGAAATCGTCATCGAGGTGCTCACTGGTCTATCTCTGCTACAACCCTAAAAAGTCGGGGGTATACAAAATCTTGCTAAATTAATTTGTCTTAGCATAGTTCATTATTTTACATCATTCCACTTGCAAACGTTAGCTTACTAAGCTAATGGAATACCCCTAGAATGAATTTTATCAATTGCTACTATGTTGGTCACACTGAGCAAAACATTGAGCAGGTGTCAAGACCAAAATAGAAGGTTTTCTTGACTTTGTGACTTTCAAAGTTATCTGTTTTGATTCAATCATTACACACTTCATTTCCAAAGGACACAGGCCATTTCTTGGTGTCATTGGAAAGCTAAGGGAGTCTACGAATCAACTCTGAAGCTAAAGAGGGCTGGTACAAAGTAGGTTTTAGCAGTACCTACTCAATCTCTTGGATCATCCATCCATCTTTCCCAACAGTGGTATCAAAGCAAATAAGGTAAAATGGGAGATGGTTTTCCTTCATTTATTGACAAATTGGATAGGAACAACTATCAAGCTTGGTCTCTAAGGATGAAGACCTACTTACAAGGAAGGAGTCTCTATGGATACATCTCAGGAGATGAGGAATTGCCCTCATTCAAAGCAAGAGGTTTGCCAACCAAGGAGCAAGAAAAACTCAACACATGGTGTGCAAAGGATGCATTGGCAAGTTCTTATCTACTCAACTCTATATCTGACTTTCTTTTACCTCATATCAGAAATTGTAAGACTTCCCAAGAGACTTGGGAAACCTTCTCATCATATTTTTCTTCCAATACAAGGGCTAGGAAAAATCAGTTGTGGATTGAATTCACAACACTAAGGAAGCAACCTAAGCAAGTTGTTTCACAATTTGTGACCAAGATCAAAGATGTTGCAGATCAGTTAGCATGCATAGGAGAAGAGATTGAAGAGGAATAAATTGTAAGGCAGGTAATCAATGGGATCAAGGCTGATGACAAGTGGGAAAGCTTCACCACTGCAATGGATCTCTACATGGACATGCACACTCCAGATCTTACAACTCTCATGGGTCAACTATTCACACATGAAGCAAAGCTTACCAAGAGTGGAGATACTACCAAAGGTAACAACTCTTATGCCCTATACACTGATAAGAAATCTAAGGATAAAGGCAAGAGTAAGAAGGTGGAAGATGAATGCTCTACCTCCCAAGCCAACTATGCAGGGAGAGGTAAATCTTCAAGAGGTGGGGGCAGAGGAGGTAAGCAAGGTAGGGGGAGACCCTATAACACATCACCATGTAACATTTGTGGTTTGTTAAATCACACCATAGATGAGTGTTACAGGAATTACAAAAATCAGAGAGGAAGAGGCTACCAAAGAGGTGGATACTCTCAGTCTAGAGGAAGGTTCAACCATCACCAAGGCCACAACAACAATTATAACAACAACTACAACAACAATTACAATGGCAACTACCAAGGAGGATTCAGAAATAGAAAGGACTACAACAACTACAGAGAGGAGCACGATGACTCTCTCTTGATCATGAACATGACTTCAAAGTGAGGTACAAATGATGATCACTTATTTTATATTGATTCAAGGTCTTCAAATCATGTGGGTGGTAATGTGGCACTACTCTCTGATCTTGAGGAACCAAAAGGTAAACACCAAGTCCAAACAGGTGATGATACAAAGCATTCTGTAGTTAAAGTTGGAACTGTGAAAACTTGTGATGGTAATCAGAATTGGTTGAGCAGAGTACTTTATGTACCTGCAATTACAAAGAACTTAGTGAGTGTTGGTCAGATTGTAGAGAAAGGGTTGCAGGTCAGATTCAATCAGTATGGAGCATTTGTGGAGGACCCAAGACATGGATTCAAAAGGATAGCTAAAGGAGAAAAATCAGGTAGACTTTTCACTTTTGAGTTGGAAGATACAAAGAACATTGCATTATATAGTTATAAAGATCAAACACTTTCAGAGCTTGAGGTTTGGCACAAGAGATTAGGGCACATAGGAGAAAGGACCTTGAAGCAAATGTGCAGGGAACAATGTGTGCTTGGGATACCTAATGTATCCAAACAACATATGATTTACAAGTGTGGTGCTTGTCAATTGGGTAAGTCTCACAGGTTACCCTTCTCCAAGAAAGGATATATGCATGAAGACTATCTAGAGCTTGTACACACAGATGTATGGGGACCTAGCAAAGACCCCTCAGTCTCAGGTTCAAGGTACTATGTGTCTTTTATTGATGACTATAGCAGATGGACTGTATTATACTTTATGAAGCACAAGGATGAGGTATTTAGTTGTTTTAAGAAATATCTTGCATTAGCTGAAAATCAGATAGGAAGAAATTTGAAGAGGCTAAGGTCAGATGGAGGAGGTGAGTACTTCTCCAATGAATTTGAGGACTTCTTGCAGGACAGAGGCATCAAAAGGGAAATAACCACAAGGTACTCTCCTGAACAGAATGGGGTAGCTGAAAGAAGAAATAGGTTAATTGTTGAGACAGCTAGATCTATGCTTAATGAGAAGAAATTACCTAACTATCTATGGGCAGAGAGTGTTTCTACTGCCACCTATCTCATAAACAGGTTACCATCAAAGTCACTTGATGGTATGACACCATATGAAGCATGGCATGGTAAGATACCATCATTGGATCACTGCAAAATTTTTGGATGTGTAGCATATGTACACATTCCTTCACAGGTAAGAGGAAAGCTAGATCCAAAGGCTGAAAAATGTATTTTCATTGGATATGATTTAAATAAAAAAGGTTACAGGTTTTTTAACCCTACCAATAAGGGATTTATGGTAAGCAGAGATGTGATCTTTGATGAGAATGATTCTTGGTATGAGAATGAATGCAGGAAGGTCAAACTACCCTATGATTTGGAAGAAGAATTTCCAAAACTTACAAAGGAGGAACCTACTCAAGATGGAGAGTCAAGTTCAGATGATGAAGATACAATCAACCTTGAAGAATTCAAGGCATGGAAGTCCAAAGGCAAAATGAAGATGAAGAAGCTTGAGGACATACCAGAATCCTCAACTCAATCAATTAGAAGGTCTCAAAGAGAAAGCAAAAAACCTATCAGATATGGGTATGATACATCTCTTGTTACTAAACATTCAATTTATCTTGCAAAGGATTTGTCAAATGAAGAACAAGGTTCATATGAAGAAGCAATCAGCAAGTTAGAATGGAAAGAAGCTATGGATGAGGAGATTGAAGCACTCAAGGAGAGTGATACATGGGATTTAGTACCAAAGAAGGACTCCATAAAGGTAATAGGATCCAGATGGATCTATAAATTGAAAAGAAATTCTGATGGCACAATTAACAGGTACAAGGCCAGATTGGTAGCCAAGGGTTTTGCACAAACCCAAGGCATTGACTATGAAGAGACATTTTCTCCTATGGC
Organism: Ceratopteris richardii; assembly: GCA_020310875.1. Classification (NCBI taxonomy): domain Eukaryota; kingdom Viridiplantae; phylum Streptophyta; class Polypodiopsida; order Polypodiales; family Pteridaceae; genus Ceratopteris; species Ceratopteris richardii. The sequence goes on from CM035441.1 coordinate 17,239,410, forward strand.
CAAGATGCCAACAATCAGAGTGTTGGTGAGTGTGGCTGCATCAAAGAATTGGAACATGTACCAATTGGTTGTCAAGAATGCTTTCTTGAATGGATGGATCTCAGAAGAGGTTTATATGTCACAACCTCCTGGCTATGAAAACCCTAAGAAGGTAACTTATGTTTTGCAAATTAAAGAAGGCTTTATATGGATTGAAGCAGGCACCTAGGGCATGGAATTACAGGCTAACTACATACCTCCAAGACCAAGGTTTTGTCATGAGTAAGGCTGACACTTCTCTGTTCATTAAGAGAAGTAATTCAGAGGTAATCTATCTTTGTGTTTATGTTTATGACATCATCATTACAGGCAATGATGTCAATGGAATCAGAAGCATCAAAAGCCAGATGATGAAGGAATTTAAGGTCAATGATCTTGGATTATTGAAGTATTTTTTGGGACTTGAATTAGTCTACACTAATTCAGGGATATACATTACTCAGAAGAAGTATGTGCAGGACATGTTGAAGAAATTTCACTTGCAGGATGCTAAACCAGCTAGCACTCCAATGGAGGTGAACCTAAAGCTAAGTGCTCATGAAGGTGATGAAGTCCAAGACATTACAAGTTATCAAAGTATGGTGAGTTGCTTGAACTATGCTACCTTAACCAGAATTGATATTGCATATGGAGTTAGTGTGCTAAGTCAATTCAAGCACAAACCAAGGATACCTCACTTAGAGGCTGCAAAAAGGATCTTGAAGTATCTCAAGGGTACACAGAACCATGGTTTATACTTTCCTTACACTTCAGATATTGATATAAAAGCTTATTCAGATGCAGATTGGACAGGATGCAAGGATGATAGAAGAAGCACTTCTGGATACATTTCTTTTGCAGGTGACAAACCAATTTCATGGTTTGCAAAAAAGCAATGTATCTGATATTAGGGAAGCGATCAACAATTTTTCTATGCATTTTCATGGATTACTTTTCAGTGTTTCTAGGCTCAGTCATATCTATAAAGATGCTATCACGTTTGCTAAGAAATGCAACATTTGCCGAAGATGTGCTCCTAGGCCAACAAGATTGAATTTTCAACCATTAGTCATCTCCACAGGAGGGTTGCCCTTCCAACGATGGGGTCTGGAATTTGTTGGTCCAATCAGTCCAACTAGTCAACTTAGGGGTAAGAAGTATATTCTAATGGCCACATATGCAACTAAATGGATAGAGGCTAAAGCTACTATGAACTACACGGCATTGAAAGTGGCTACGTTTTTCTATGAATGTATTTTCTCAAGGTTCGGTTGCCCATTGGAAATTACTAGTGATAGAGGCACACATTTTGTGAATCAATTACTCCAATTTATCTTTAACGAGTACAGTTTCTTTTACAGAAATTCATGTTCTTACTATCGAAGAGCAAGTGGTCAAGCACAAAGCTCTAACAAAGTTTTGATTGGGTTGCTACACAAATTATCTATTGACCACCAAAGCTCTTGGCCTTAAGCATTCATTAACGCAATTTGGGCCTTCCGTACCACTAAAAGGGTAACAACTAGTGAGAGTTTTTTTTGCTTAGCATATGGTAAAGAGCCATTGACAACCTTTGAATTTATTATCATGAAAGAAATTGAAGCCAAAACCAATGTAGTTGAACCTCCCATTAGGAGACTAGTGGCATTAGAAGAGTACCGAGAAGGAGCGATGCAAAAACTATAGGTAACACAAGAAGAGCGTAAAAGATTGCATGACAAGTATCTTACCGCTAATGAAGTACACAATGGGTCTTTGGTTTTGGTGCATCAAATCCCACCAATTTCAACCAAATTGGCAACCCAATGGGAAGGACCATACAAGGTGATAAAGGTATTACCAAAAGGAGCATTACATTTAGAGGATTTGCAGTGTGAGAGGGTGCACATGGTCAACATCTCCAAGGTGAAGAATTATCTACATTAATTCAAGTTGGAAGAAATTCACTTATTGCACATACCATATTTCATTTCAGTTCATCTGAATTCTTGCAAGTTATTTTGGTTTGATTTAATAAACAAATAAAAGAGTAGTTTCACGGAGACAATGCAAAAACTTGATGTGGGGTTCTGTAGAGCTGAGGATTCTGAGCTTTATTTCATTGTTCAAACTGAAGCATAAGGATTGGCATGCAATGAGAGAATTTAATGGTGGTTGAACCTTATTTGAGAATGGAATTACTATATGAATTAATTAAGCAATGCTTTCCCACCACTCTGTGACCTCGTGAACCCACCATCCCACGATGTGCGAGCCCACCACCCTAGGACTCTATGAATCCACCACTCTATGACCCCGCGAACCCAATGCCCCCCAAGCCAGTGAACCCAGCACCCTATGACCTTGCAAACCCACTGCCCTACGAGCCCATGAACCCACCATCACGCGATCCCATGAACCCACTACCCCTTCATCGGGTGAGCTCACCACCCCACGACCCCACAAACCCACCACCCCGTGAACCCACAAGCCCAACAACCCATCACCCCACTCTAGGACCCCACATCCCTGGGAACCCACCACCCCATGACCCCGAAACCCACTGCCCCGTGAGCCCACAAACCCACCACACCACGACCCATGAACCCACCAACTCTCTGCTTCATGCTTCGAAATATAATGTTCTTAACTTTTAAAGGGTATAAGAGTTGATTGCTCTAGAAATTCTAATTACTCTAGACATTTTTCTCCAAACTTCCCTAAGGATCTTGGCCTCCAAGGTTCCTACTCCCTAAGGCTGTGAACTCCATCTATTCACTAAGTGTTTGAGGACTCAGAGACCACCCACTATATACAAACTCAAGGAGCGGAGCTATCTGTTGTATTAAGCAAGTGGAAGTGTGAATACACTAGCTCATTGGTACTTGAGCTATTGCCACAACAAACCTTTGTGTAGAAGATGAGAAATTCCTTTATCATGGTGCCACTCCATCTCCTCTTTTGCCTTTGCTCCATATAGTAAACTTTAGTATCCCTATGTAACGATCCTCGAAGATCTCTATCTTTCCCACCCAAACCTTCTCTCTCTCTCTCTCTCCCTCTCTCTCTCTCAATCTCTCTCTATAATCTGTGACCAAATCCAATGTGTAGCTCCACCCATTCTCTCTCTCTCTCTCTCTCTCTCTCTCTCTCTCTCTCTCTCTCTCTCTCTCTCTCTCTCTCTCTCTCTCTCTCTCTCTCTCTCTCTCTCTCTCTCTCTCTCTCTCTCTCTCTCTCCCCCTCCCCCCCCGTCCCTTCCTCCCTCCCTCCCTCTCTCCCTCTCTCCCTCCCTCCCTCCCTCCCCCCCCTCTCTCTCTCTCTTCCTCTCTCTCTTTCTCTCTCTCTCTCTCTCTCTCTCTCTCTCTCTCTCTCTCTCTCTCTCTATCTATCTCTCTCTCTCTCTCTCTCTCTCTCTCTCTCTCTCTCTCTCTCTCTCTCTCTCTCTCTCTCTCTCTCTCTCTCTCTCTCTCTCTCTCTCTCTCTCTCTCTCTCTCCCCACATAACGCCCCTAACCTATAGCCCCATGGCCGTGCCACCCCCCAAATGAGTGCATCCATCCCGGAGCCGTGCCACCCCATATGCCCTCTTTGCCTCCTCCCTCCAACTTTTCCTCCCCGCCATTCTACTGGTTCTATCACTTTCTAAAGGGTGTGATGCAACAAATATTTATGAAAGCCCATGTGCGTTGTCCCATCCCTATGAACCACAATGACTGGCCTGGATTAAGGTAATGATTGGTGTGGGCAATGGTAATTTCAGCAAGTGTTGAAGGGGATAGTGAGGTTGTAGGTCATCACCTATTGTCTTGCAAAGACTAAAACGAACTAGAAAAAGGACCGGAGAGAACAAGGTGCACATGTCCCACAACCATCAGATTCATCAACTTTCCACACACCCTTGTTCTCCAAACACGCCCTAAGATGTCCTCTCATCAAAATAGTGAAAATCGCTACTTACTTGTAGTTGAAGATCAATTATCATAGGAACTAATTTCAACATGACTGAGGACCCAAATGATAGATAGGGAGGGACGACAATGAATTTATTGAAGATGATATCGATGGTATTTGTAAATTGATCAATGCAACAAAGACCATTTATAAGGATGCGAAAATTGATCTCATGATGTTAAACTTACCTTTCACTAAGATAAAGAGAAAAAAGGTGCATCAATCGTTTGAGATGTGGCAATCCATTTATATGTATAAAGTGGAGGCAATTGTTCCAATACATGCATCTAATCATGGTAAAGCCCATGAGAACCCACTTCCAATCTCAAGAGGAGTCTGTGGAGATTAATGAATAAAAAACTTTTGACTCTTTACAAGGGAGATAATTGTGGAGGAGGAAAAAACTAGTGCGTCAAGCTCTCTCTCCAATGTACAAAGAAGATAGGGGCATTGGAATGCGACATCATGAGCATGGCATCCCTGGTCATTAGTGGACGATATATATTTTGTCAGTAAAATTTCAGAGCAAGATTTAATGAAGGGAATATAGCTATCAGTCTGACAATGTCAAGTGCCATATTTGAAAGAGCCTAGTTTGAAGGATCTAATTAAAGTTGGCTACCAGATCCATATTTGGCCTACCCCTCTAATTTTTGGGCAATTACTTTGGTGCGTATTCAGTGAACGTTGGGATTCAACAAGGTCACTCTTGACCTCTTGGATCCTATAAAAGCAGATGACTTGTACTCATTGGAGATCAAGATGTACTCATTAGACATTGAGAGAGATAGACAGAGACACACACATGGGAGTCAAGATCATTCTCTTGACATTCCGCATTAGCTATTTTCTTGCCCACTATCTACACTATGTTGCTACCTGCACACTTTTGGGATGATTTTCTCTCTACAGATCCACCTTGGCCACACTGACATATTTTTGAAGGCATCCTAAAATGCGAAAGTACTTAGTTCTAATGATGCACTCATATATATGTGGATAGTAAGCAGGACCTCAAATGAGAGGGAGTTTAATTTGAAACATGACACTTGAGTAACTCTTAGGTGACTCTTAGGTGAAGACTTAAAAAATATGAATAAGTTAAGTCTTAATCTCGTCCCTATCTTGAATGCATAGTAAATATTGTAAATGATAGTGTTTCTCCTAATTTGGATTTATTTCTTAAAGTTTCATTTGCTTAATTAACTAATTTCATCTTTAGTGTCCAACCATATTCAAGTGTCAAAATATATTTCCTTTAGAAATAGAAGATGAATTGTACCTTATAAAACAATATATTATGTAAGCATATGTTATTTCAAGGTCTTACAGAACTTTATTAAAAGGAAATAGATCTCATTACTTCTTCGTTGAGTTAAATACATTGACAAGCGTTTTGAGAAAAAAATGTTTTAACCATCCATGCTCTATTATCGACATGTGCTAGCGGGAAATATATTTACCCTTATTGTTCAACTTAAATCATCTATAATAGAGTTTAGGGATTTAGAACACACGCAAAAAATACAAGGAACAATAGTAGGATTGCAAGCAGAATAAAAAAGGTATTATAATTTTGGAATGTACCAAAATAAATTTTCCATTGGGCTCATTTGCATATATAGAAAAGTAATGGGAAAATATCCTAAAGAGGGAAATAAGTTCCTTAATGCTCCTAATTCGCTTAAACTACACACTACCGAAATATGGTAACAATTCTTCTTTAGAAGTGATGTGATAAAAATCGCTACGTCATTCATGTGTTTTAAGGATGTGAAAATCAATGTGAAGTGAGATCAATCGTGAAAAGGAACCTATCCCAAAGTGTAATAGAGTAAGTCTATGATCTATGGGTCCAGCCATGTTGAGTTTGACCATGTTGACTTTGACCAATATGACTTTGATGGGCTCCATAGCCAAAATTCAACATGGTCAAGGTTACAAAATACCCAAGGTCCTTTTGGCTATTGATCTTTTGTTGAGGTGTATCTTCAATTTAAACCATTTATATGAGGCGATTCCACTTTTTTTTAGTTCTCATAATCCCAACTTGGTATTAATTTGTCGACTATTATGGTTGGGGAACTTTACTGACGTTGTTAATAGCAAAGCTATATATATGGACATATGTAGAGAGAAAAAAGAATAGATAACCTATCTTATAGACTTCGCAATGCATGTACAACCATCCAATTGAATGCTTTAAAATTTTCTAGATATTTGGTTTTTTTACACTACGTTCTCAAGATCTAAGATCTGAGCTAAAGGTAAAATGGTGAGAGAAGACCACAATGAAAACTACCCTAAGAGGGTCCACAACCTCCAAAAGCTCCATATGGGTGTTTCCTCATTCCCCAATAGTCACACTTCATTACTTTGAGGTATTGGGTACTCTTGGTCTATATCAAAGAAATGATTTGTAGCAAAAAACGTACTAAAAAAGGATTTAGCACACATGCAAGCCATATCACCATTCATAAGTGGAGTTTTGAAGATTGAAGAACACATCTCAACACATATCAGGAAAACAATATAATAAGGTAATAATTCTGAATTTCAATTATTCCAAAACATTTCACGGAGTCTTAAACAGGAGATAAGATTCAAAAATAATTCAGTATGCTCCCTATAAAGAGAATATTGGGAAAGGAAACTATGAAAACCATAAATTTCAAACTAGCGATTTCCTCTTCGAAAAGAGACTATCCACATTAAATAGTGAAGTTGAGCCTAGGCCCGGATGTACATGACCATCCGTTAACACACAAACAAGGGAAATGAAGGTGGCGGCTGAAAGAGATAAAGGAATCATACATCCTATCCTTATACATTAATAATATCATGAATGGCCATATCCAAAACTTAGAGGGATGCAATAAGTTGTTGGAGGCTAATTAGAGATTATAATTAGTGTCCATGGACGCTTAAAAGATTGGATTCAAGAAAAATCTAAATAACTTAAGAATTCCATTAGATACCACCAGCGATGACTACGTCCTCAAAGTTTAAAAATTGGAGATGCCTTAGGGTCCATATAGAACTTTATTGATGATGATGATTTTCTAGCTCACACACTAAATAGGGTAAGGGACAATGACAAATGGATGCTTTTCAGTACATTATTCTATCTAAGTGGAGCTATAATAGATTTTGAACAATAAGTCACACTCGAGATGCTCAAGGAGTTGAACCTCAATGGAACTCATTCAAGGGAAATCGAAGAATAACTCTTTAGTGAATGGAAAAAAAACGAAAGAGAGGTAAGAATAGTGGACACAAAAGGGTAGGGTATGATCTTACCATGCATAAGAAGTTTCCATTCTACGTTATTGAGAAAGGGGGAGAGGAAGATTCATAGGAAAACGAAGTCAAATCATGCAAAATAGTACACAAAGGAATGCGCTAATTGTGGGAAGCAAGGCCACTTTGCAAGGTACTATTACACAAACAATCGCCAAGTAGGCTACAAAACAAATCAACGTAACTTTGCAAACCAATTCAAATACATTTTTGGAAAGATCCTTTCCACCTGACGTGATAAGAGAATGCATCACGAGGATACGTTTTTCATGCTTTGAATTATTTTGTATAACATGAAGCTAACTTGATTTACTCAAGATAAGTTTTTTAGATTTGTTCCAAGTGTCAAATGATGGGACTCCCAACTCCGTGTTCCTTTCAAGTCGTATTCTTTTATAAAAAATAGGGGATGTGTGTAATCTCTTTGTGTTTTTTGTGAACGCCTATGTCCTTTCCTTGATATCCGTATGTTCACTTTGACTAGTTTCTTCATTGTTAATATCATGGCTCAATTGAGCTTTCAAAATTTTTACTTTCTCTTGATTAGAAAACTGTTCATTCTCTAGAATCTTTGGATCAGATACTACATAATATTTGTCATGTTTCTTATTCAATTGTGTTGAATTTTCAAATTCTTGTTCATTCTCTTCCAATATTTCTTGCAAATTTTATTTGTTCACTTTTCTTTTCATTAGAAATTTTAACTTCATTATCGATTTGTGTCTTAGTCTCTGGTTTAAAGTATTTCTTAGTATCTTCTCTTTGGTCTCCATTTTTTTAAATGATCTTGGTTTAGATTTTCTTAAATCAAAATATTATTTAATTCTGTCTTTTGCTAAGTTCAAGTGCAAAGGTAAATGGACATGGTAATCACAAATTTTTCTTTCAATTTCAATGACCAATTTAAGTCTACAAGCATTATCCTATGCATTATAGTTCCAAAACATATGGCCAAATTGATCACACAAGAAACATCGTATAGATTGATTTAATCTTCTATGTGTAGCTCTAGTGGATCTTCTATGGTCAAATGAAATATTTTCCATCAAGAATTTTTGTACATATATTTTTTACTTGTACTTGATTTCATGTTCACACTTGCATGATTGAATTTCTTTTACTTGTTTGAAGAAAGTTTCAAACTTGATACTCATGATCAATCCTCTCTTTAAACATTATACATAAGGTTTTGTTATCTTCAAAAAATTCATCTCATTCATGGGTTACAGATAATATGTTTTCAAGTTTAGATTCGATAAATGTGTTCATATCTTTAAATTCCTCATCATATTCTGAAAATTTCTTGAGTGGTGTGTTTTGCACAACCCTTTTTTCGCATTGGTCATGTATGTAATGATTGTAAAAGTAAAATATGAGTACCTAGAATCAGCTTGTAATTGTACCTCCTAATTTGCCAAACGCCATGAAACAGGTTCACATCCAGTTCAAATCTTAGAACTAACAAAGGTATTTCACGTGGGGATCACTTCTCTCATCAACAAACGAAGATTAACAAGGAGGAGCTCTAGTTGGAGATTTGGAGGACTTGGAGCTGCTACTTCTACATCTACTTAATGGAGGGTGGCTATCTCTCATCTTGGTGGTGATTCTTTTCACATGCTTGGAGGAGGCTCTACATACATGCTTGAATCGAACACACAACCTTCTCATGTGAATGCAAGATGAAACCTCGTGATGTGAATTGAACAAAATATGAGAATGAATGAATGTATTTCACGTCCGGTTCACTTTTCAAAACAAACGTATTTCACGTAGGGGTCAAATGTTGTGAAGAGGCTGTGTTGGGTGGACGAGGCCAACTTCAGGTGTTCCAATGACACCACACATGGGGTGCTAAGGTGGTGGAATGGAGACTCGAGAGAAAAAATAAGGTTAGTGGAAATTCATCAAATTACTTATGCACTTCATCATCATGAACGAGTAAAAAAATCTAAGTGAGATATGGAAATAAGTGTAGAGATAGTTGAAAGACAAGAGGTAGGCGAACATTGGAAAGATCAGTAATTGATCCATAATAAGTGTTCATACAATTCTAATTGAAAATAATGAGACATACAAGTTACCAATTAATCATAGATCATAATGTTGCTTTATAAAGTTCTTCATAGATCTTCAAAATCCTCCAGCAAGTGTGTGTCGATCCACCTCCACCAGCATAGACGTGTGTGGTTATCTCCACCACTTATCAAGTGCAGAGCAACTCCCTCCTCTTAGTAGATGAAGATAGCCTTCTCCTTATTTAATGATGATAGCTCCAAAATAATGAGGCAAGTTATGTTTATATAGTTTTTGGATCCCTTGAAAAGTAGTTCTTCCATGTGCTTTATTTTCAAAGCTATGTTGAATCCTTTATCATGTGTGTAAGTGAAAAAAGCAATGATCACTAACTCTCCTCTAACTTGTTCATTGAAGAAAAAACAAAATATGAAAAAAAAATAGTTGCTCTTAGTTGATCTGCTATAGCGGAATCAAATGCTAGTCAAATCTTTTAAAGGTACTTGGGCTATCCAAGCCCCCATGTGGTTTTCTTTGTTTAGAACTCCTAAAGATAGAATAATAACTATTTTGTGCTTGAACGTTGACGTTTTGAGGGTCATTTTGGAACCAAATGTTATAGCGTTATATATCGTTGAAAAGCTCTTGATAAGTACTTTCCAATGGTGCAATGATATGATTGCTGATCTCAAATTTTGACTATTTGTATCCTTGATATTGACCATCGTTAACTTTATCTAAAACATATGGTCATGTTTTGTAAAGGCATAAAAATTGCCTCTTTGTCATGGAAATCATGGTTTGGATTGAAGCTCATATATTTAAAGATGTAAATCTCTACGACAGCATGCACACTTGACATGCATCTTGAACATATGTTGTGCATTGGCCAAGGTTGGGTTTGATACCCACGGATGTCGCACGAAGGGGGTTTAGGTTGTTAATATGTCATTGCTTTGTTGGTCCTAGCCTTAAAGTTCTTTTTAGGATCTCCTTTCATTTTTGGCATGACTAGTTTAGTTCCTTTGCTTAGAAGTGAACTTTCTTGAAGATAAGGCATGATGGGCTAGACCATGAACTATAAATTTTGTTTGTAACATGGTTGGTTTTGTATAAGGGTTTTCTTAGGTACCCATACCATAGTGCTATTTGGTTTGGCTCTAAGTAAGTGCTTGGCCACCCAAATGTGCTTGAAATTACAACAGAAATGGGTTGAATAATTATTTACTTCCTAAACTCGCCTACTTTATGGCCTATTTGACTCCTAAAGAGCAGCTGGATAATGCTACTTTGTTGGACAGAACATTCCTTTGGCGGCAGGGGAGGGCAACGATTATAAAAATAAGATCAGTGCCAAAGTAGCCTAGTCTAATTTGTTGTTTACAAAAATCTCAAGGGGGGCTAGGGATTGTGTGTCTTGTGAAGATATCTGAGAATTTCGCTACAAAATGGATTTGTAGAAGTTTACACAATGATGATATTTGTTCTACCTTATTGACAAGGAACATATAAACGAATTTTGTGAAAAGTTATAAGTCTTGGATTAATATAGAATTATGGGGTGCTGTTGTGGCCCCTCAGACCTTCACTCCTATTAGAACTAGCCTCGTGTGTGGAATTCGGGTTGCCTAGATGAAAGATAAACAATAGTGCTCTCCATCTACATACCTAACTGGTAATATTGATTTCTACTTGCAAAAATCTCCTTCATTGGGATGGTTATCCCTTGGGAATAGTTGTAACCTCTCCATCAAGGAACACAATTTCATGAAGAGAGCTTCAAGTCTTGGAAGGAAATTATGGAAGGAGACAAGGTAATGGAAGGACTTTCAAGAGGAAGCCCAACGAGAAAAATTTTCCATTCTGGGAGGCAGAGAAAGCAGATACGTAAGTACAGGATATATATATATATATATATATATATATGTGTGTGTGTGTGTGTGTGTGCGTGCGCGCGTGTGTGTGTGTTTTATTCCCTTGTATTAGCACTACTACTGTGTACAAGAATCCTTTTCTCAGGATGCAGCACAGTATTATCGATAACCAATCTTAATCATGTTAAACGTGACAAAACCGGTTATTAAAAACTGGATCTCCTCATTGTAAATATTGCTTTAGAAAAACCACGATATTTATGTTTCTTTTCATATGACCCAATGGTTTAGAAAAAGCAGCCGCAAGGTTACGGGTTACGGAAAATCTTAAAATCTCTATATAAGTAGAGTACATAGCTCGCAAATGTATGTTTTCGTTCTCTGTTCAGCATATATACATGCTTTATCATTTATTTCTATTGTCTCTAATTGCTTTTGCGTCAAAATTATTCTCTGCATTACTTCTCTGTATAAGAGAACATTGATAGCATACAAATACATGTACTATAGTTATCATAAGCGAATTCAAGACAGCAGCAGATCATACATCCATCTCTTGTGAAATTCATTGCGAATATATGAACGTCTCTGACTTGTTCTCTCCTTAATGTGCATATTGTATGCGTTTTTGTGTCTATAAGTCCTATTCACGTTCTAATTATGAGATTTTGATCTCAAAATTTTGCAACAAACATGAGTAAGCCCTCCTAGGTCGCTCTAGTTCACCCCCTTCTAAAACTAGTCAACTTGTTTGTACAAATGTGACCCAGCACCTCATATAAAAATAGCCTAGGCTTATCTCCATACACAATAGGGCTGTATAGATTCCAAATGAGCTATCAACCACTCCAATCCTATTGCTCTAGGTAAGGAAACCCAACTATAGAAGATAGACTATGTATGTAGCTAGCTTATGATAGAAATAGACATTCACTAGAATTTCTCCCAGTAACTATTGTAGATGACATAAGCATTTAAAGCATGAAAGAAACTATATAATATTTCCAATAAGATATCATATGCATAAAAGGGATATCTACACAGCAAGAAATGAACAAGAGAAGTAGGCAGTCTCTTGCAAACACTTTCCTACAACTTGTATGAGCTTTGTAGCTCTTGGTATGACCTCTTCTCTTATTGAACAACTCTTGGAACCCCTTGCGCATGCTCCACAAGCTATCTTCATCACTCCACAGGCTTGAATGTCCTTGGTTGCGGCTTCACAATGATAATGAGTGTATATAGATCTCCTTGTGATTGTTCACTTATACTTGATTGGCCCTCTCCATCTAGCCTTGGCTTGTCTTTTGGCTGTTCATTTGACATAAGTAGGGAAGGATTTGTATTTTTGTGTCCTTTGGAGTCTCCATTCCTTTCCCAACATCCTCACTTTGCTCTAAGGTTGATGAGCTTGCCCAAGTCATAGTTTCATCACTCTCCCTCCAACTCATGGTGGTAGTCTCCATCTCCATGAGACTAAAAAATAAGGTTTTTAGTTATGGAAAGAACATGAAGTGGATTTTGTAATGCTTCTGTAAACTTAACTTCTCCCAATCCAATATCCCCCACATGATCTATGTTGGTACATCAAGTTTACACTATGCTTGAGGTGGATTTGATCTACATCAAAAGCTATCGGTTGGATTACATCAAAAGAATATCCATTGGAGAGCTCTTTTACTTATGCTCACTTATTGTATTTTTCCAAAAGATTTTTCATGGATCTTTTACCATTGTAAAAAGCCTACATCTTTGCACATGTAAAAGGATAAAAATAGAGCTCAAATTCCACAAATTTGTGGTGGTTGAGTTCCAATCAATCAATCAATCAATCAACCACTTAAATGTAGATCAAACTAGATCTTCACTTTTCCTAGATTGTAGGAAAGTGAATTGATTCCCTTCAACAACCTTTACTACCTTCATTTGAATTCAAAATCCACTTGTAGAAGTCATGAAGCACTTTACAAGTCTATATAAAGACTTCAAATCACTTTTACATTACATGAAAGCAAGATACATACACTTGTGACCATCCTTGTCTTGCTCTTTCATTTTCCTCCATCATCTTCTTCAACATTAGTAATCTTGCAAATGTTATTGCTCTCTCTATAGAGCTCTAAATTGGATGAAAGAAGACACATTCAAAAGATATTATTGTCTAGTTTAGGCCTATACATTTTCAAAGTATCTAGTTCAGTAGCATGGGAGAAATCTCAGTTTTTTGTCTCGGGGTGAATCTGTTGGAGATAGACGTCTGCGGAAGCACGCGAACAGCACAAGGAAGAAGAAGAAGCTTGGAGCACAAACACACAATACTGAATGTATTACTAGAGAATGTACAAAGATAAGTAGCCCATTAGGGCAATAGGCGTATATACAAGCCGGGGGAAAAAAACCTCCTAAGAGGAAAAAAAGTGCCCCGGCGGTCCTAGAGTGTTCACACACATCACTACCTAGATATATCAACAAATCCCCCCTGGGAGTGATGCGATGAACAAGGAGCTGGCACTCATGTATAAGGAAGTGCCAAGCTATGTGGAAATCACTCCACAAAAGGAAGTAAGCCCAAAGCTTTGCGAAAAGCTTCAAACTTCTCCCTAGGCAGAGCCTTCGTGAAAAGGTCTGCAATGTTCTCCTGCATGGGCACATATGCCAAGCTGATCTCCCCAGCAGAGAACCTCTCCCTGACATAGTGATAATGCACCTCAATGTGCTTAGTGCGAGCATGGAACACAGGGTTCCTCGCAACTGCCAATGCGCTCTGACTGTCAATGAAGATGGTGGTGGCAGAAGACTGGCCAACACCCAAATCAGCCATAAGGCGTCTGAGCCACACACACTCAACAGTCACTGTGAAAGCTGCCCTATACTCAGCCTCACAACTGGAAGTGGCCACAGTAGGCTGCTTCTTGCTCAACCAAGATATACATGAGCTACCAAGCATGAAGCAAAAACCACTGGTGGACACACGAGTGTCATAGCAACCAGCCCAATCTGAGTCAGAAAAAGCATGCAAATCTGGCGGTAGTGATCCCCCCTTGGGATAAAACAACCCAAGTAGTCGAGTACCACTCAAGTAGCAAAAGATGCGCTTAACCGCTTTCCAATGCGTGACTCCTGGGCAATGCATAAACCTACTCATCTGTGAGACAGCAAACTGAATATCTGGCCGAGTAATGCATAAGTAAATCAAGCATCCAACAGCCTGCTGATAGAGAACATCATCAAATGCATCTCCAACATCATGAAGACTCAATCGTAAACCTGTCTCCATAGGAGTGGCAATAGGCTTACAGTCTTCAAGTCCAAAACGCTGCAATAATGTGTCAATATATTTCGTTTGACACAAAGCCATTCCACCATCAACGTGCATAAACTCAATGCCCAAATAGTGATGCAAATGCCCCAAATCAGACATCTCAAATGAGGCATGCAAATCAGCCTTAAAATCAGCAATATGTGTCTCAATAGGACCAGTGAGCAGCATGTCATCAACATAGACAACAATGATCAGAAGCACATCATTAGCACGTTTAACATATAAGGTGCTTTCAGTTGGACTATTCTCAAAACCATGTGCAATCAGATAGGCATGTATCTTCTCATACCAAGCACGTGGTGCTTGCTTTAAACCATATAATGCCTTCTTTAACCTGCAAACCTGGTTTTCATGCCTTTTTTGCACAAAGCCACGGGGCTGAAAAACATACACTTCTTCATGCAAGTCACCATTCAGAAATGCTGTTTTAATGTCCAACTGATGTACATTCCAACCATGATGGGCTGCAAGTGCACAAATGCTCCGAACAGTAGTCATACGGCATGTAGGTGCAAAGGTCTCATCAAAATCAATGCCTCTTTCCTGCGCATAACCCTTTGCAACAAGCCTAGCCTTATACCTGTCAACGGTACCATCAGGTTTACGCTTCAGCTTTTATACCCACTTAGTGCCAATGGCCTTCTTGCCAGGAGGCAAGTCACATAAGGACCATGTACCATTCTTCATTATAGCATCATATTCAGATTGCATAGCAGCCATCCAATTTTCTGAATTTTGTGCTTCATCAAAAGAAACAGGCTCATTCTCATCACAGAGACTAGATGCAGCCATAGCATAGCAATCTGATGCAAAGGAGGCACTATGAGAGCCTGAACGAGTACGATATGACAAAGGTGCATCTAATTTGCTGTCACGCAAAGTCTGCACCAGCTGTAAAAAGAGGCATCAAAGTATCATACATGTCTTTGGAGCTAACAGATGTCTCCTTAGTACATGAAAGCAATGGCTGAATAGCATCTTCCACAAAGACAACATCACGGCTAACCAGAATGCGTTTAGTCTGTGGATGATACAGACGATAGCCTTTACTTTCAGAACTGTACCCAACAAAAATACATTTTACTGCCTTATCATCCAATTTTCTGCGATGTTGTTCAGGCACTAATGCATATGTCAAACAACCAAAAACACGCAGATGAGCAACAGATGGCTTGCGGTCATGCCAAGCCTCATATGGAGTGATAGACTGCAATGCTTTAGTGGCACACCTGTTCATTACATATGCTGCACACATGACAGCCTCAAGCCAGAAACTATGTGGTAAAGCCTGACTTTTGACCATCCACCTCGCCATCTCCATGAGTGACCTGTTCTTTTGTTCAGAAACTCCATTCTGTTGAGGTGTATACGGTACTGTACACTGGTGTTTTATCCCACGTTCAGCCAGAAATGCATTAAAATCTGAAGACATATATTCCCCCCCTCGATCAGAACGGAGGGTGCCCATTTTACATGCTGACAGATTTTCAGCCAAAACCAAAAACTGTTTGAAGCACATGAACACTTCGGACTTTGCTTTGAGTGGATATACCCATGCATGCCTGGAAAAATCATCAATGAAAGTCACGAAGTAAAGGTAATTTCCAAAAGAGGGTGTCTACATAGGACCACAGACATCACTATGTACAAGCTGCAATTTCTGCGTAGCCCGAACTGAACCATCTTTTGGAAAGGAAGAACGCTGCATTTTGCCCAAAATACAGCCTTCACAAACATGTTTTCCAGGTGCCTCAAGTTTGGGCAAAGAGGACACCATTTCAGATTTCTGCAGGCGTAACAAACTAGCAAAATTCAGATGACCAAAGCGTGCATGCCAAAGCTTTGCATCTGACATAGCCTGAGAATCATGAACTGCACATGCCGAATCATTCACAGATTTTTCATAGTCTATGAGCTTATACAGCCCACGACATAAGATGCCAGAAGTAATAATCACATCACCATTTGAGAGATCATGGACTATACACCTGTCATCAACGAATTTCACAACCAAGCCAATCTTGGCTAATGCAAAAACTGATAACAGGTTCTTTTTGATCCCTGGCAGAAATAAAGCATCTGACAAAGTGAAAGAACTACCATCAGCAGTAGTCAGAATGATCTTACCAACTCCCATAACAGGATAAGAGGAGTTATTGGCGCATGTGACAGTATTCCCTGTAGGGGCAAGCTCGAGTGAAGAGAAGAAACTGCGCTGTGAGGTAATATGTTTGGTTGCCCCACTGTCAAAGTACCAAACATTTGAGTCTACTGCAGACATGCACTGATCATGAGAAGATGGGTCAAAACTGCAGACAGTAGTAAACGCCCATTCTTCTTCCTGCACAAGATTTGCAGACTCTGTTTTTGGTGTAGAGGCCTCTGCAACAACCATTCCAGCCTCTTTCTTCTTTGCCTCTTTAGCAGCCAGTTTTGGACAGTTCTTTATAATATGATCATTTCCTTTACAGTACTTGCAGAACAATTTCTGCTTTTCTGATTTCTTTTCATCTTTAGCCTGGTTCTTCGATTGTGCAGCATTTGCAGATTTTTGCTTACTAGTAGAAGAGCTCCATTTTCCTTTGCCCTTTTGACTAGCCAGGAAAGCTTGATCTGCAACACGCATAATGGACGTGTTCTGCCTGGACTGATCTTCTTGCAACAGAACAGAGACTAATTCTTCAAATGACAAGGCATTCGGATTGCCTTTCATCATCAACCGAAGAGTAGAGGCAAAACTTTGATATGAATCAAGAAGACCATTCAGAACGGTCTGCACAAGTGAGCTATCTGGTATAACCTCATCAGAAGAAATCAATTGTTCCTTTAGGTCTTTGATCTTTGTAAGAAAACTATCCATAGAATCACCTTCATTCATGTGCTCACTCTCCAACTATTTTCAGAGGTAAGCAACACGAGCCTCATTCCTAGCCTGGTAGAAAGTGGTAAGTGTATCCCAAGCATCCTTTGCTGTTCTGCAAGAGCGAATGTGAGGAATAATGGCACATTTGACAGACAAGGCTATCAATGCATGTGCCTGGGCATCTTTGCCATCCCAACAAATCTGCTCCGTAGTAGGTGCAACAGAAACAGCAGCACGAACAGGAATCTGCGGAATATCATCTTCGACACCATCTTCATCAGCTCCAGTACCTCCAGCACCTGTATTTGTAGTACCTGTAGTCGCAGGTGTAACAGGACGTCTTTCAACACCCTGCACAATGTTCCACAGTCCTTTTGCAACCAGTACATGTCGCATCATATAAGCCCATAATGGGTAGTTAGTACCATCCAACTTATCCTCAACAGCCAACATACGGAATACATCACTGCTTTCAGCCATGGCCTGTGACTAAAATACCTTGATGCAAAAAATTGACTATATCTCAAAAAGTTGAACGGAACTGCCCAGACGAGTTTTGCTAGACCTGTAGCAGACTTCGAGACGCTTAAACTGGCGAACAGAAACTGGTATATACCTTTGGCACAAAAGGACGAAATAGCCTGCACAAGCACTGCGATAGTGCGTTCGGAGGCCGAAACGAGCTCAGATCTCGGAAACACCCTGAGTATGCTCACCAAATTTCGTGCGAATCTGAGACTACAAATGGAGGAGTGTCGACGGCGCCCTAAAAGAAGCGACGACCTGCTCTGATACCAATTGTTGGAGATAGATGTCTGCGGAAGCACACGAACAGCACAAGGAAGAAGAAGAAGCTTGGAGCACAAACACACAATACTGAATGTATTACTAGAGAATGTACAAAGATAAGTAGCCCATTAGGGCAATAGGCGTATATACAAGCCGGGGGAAAAAAACCTCCTAAAGAAGAAAAAAAGTGCCCCGGCGGTCCTAGACTGTTCACACACATCACTACCTAGATATATCAACAAAATCTCGACGTATTCCTTAAACATAGGATGTACCACTATTGAGCGTCCGATTCATTCCAAAAGCATATTATGCGTATTTCTTGTACTCTTGTGCATTCTATACACTCAACCATATGTGTATGACTCCCATAAAAGGATTGTTTCTAACTGAAATCACACTAGTCGCTCTGAGCATTTGAAGTTCATTTTCTCATCCAAAGATAGTAAGGTTTTTGAGCTCCTCGATGTGCAAACCTATCTATTTTGTATCGAATCTTTCTCGTTGATGATCCAAAGTACATAGTGCACTTTATTGCACTTATCAAAGTTATATAAGGTCTATTTGATTCTCCATAAGCTCAAGGGCTGGTCTTGTGCCAGTTGGCTAGACCAAACTTCATTGCTTTGCAACTCAGTTTTCTACCTCCTACAAGCTTCTCCAAGTTCTTTTAGTGGTATGAGAGCTAGAGCAAGATGGGTGATGGCTTTTCCTCAATGATTGAGAAGCTTGATCGACACAACTATGTAGCTTGGAAATTCAGAATGGAGGCCTATTTGCAAGGTATAAATCTTTACAGAATTGTAGCAGCTGATGAAGCTATGCCTATCGCAACATCCAAAGGAGGACCTACACAAGCCAAGACAGATAAGCTCGCACTTTGGTGCACAAGGGATGCTCAAGCAAGGTCGTGCTTACTAAAATCTATCTCTAACTTCCTATTACCACATATTAGAGGATGGAAGACATCTCAAGAGACTTGGGATGCCCTCGAGACTTTCTTTTCTACTAGTACCAAAGCAAGAAAGAATCATCTTTGGAACGCGTTCAACCAAATGAAGAAGACAACTAAACAAACCATCACAGAGTTTGTTACCAAGGTCAAGGAGGTTGCAATTAGTTAACATCCATTAGAAGAATGATTGAAGAAGAGGCTATCATGAGGCAAATTCGCAATGAGATTTAAAGCGATAAGCAAAGGAAATCTTTCACCATGGCTTATGATCTCATCATGGATGTTCAAACTTCAGTCTTCAACATCTTTCTTGGAAAAATCTTCAATCAAGAGGCCAACAATAGCATAAACAAAGGTAACTCCTATCATATTAATTCAACTAGTTCTCTATATGTAGATAAGAAGGATAAAAAGCTGAAAGGCAAGATGAAGGAAGAAGATGAAGAGGAGACTTCCCAAGTGAACTTCACAAGCAAGATTAAGTGGAAAGGGAAGAAGAAAGGACCAAAGCATGAAAAAGCCAAAGTTCAGAATGTTCACCCTTGTGCCATCTGTGATAAGACCAACCAAACCATTTAGAATTGTTGATTCAATGGGAAGACCCAAAAAGGAAGTGGAAGAGGTGGATATGGCAGCAATAGAGGCAGAGGTGGACACAACTTCAACAATAACAGTAGAGGCTATAATAGAAGGGACTTCAACAATTACTTAGAATATCAACCACATGAAGATTCATTGCATCTTATGAATCTAAGCCACAAAGAATGTAAAGAAGATGATCATTTGTTCTACATAGATTCAAGATGTTCAAATCATGCTACAGGCAACCTTTCACTTCTATCTGATTTGGAAAGTCCAAAGTATAGACAAGAAGTTCAAATAGGGGATGACACAAAGCACAATGTGGAGAAGATTGGTAATGTCAAAGCTTCAAATGACAAGGAAAACATTCTAAGTAAGGATCTCTATTTATCCATGATCTTTAAAAACCTAATAAGTGTAGGCCAAATAGTTGAAAAAGTCTTACAAGTTAGGTTCACCCGACATGGAGCTTTTGTGGAAAATCCATGTCAAGGCTTCAAGAACATAGCCAGAGGTGAGAAGCATGGTAGATTATTACTTTTGAAGTAGGAGAAACCATGAGTATATTTCTATTCACTTTTGGGTCTCAAACCCTAAGTGAGCTTGAAGTGTGGCATAAGACTCTTGCTCATGTGAACGAAAGAACCTTGAAGGATATATGTAGGGATCAAAGTGCTCTAGGAATGCCAAACATATTAAAGCAACACATGATCAAGAGATGTGATGCATGTCATATTGGTAAGGTACAAGATAACCATTCAACCATAAAGGCGATGTCCACAACAACTTATTGGACTTAGTACATATAGATGTATGGGGACCAAGTCAAGAACCTTAATTGGCAAGATGAAGGTATTATGTCTCATTTATTGATGAACATAGTAGATGGAAGATTCTATACTTTATAAAGATTAGGAATGAAGTGCTTGATTGCTTCAAAAATTATCTAGCACACGTGGATCACTCAAGAAGCTCAGATCTGCTCAACTAAATGGAATTGTAGAAAGAAGAGACAAGACATTGGTTGGATCAACCAGGACAATGCTTAAAGAGAAGAGGCTGCAACATTATCTATGGGCAGAGGCTATTTCAACTTCTATGTACCTTGTCAATAGATTACAATCCAAATGATGCCAAGGTATGAATAATTATCAAGCATGGCATGGAAGAAAACTTAGTCTTGGACATTGCAAGGAGTTTGGTTTTCTAACTTATGTTCGTTTACGATCACAAATAATAGGTAAGCTAGATGAAAGGGCAACAAAGGTAGTGTTTATTGGGTATGAATCAACTCAGATGGGTTACAAGTTCTATAATCCTTCAACCACGAAACTCACTACAATTAGGGATGTTGTGTTTGAATAACATGGGTCTTGGTAATATGAAGAAAAACAAAAGGTAACTCTACCATATGATATTGATTGTGATTCTCATCAATTAGGAAGCAAGCATGATACACAGGTCTAGGATCCAAGAAATGATATTGATGATGACCGGGATGAAAAGGAAAATGATTACAAGCTATGGAAGTCAATAGCCAAAGCAAATATGCAAGAGTGTGGAGAATGCTCCAAGCAAGCACCTAGAAGATCAACACGGGACAAAAGAAAACCAAAAAGGTATGGATATGATTCCACATTTTTTACAAAGCATTCAATATACTCTCGAAAGGAAATCAATTTCGGAGGAACCCTCAACGTATGAAGAGGCAAAGGGAAAACCTAATTGGGAAAAGTCCATGAAAGATGAAATAGATGCATTGAAGGAGATGGACACTTGGGATTCGGTTCCAGTGTCATCCAATCAAAAAGTAATTGGTTGTGGATAGGTATATAAAGTTAAAAGAAACTCTAATGGATTATTTTATAGGTATAAGGCAAGCTTTTTTGCCAAAGGATGCTTATAGACTCATGGTATAGATTATGAGTAAACATTCTCACAAGTTGCAAAGATGAATACAATTAGAACATTGATAAGTGTAGTTGTTGTAAGGAATTGGAGACTCCTCTAACTTGATGTGAAAAATGGATTTCAAAATGGTTTGATAATTGAAGAGTTATACATGTCACAACCACCAGGTTTTGAAAACCCTTATCATACATATTATGATTGAAACAAGCTTCTAGAGCTTGGAATTTCAGGTTCGTTACATACCTTCAAGATCAAAGGGCTCAAACCTAGCATCTCAGATCCTTCTCTATTCATCAAAAGGGATCACAATGAAGTTATTTATTTGTGTGTCTATGTAGATGATATTATTGTGATAGGTGATGATCTACACGACATTCAAAGGATGAAAAGGTACATGGAAGAGGAGTTCAAAATCAATGACCTAGGTGAGCTAACATATTTCCTAGGTATGTAGGTGATACACACAAATGAATGAATGTATTTGACTTAGAGAAGATAAATTCAAGATTTATTTCTTAAGTTCAAAATGGAGAACACTAAACCTGTAGGTACGCCTTTGGATATGAATCATAAACTTAGTGTTTATGAAGGTGAGAAAACTGAAGACATTAAAGAATATTAAAGCTTGGTAGGTAGCTTGATATATGCTACTCATAGAATGGTAGACATATCATATAGTGTGGAAGTGATTAGTCAATTCATGCACACACCTAGAAGACCACACATGGATGTAGAGAATAGAGTACTTAAGTATCTCAAAGGTACAATCAAAGAAGTTGTATTCTATCCTTACTCTTCAGATTTGGATACCAAAATCTATTTTGATGTAGATTGGGTAGGAGCTAAGGATGATAGAAGAAGTACCTCTCGTAACTTAGCATTTGTAAGTTCAAAGCATTCTGTGATCTTGAAGAACCAAAAGGTAAACATCAAGTCCAAACAGGTGATGATACAAAGCATTCAATAGTTAAAGTTGGAAATGTTAAGACTTGTGATGGTAATCAGAATTTGTTGAGCAGGGTACTCTATGTACCAACCATTACCAAAAATTTGATGAGTGTTGGTTAGATTGTGGAGAAAGGTTTGCAGGTCAGATTCAATCAATATGGAGCATATGTGGAGGACCCAAGACATGGGTTCAAGAGGATTGCTAAAGGAGAAAAATCAGGTAGACTTTTCACTTTTGAGTTGGAAGATACAAAGAATATTGCACTATACAGTTATAAAGATCAAACACTTTTAGAGCTTGAGATTTGGCACAAAAGGTTAGGGCACATAGGAGAAAGAACCTTGAAACAAATGTGCAGGGACCAATGTGTTCTTGGGATACCTAATGTATCCAAGCAACATATGATTTACAAGTGTGGTGCTTATCAATTTGATAAGTCTCACAGGTTACCCTTCTCCAAGAAAGGATATATGCATAAAGACTACCTAGAACTTGTACACATAGATGTATGGGGACCTAGAAAAAGACCCCTCAGTCTCAGGATCAAGGTACTATGTGTCTTTCATTGATGATTATAGCAGATGGATTGTATTATACTTCATGAAGCACAAAGATGAGGTATTTAATTGTTTTAAGAAATATCTTGCATTAGTTGAAAACCAAACAGGAAGGAATTTGAAGAGGCTAAGGTCAGATGGAGGAGGTGAGTACTTCTCCAATGAATTTGAAGACTTCTTGCAGGCCAGAGGCATCAAAAGAAAGATAACCACAAGTTATTCTCCTGAACAGAACGGGGTAGCTGAGAGAAGAAATAGGTTAATTGTTGAGACAGCTAGATCTATGCTTAATGAGAAGAAGTTACCTAACTATCTATGGGCAGAGAGTGTTTCTACTGCCACTTACCTCATAAACAGGTTACCATCTAAGTCACTTGATGGTATGACACCCTATGAAGCATGGCATGGTAAGAGACCATCATTAGATCACTGCAAAATATTTGGATGTGTAGCATATGTGCACATTCGTTCTCAGATAAGAGGTAAGCTAGACCCAAAGGCTGAAAAATGCATTTTTATTGGGTATGATTTAAATAAAAAAGGTTATAGGTTTTAAAATCCTACCAATAAGGGATTTATGGTAAGCAGAGATGTGATCTTTGATGAAAATGACTCTTGGTAATAGAATGAATGCAGGAAGGTTAAACTACCCTATGATTTGGAAGAGGAATTTCCAAAACTTGCAAAGGAGGAATCTACTCAGAATGAAGACTCAAGTTCAGATGATGAAGACACTATCAACCTTGAAGAATTCAAGGCATGGAAGTCCAAGGGCAAAATGAAGATGAAGAAGCTTGAAGACATACCTGAATCATCAACTCAATCAATCAGAAGATCTCAAAGAGAAAGCAAGAAACCTATCAGATATGGGTATGATACATCTCTTGTTACTAAACATTCAGTTTATCTTTCCAAAGATTTGTCAAATGAAGAACCAGGTTCGAAGAAGCAATAACCAAATCAGAATGGAAAGAAGCTATGGATGAGGAGATTGAAGCACTCAAGGAGAGTGACACATGGGAGTTAGTACCCAAGAAGGATTCTATGAAGGTATTAGGATCCAGATGGATCTATAAGTTGAAAAGAAATTCTGATGGAACACTCAATAGGTACAAATCCAGATTGGTAGCCAAGGGTTTTGCACAAACCCAAGGCATTGACGATGAAGAGACATTTTCTCCTGTGGCCAAGATGCCAACAATCAGAGTGTTGGTAAGTGTGGCTACATCAAAGAATTGGAACATGTACCAATTGGATGTCAAGAATGCTTTCTTGAATGGATGGATTTCAGAAGACGTTTATATGTCCCAACCTCCTGGCTATGAGGACCCTAAGAAGGTAACTTATGTTTGCAAATTAAAAAAGGCTTTATATGGATTGAAGCAGGCACCTAGGGCATGGAATTACAGGTTAACTACATACCTCCAAGACCAAGGTTTTGTCATGAGCAAGGCTGACACTTCTCTGTTCATTAAGAGAAGTAATTTACAGGTAATATATCTCTGTGTTTATGTTGATGACATCATCATTATAGGTAATGATGTCAATGGAATCAGGTATATCAAAAGCCAGATGATGAAAGAGTTCAAGATCAATGATCTTGGTTTATTGAAGTATTTTCTAGGGCTTGAATTAGTTTACACTAATTCAGGGATATACATTACTCAGAAAAAGTATGTACAGGATATGTTGAAGAAGTTTCACTTGCAGGATGCTAAAGTAGCAAGCACTCAAATGGAGGTAAATCTAAAGCAAAGTGCCCATGAAGTAGATGAAATCAAAGACATTACAGGTTATCAAAGTATGGTGGGTAGCTTGAACTATGCTACTCTTACAAGAATTGATATTGCATATGGAGTAAGTGTGCTAAGTCAATTTATGCACAAGCCAAGGATACCTCACTTAGAGGCTACCAAAAGAATCTTGAAGTATCTCAAGTGTACACAAAACCATGGTTTGTATTTCCCTTACACTTTAGATATTGATATCAAAATTTATTTAGATGCAGATTGGGTAGGATGCAAGGATGACAGGAGGAGCACTTCTGGATATATATCTTTTAAAGGTGACAAACCAATTTCATGGTCTTCAAAGAAGCAACCTACTATTGCTTTGACTTCCACAGAGGCAGAGTATAGAGGACTGGCTAATACCACACAAGAAGCAATTTGGATTAAACTTTTGTATACAGAATTGGGGTTGTATACTAGGTCACCAATTATCTTTAGAGATAATACAAGTTCTCTTCACCTTGCAACTAATCCTATCTATCATGCTAGGACCAAACACATAGAGGTCCATTATCATTATGTGAGAGAGAAATTGATAAGCAAGGACATTCAACTTACCTATGTATCAACCAACACGCAATGTGCAGATTTGTTGACTAAAGCTTTGGATGGAACAAAACTTTGGAGGTTCAAATCCATGATTGGATTGGAGGATATACTTGAAGATTGAAGATGAAGACTTAAGCAAAAATGTTTGGCTTGAGGGGGAGCTGTTGGTGTAAATTGCAAGCCTACACATTTGGTTCAAAGGATGCATTAAAGTCTACACATACATGAAGAAGCATAGGAACATATGCTAGTGGTTAATTACCACTTTACCTCATTGTAAAAGTCAAATTGACTTAGAATCTTTTGTAATCACCTACCAAAGTGAGTCGTGGAAAAGTAGCTCATTTGATTGAAGGAATATCTCCAAGCATTTAGGATCTTGATCATAGGGAGCCAAAATTTGAATTTGAATTCAAATCTCCACTCACTTCATATAAAAGTGAACATGAAAAGTCACAGGTAGGAGAGATCATTCCCGAGCCTCATTCTACTGAGTTTGAGTGTGTGTGAGGTCTATCATATAGCCTACACCTCTCTACACCATGAGGCAATGTTGTACATGCCAATGGGATTATATACAAGTGTTCATTAATAGATACATTTACATCATTCATCTATGAGTTCTCTGTTAGTCTACTCAAAAGTCTGTCAACTTGTCAAGGGCATATCGCGGTCAATTCTTCACCAAATCAAGTGAATCAAAGCTTGTTGGATTCAGCTCGAAGTCTTCAACATGTTGCAAAGTTTGAAGTGAGTCTATTCAGCCATTTCAGAGAAATCTGTGTCGAGGTGAACTCTGGTCATTTTCTGCTAGAGTTCTAAAAAGTCGGGGGTATAGCTAAACTTGCTAAATTGATTTATCTTAGCATAGTTTACCTTTTTACATCATTCCACTTGCAAATGGTAGCTTACTAAGCTAATTAAATACCCCTATAAGGAATTTTATCAATTTCTATTGTGCTGGTCACACTGAGTAAAACATCCAGCAGGTGTCAAGACATAAATAGAAGGTTTTCTTGAGTTTGTGAACTTCAAAGTTATCTGTTTTGGTTCAACCATTACACACATCACTTCCAAAGTACATAGGCTATTTTTTGGTGTTATTGGAAAGCTAAGAAGGTCTACTTATCAAATCTGAAGCAAAAGAGGGCTGGTACAAAGCAGGTTTAGCAGTATCTACTGAGTCTCTTGGAGCATCCATCCATCTTTCCCAACAAAGTAGCTATGCTAGATGATTCCTCTTGGACTCCTAAGTGGGCATAGTATAGATCATATCTGTCCATTCTTTCTTTATTATATGTAGGAGAGCCTTAGCTCCTACATATTGCAAGTTCTGCTTGATGTCTTGAGGAGTTCCCTTAATTTGTTTTCCAGTCAAGTTTTGAGTTTCATTTTGTCAAGATAGGGCATTCTAATGACAACAAAAATTTTTGCACTTTATAATATATTTGAAAAAGTCCTTGAAATCATGATCACCAAGGCTTACTCTTAATGGTGAATTTTCCTTAATAATATTCATAGATGCTAGAGTTCTTCCATCTACCACTTTAATGATTATTGGTTTCTTCTTTTGAAATGGTAGAATCTTAGGTTTCTTTAGCAATACGTCATGAATGAAACATGAAGAGGCTCTTAATTCCACTAAGATTGCAAGGGAAAGGGTCTTCCTAGGCATAATTCACTTGATAGGGACAAGGCAGGTTGCACTAAGTAGTGATAGAATTATGAGAACCTTTCCTATAACATCTTGGGACTTTACCATAGTCTTTACAATAGGTCTACCTCATTTTGTTGTTCTACGTGGTACATTGCAAATCTAGAGTTTTTCTTTTCTTTGGGAAATTTATTGCGATTAACCTAGATCTTCCATAGTAGAGGCACAACATGTTATCTCTCCTTCTCTATTTATCATGTAGGGTTAGAGTTTAGAATCTATTGACATTTATTTCCATATTTCTGCACACATACTCCTCTTATGAATGGTATAGATGGGTTTCAATATGTGAGGTATTCCGTCTACATGTATTTTTTATCCTTTTGTAAAGTTCATTATCTCATTGAATGAATTGGGTGATTTATACCTTCAACATCTTGACCTATGGCATCGTGAGTAGAAGGTCCTTTACATTATCTCTTAAACCCCACCTAAATTGGCTTATACTACAATCCTCATCCCAAGAGTGATCATAAATTAATTTCCTAAATTTTGATGCAAAGGTCAAGCCAATGTAGTTACCTTTAAGTAGATTTCAGAGTTTTTTTAACAACTCGACTAATATCTGCATCTCCAAACATGGTGGTGAGTTCTTGGAGAAAGCCCTTATAGTCTTTCGGCATGTAAATCTTGGGTTCCTTCATGCAAGATGAAATATGGTATTCATTTAATTGAATGATTCCTTCATTTAATTGAATGATTCATTTTCTTGAAGATATTTGATTTGTTCTAGTAACAATTGGATTAGTGTGCCTACACTAGCACAATGTTCCATGTCTGCTTATTTTTGTCAATCACTTAGGTCATGAACTTGTTTCTCAAAATTTTGACGTGATCTCAAAAGATGAGGGGAGGATTAGATTGTGTCCTTTCACTATGCTAAAAAAGTTTTCAAAAATATACTTTTGATTTCGACATCACCTATGCAAGGGAATAATATAAGAATATATTATTGTTACAAGATTTTCCACAACTAGGGATTGATAAGTATAGTAAATTGGACTAGTAAGGATACAAGATATCCCATAAATGGATACCATGGGTATGAATGATGATATCAGATTTAGAACAAGTCCCTTTATCCTAATGAATTAGATCTATGATGTAATTGGAAAAGATGTCATACTACAAGATTATAAGATAACAAGACTAGATGTGTAGATGCTAGAGCCGAAAACACTAGAACAAGGAGTTGGACAAGAACAGAAACTCAGACTTGGAACATATTTACTTAATAAACATGATTACTCTAGATCCAAAGACTAGCAATGGAAAAATCAAAGATATATGTGGTCAAGCCATCTTGATATATGCATTGAAAGGCTTTTTATGAAGTGCGCTGCAAATTGATGATGCCATTATTAAAATGAAGCTTGAATCTAGATTCATAAAAAATCAATCATGGACATATGGAATAATGTATAGAGTGCTAAAATATTATGCGTCCATCAATAGGAAACAACCTAACACTCCTCAAATCATTCCAAGCATGTCCTCCAATTTAGAAGAAATAATTTTTGGGAAAGGTGGTTTCTTGATTCTAGGGGTTAAATTCTCATCTATAGAGTTTGCCTGTATGAAGCTTTTTTGGATGATTGCATTGGTTTTCTAGATCATTAGGCTTGTGCACTACCTGTTATGATTTTAATAAGCAATTCCCCTTGCTAAATCCATCCTCTTGCTTGTTTCTTTGTGGGCTTTGAGTAGACATATCTATTTGTGTGTGCATGTAGTATTATAACTCTTTAGCCTAGAGTTTTTAGCATTGGTTCTCAATCATTATTTCTCTAGTTGATCTAATTCTAATGTGATTGGATATAGTTTCAAGTCATTTAGAAGCAAATCAATTGTTTTGTGCAATATCTCAGTATTTTGGGAGACACCATCAAATTTTTGAAGTGTGGTGATCAATAGCTCGCGATGTGATGGGGCTAGTTTGCTTTGAACTGTAAGGCCCCATTCTCCTTTTCTATTTACGAATCTAATATAATTTTGGTTTCTTTGGATAACACTTATATGTTTCTAAATGTGAACCAAGTTTTAGATTCATTCTCTACTTAATCTTTGACAAAAGCTTGCTAGAGTGAAGTGTGGTCTCCATTTGACTAGCTATTGTGTGCATTTAACTAACTTGTTTTGTAGACATTTTTTCTACATGTAATTTTTTTTTGTTGGAAGTCTTCTTGTGCCTACTAAGATTTTACAAAATCCCAATGGAGTTCTCTTCAAATGCTCTATAGATAAAATATTTTGGTGTGCAAAGGTGCAAAGAGCTGTACCTCTAGAAAATATTCATGCCTCATCCGTGCATGGGGGTTGAGATACTTGCACCAAACGGTGAAATCAGAGCATCTTGGCATCTCATAGATATCCAATAAAAGTAGAAAGACCTCTTCGAGCTGTTGGTTGAATATTTTCATCAACAAAAGCTTATTGGAGGTAGCTCACAAAAAGCTAATTACAATTGTGCAAAGTGTCCATCTATGGAGATCTTTGGATTAAGGAAACCATAGATCCTCATTTACATTTTATACACATTGGAGCATTATGCAAAGGGTTAGATCAAGTAGCAACGACTAGAGATGTGAGGCTTCAGTACTCAAATTAAAAATTTATATAAGGGAACTATCAAAAATTGAGATTTAGGGTCCCCATTTATCTTATGGGCAAGGGCCTATGAGGATTGATTTGTGGAAGTGATGCAAAAACTAGCTTGGATATGAATCCAACAAATGACTAGCTAAAGGCCTTTAGGTAATTGAGTGAGTAAGATGGTGATCTTTATCATTTTTTACCACATCAGCAATAGCATGATTAGCCACATCTAGGATTTGCATTCATGTGGATGTGCATTTAGAAATCCTAAGTGCTTGGCTAAATGCACTTCGACTTCTCATGACTTATGAGGAATAAATATAAACTCCTTGTAATGTATGATTTTGAGATTTCAAAGATTAAAAGATTGATTTACCATATTCATGGATAAAAGCCATAAGGTGTAGAGAAATTCCTTATTGATTGCGAGCGAAAAGCCATGAAATTGTTTTTAAAATAAAATTCAAACTAGTCCTAGAACTTATGAATTCTATTTAGGCGAAACATCTAGCAACCATCAAGTTCAAAAGGTTTATATATACACCACGTGTCTAGTCCTCACATAGGAAAGCATATACATATAATGCAAAGCTCATAGTCACACTCTTAGTGAGTGAATTATGTACTATCCGAAATTTACAGAAGCCCTCTAGAAGGTCTCTATATCATAGGTGCATTAGAAATACATACCATGCTTCATCTCCATTGATTTGTGATCCTCTATCTTCTATTATGGTATTTTAACATTAGTGTCTGAATTGGACACTTAGTGTCTTGAAAAAGAGACAATGTTTGATGAATTATTTAGTTTACAAGAAGGAACCATTTATAAATGTAACTATGCAATATGTTGGCATAAGGGTTGAATAGTTTTAGAAAAATATAGTCTTGATTAAAGGATATAAAAATTAATATTTATTGACTAATTTTATGATGCTAATTTTAATACTAGCACATAAATTATAGTGATGTAAGCTAGTGGTTATTTTTTATTAAAATCATGATCTCATAATTTCCATTGGTCTAAATGCAATTTTTTTCTCAACCATTTTCAATCATTTCTATATTTTGAGTTATCAAAAAAGGTTATTTTAATTTTTTTCTTTTATAGAACATCTAGGTATAGGTCCTTATGGGGCTTTAAGGGTTTTTCAAAATTTTATTTGATCAGCATGTGTGATTATTTTTATTTATTACAAAAAAGGACACTATAGTGTCCTGTTTTGGTACAACACTAGTGTTAAGAAACTTCTCACCTTTCTAGACGCATGTGTCATTGTCTAGGTATTCATTACCCAATCCATCAATTTGATCACTTATCTAGGAATGTGCAAAGCATGCATACAAAGTTTCGTCATCATTGGGTTCACAGACCTTGGAATGATTATATATGAGAGGGTGGTTGTATCATCATCTTCATGAAAAGTCACGTTTGCCACTAGACTTCTAAGATGCATTGCTTAGTGTATAGTTATCCCAATTTCATGAAATCAATTGTTATGTCTTGCCAAACACTCCGATTGAAGGTTCGTAGAAGCTATTGCATCAATTCTACCATGTTGTTTACATTTAACAAATTGTTGAAAGATATCTTTAATAAATAGAATGTTTCTTATGGATTGTTGAACCCAAAACTTATCTGTTTTGACACAAAAGTTTAAGAATGATACTTAAAAGTACTTAGGTGGTTTGAAATGCATATTTTTCATGCTTAGGGAGTGTATTGAGTGTCTTTGAATCTATAAAGGCTACTCTTGATTAGGACTTCAACAAGAGAATCTCACCTTTGCACTATTCCTATCACCTCTTCATAGTGTTATTAGAGCAAAGCTAAAGGTTAGACATGATTCATGATGGATTACCCTCATTCATTGACAAGCTAGATTATAGAAACTACTCATCATGGCCTTTAAGAATCGAGGCTTATCTACAAGGAAGATTTTGATGGACACAACTCAGGAGATGAGAAGATGCCAATACTCAAAAGCAATGACACCCCAACTCAAGAGGAGTACGAAAGGTTGAATGCATGGTGTTCAAAGAATGATTTGGCAAGGTCGTACATTCTCAAATCTATCTTTATTTTTTTACTCCCTCATATTAGGAGTTCGGAGACATCTCAAGAGGCATGGAATGCTTTAAAATCATTATTTTCCTTACACCAAAGCCAGGAAGAATCAACTATGGATGGAGTTTACAACTCTCAAGATGATCCCCAAGCAAAGTCTGATTGATTTGGTCATCAACATGAAGGAAATTGAAAATCAAATAGGGAACATTGGAGAGATCATTGAAAAGGCAAAAATTGTGAGGAAAGCCATCAATGTGATCAAATTTGATGGCAAATGGGAAGCCTTCACTATAGCCATGGATCTGTTCATGGATATGCAAGTGCCTGAATTCAAGGTACTCATGGGGTTCCTTTTCACACATGAAGCAAAGCTCATGAAGAATGGTGAGAGCCAAAAAGATAAGAAATCATTCTCGCTCTATATAGATAAGAATAACAAAGAAAAAGGCAAGACATTTGATGATGATTGAAGTACCTATTGTCAGGATCTTGCTCACGTGCATAGAGAGGTTACGAACACAGAAAACACACAGAGAATAGATGCAACAAGAGACGAGAGAGAACACAGTATTGGGTGCAATCTCCCCCCATGCACTCTATTTCGACAATCCACAGAGTGCATGTATTTATTAGGGCTTTTTGATTACGTCGAAAAGAGTGGTTACATGAGAGCGGCTTCGAAAAGCAAGCATGAGACTAAAAGTTGCTAACTTTTTACAGAAAGCCATTGCTTTCAATAACAGAAACTACGGTCTACAGCGACCCTTATTCTAACCAATACTTTTCTTACTGTTTCTAACAATAGAACCTTCTATGCAGGTTTCTTTACAAGCTAAATAATAATTATTCGGATTATTAATGTCCGCCCTTTCACGCCTTGCACGCTCCTCACGAACCTTAAGCTGCTATATCAGAAACATCAAAAACACATTAATACATTAATAATTTAACACTCCAACAATTACTTATTCAACATATTCCATAATTCATAACATGCCCCTCAGTTGAAAAGACAACTTACCTTAATTGATAAAATGCCATTGCTATCAATAACAAAAACTGTGGTCTACAGCGACCCTTATTCTAACCATTACATTTCTAAGTGTTTCTAACAATAGAACCTTCTACGCACATTTACTTACAAGCTAAATAATAATTATTTGGATTATTGATGTCCGCCCTTTCACGCCTTGCACGCTCCTCACGAACCTTCAGCTGCTATATCAGAAACATCAAAAACACATTAATACAGTAATAATTTAACACTCCAACAATTACTTGTTCAACATATTCCATAATTCATAACAATACCTCTCAAATAAATTTTGAAGGTAGAGGTAGA
Source organism: Ceratopteris richardii (assembly GCA_020310875.1). Lineage (NCBI taxonomy): Eukaryota > Viridiplantae > Streptophyta > Polypodiopsida > Polypodiales > Pteridaceae > Ceratopteris > Ceratopteris richardii. Next base: position 17,272,536 of record CM035441.1, read on the forward strand.
GGTTCAAGAGGAAGATGTTGAGGGGGTGGACAAGGCATGGGGAGATCTTAAAGCTCATCACCCTATGCCATATGTGTTTTATTAAATCACATAAAAAATATGTTTTAGCAACCCAAGGAATTAGAGAGGAATAGAATACAATCGAGAAGGCTATGGAAACTCAAGACGTACATTCAATAACTCTTATGGATACAACAACAACTCATACAAAAAAAATTATCAAGAAGGATACAAAGGAACGAGAGACTACAAAAACTACATAGATGCTCCAGCTCAAAAGGATTCACTTCTACTAATGAACATTACAATGAACACACAAAGTTTTCTTTTGATTTCAATGACCAATTTAAGTCTACAAGCATTATCCTATGCATTATAGTTCCAAAACGTATGGCCAAATTGATCACACCAGAAACATCTTATAGGTTGATTTAATATTCTATGTGTAGCTCTAGCGGATCTTTTATGGTCAAATGAATATTTTTCATCAAGAATTTTAGTACACATATTTTGCACTTGTACTTGATGTTCATGTTCACACTTGCATGATTGAATTTCTTTTACGTGTTTGAAGAAAGTTTCAAACTTGTGTTTCAAACTTGATACTCATGATCAATCCTCTCTTTAAACATTTTACATAAGTTTTTATTATCTTAAAAAACTTCATCTAATTCTTGGGTTAGAGATAATATTTTTTCAAGTTTTGATTGGATTAATGTGTTCATATCTTTAAATTGCTCATCATATTCTGAAAATTTCTTGAGTGGTGTGCTGTGCACAACCCTTTGCCCATTGATAATGTATGTAATGATTGTAAATGTAAAATATGAGTACCTAGAATCACATTGTAATTGTACCTCCTAATTTGCCAAATCCCATGGAATAGGTTCACATCTGCTTCAAATCTCAGAGCGAACAAAGCAATTTCAGGATGGGATCACTTCTCTCATCAACCAAGGAAGATCAACAAGGAGGAGCTCTAGCATTAAAGATTTGGAGGACTTGGAGCTACTAGTTCTACATCTACTTAATGAAGGAGGGCTATCTCTCATCTTGGTGGTGATTCTTGTTGGTGCAAATGATGAAGCCTACACATTTGGCTTAGCATGGAAGACAATGTGTGCAATTATCACTTGATGAATCATGTGAACCTTGGCATGTAACCATTTGATTATTTGCTATTATAAAAGATTAAATCTTTGAAGAATCTTGTAAAAGCCTATATCTCGTGGAGTTAGGAACAACATTAGCTACGAGTTCATTTGAAGAGAATAAATCCTAAATCAATCTAGTCACTTTTTAGTTGGAGCCAAGTTTGAATTCAAAATCAAACTTAAAAGAAAAATCTTATAAAAAAGTCTTTGTAAATCTCTCAGCAAGGTGGCCTCATTTAAAGCTCTCTACTTGATCATTTTGTAGACGCTAAGTGGCTCACACCATAGCTCTCTCTGTCCATCATCATTGAGAATCATTAAAATGCCAATGATCTTGTACAATCATGTTTTATAATACATATAGTTCATTGAACATCTCTCTCTACTCAGCTGTGACTACTTAGAATAGTCGACTTGCTCTGATCATATCTTAGTGAGTACTCAACCCTTTTTCATAATCTTTGGCTTGTTGGAACCAGCTTGAATTCTATTTGGTCTCTCAAAAGCTCAAGGAATTTGGGTCATCCATCTAGGAGAAATCATCCTTGAAGTGTGCACTAGTCATCTACTAGCTAGTCCCTAGAAAAGTCGAGGGTAAGCTTTGATTTGCTAAACTTATTTTTTAGAGCATAGTTGATCATTTTAGATGATTTTGCTTGTAATCATTAGCTATTTAAGCTAGTTGAATTCCCCCAAAACGAATTTTGTTTTATTTTACAGTAGTATGAGGCCTAAGTAAAAAAGCCAGTAGGTGTATGGACTAAAATAGCAAGTTTTTTGACACTAGCTATTCTTGAATTAGTCTGTTTTGGTTCAATTGTTTCAAGCATCGACTCCAAAGTACATAGGTGCTTTCTTGGTGTGAATTGCAAGCTAAAACGGCCTACTATATAACTCTGAAGCATATTAGGGTAGGTACAAAGCAAGTTTTAGCAGTACTACCTCACTTCCTTGAGGTATCCATCCATCTCCTCCAACGGTGGTATGAGAGTAAGTTGAGGTAAAATGGGAGATGGTTTCCCTTCTTCCATTGATAAATTGGACATGATAAATTATCCAGCATGGTCCTTGAGTATGAAGAACTATCGGGTACGAGACTCTATGGATACATATCAGGAGATGAGGAGATGCCCATATTTAGAAGCAAAAATCATCCTACAAGAGAGGAGCAAGAAAGACTCAACTCATGGTGTGCCAAAGATGCTTTACCTTGGTCATATCTACTTAACTCTATTTGTGACTTGCTTCTTCCTCATATTAGGAATTGCAAAACTTCTCGTATTCTATCTTCATACTTTTCTTCCAATACAAGAGCTAGAAAAAATCAATTGTGGATGGAGTTCACTACTCAAAAGAAGCAAATTAAGCAGAATGTTGTAGAGTTTGTGACTAAGATGAAAGGTGTATTTGATCAATTGGAAATCATAGGAGAGTAGATTGAAGAGGAGCAAATAGTGAGACAGATAATTAATGGCATCGAGGCAGATGATAAGTGGGAGTCTTTCACAACTGCAATGGATCTTTATAAGGATATGCAAATCCCCGATCTAACCACTCTCATGGGGGAAATCTTAACCCATGATGACAAGCTCAACAAAAACAGTGAACCATCAAGAGGTAACAATTCTTGTGCCCTCTATACAGATAAAGGAAAGTCTAAGGATAAATGAAAGAGCAAGAAAATTGAAGGTGAAGGTACTACTTCTCAAGCTAACTATGCATGGAGAGGTAGGAATTCAAGAGGAAGGGGCAGAGGAGGTAAGCAAGGTAGGGGGAGACCTTTCAACTCTTCCCCTTGCAATATATGCTGACTCTCTAATCACAAAACAGAAGAGTGGTATAGGAACTTCAAGAACCAAAGAGGAAGAGGATTTCAAAGAGTTGGATACTCACAATCAAGAGGAAGATTCAACCATAATCAAGGATACAACCATGGCTACAACAACAATTGCAATAAAAATGATCAAGGAGGACACAAATCGAGAAAAGACTTCAACAACTATACAGAGGATCAAGAGGATTCTCTTCTCATTAAGAACATGACTTCAAAACAAGGTATGAATGATGAACACCTCTTCTATATTGACTCAGGTTGTGCAAACCATGTAGCAGACAATGTAGCTCTCCTTTTTTATATTGAAGAGCGCAAGGGAAAGCACCAAGTGCAGAGAGGTGATGATATCAAGCATTGAGTTGTCAAGGTAGGAAATGTCAAAACTTCTTATGGGAACAGGGTTGTGTTGAGTAGAGTTCATTATGTACCTACTATCACAAAGAATTTAATGAGTGTTGGACAGATAGTGGAAAAGGGTTTGCAGGTTAGGTTCAATAAATTTGGAGCTTGTGTGGAGGACCCCCAACATGGATTCAGGAGAATTGCAAAGGGAAAGAAAACAGGTAGATTGTTTACATTTGAGATCGAGGACACTAGAAGCATTGCACTTTATAATTATAAGGATCAAACATTATCTGAGTTAGAGAAATGGCACAAAAGATTAGGACACATTGGTCAGAGAACATTGATGTAGATATGTAGAGATCAATGTGTACTTGGGATACCTAATGTATCCAAGCAACATATGATCTATAAATGTGGTGGATGTCAGATTGGTAAATCATACATGTTACCTTTTACCAAGAAAGGCTATATCGATGAGGATTATTTGGAACTTGTCCACACAGATGTGTGGGGACCAAGTAAAAAGCCTTCAATTTTAGGCTCAAGGTACTATGTGTCATTTATTGATTATTTCAGTAGATGCACTATCTTGTATTTCATGAAACATTAGGATGAAGTGTTCAGGTGTTTCAAGAAGTATCTTGCAATTGTGGAAAATCAAACAAGAAAAATGTTAAAGAGGATAAGGACAGATGGAGGAGGTGATTACTTCTCCAATGAGTTTGATGCATATCTATAGGACAGAGGTATCTAAAGGGAGATCAATACTAGATATACTCCTCAGCAAAATGGAGTAGCCGAGAGGAGCAACAGATTGATTATGGATGCAGCTAGATCAATACTAAATGAAAAGAATTTGTCAAATTACTTGTGGGCTGAGAGTGTTTCTACTACCACTTATCTTATTAACAGGTTCCCTTCTAAGTCCCTTGATGGGATGACCCCCTATGTGGCATATCAAGGTAGGAGATCATCACTTGAACATTGCACAAAATTTGGATGTGTTGCGCCTTATGTGCCTGTTCCGTCTCAAATTAGAGGTAAGTTAGACCCTAAGGCAGAGAAATGCATTTTCATAGGGTATGATATAAATCAAAAGGGGCACAGGCTTTATAATCGATCCAACAAAGGATTTATGGTCAGTAGAGATGTTGTGTTTGATGAGAATGACTCTTGGGTTGAAAATGAATGTAGGAAGGTTAAATTGCCATATGACTTAGAGGAAGAATTTCCAAGTCTCACCAAGGAGGAGCCAAGCACAATTGAAGACATCGAATAGATGATGAGGAAACCATCAACTTGGAACAATTTAAAGCATGGAAATCAAAAGGCAAGGTCAAGATGAAGAGGTTGGAGGAATATCTAAATCATCCAGCCAAGCCTTAAGGAGATCAGAAAGAGAGAGTAAGAAGCCAATTAGATATGGGTATGATACTTTATTCATCACTAAGCATTCTATTTATCTTGCTAAGCAGTCATCACTTGAAGAACCTTCTTCATATGAAGAAGAAAGTACCAAAGCAGAATGGAAGGAGGCTATAGATGAAGAAATAGAATCACTCCAAGAGAATGACACTTGGGACCTAGTATGCAAGCAAGCATCAATGAAGGTAATTGTTTCTAGGTGGATTTACAAAGTCAAAAGGAACTCAGATGGATCCATAAAGAGGTACAAAGCTAGGTTTGTGGCTAAGGGTTTTGCACAAACCCAAGGAGTAGACTACAAAGAAACTTTTTCACAAGTGGCTAAGAAGCCAACCATCAGAGTATTGCTAAGTGTAGTTGCATCTAGAGATTGGAATATGTATCAACTAGATGAGAAAAATGCTTTTCTCTATGGGTGGATTTTAGAGGAGGTTTACATGGCTCAACCTCTTCGCTATGAAGATCCAAGCAACATAAATCATGTGTGTAAACTAAAGAAGGCCCTTTATGTGAAGCAGGCACCTAGGGCATGGAACCATAGGTTAACAACCTATCTTCAAGACCAAGGATTCATGATGAGCAAGGCAGATTCTTCTCTATTTGTTAAGATTATTTATGTGTATATGTTGATCACATAATTCTTATAGGTGATGATGTCAATGGCATCAAACAAATAAAAAACCAGATGATGCAAGAGTTTAAGATCACTGACCTAGGGTTTGTAAAATATTTTCTTGGACTTGAGTTGGTATAAACTAACTCTATAATCTACATCACTCAAAGGAAATATGTTCATCACATGTTAAAGAAGTTCCACTTGGAGGATACAAAAGTAGCTAGCATCCCTATGGAGGTAAATCATAAATTGAGTGCTCATGAAGGTGATTTCCTTGAATACATTGCAGGTTATCAAAGAGTAGTTGGGAGTCTAAAATATGGAACATTAACAAGGATTGACATATGTTATGGAGTAAGTGTTCTGAGCCAATTCATGCATAAACCTAGAGCACCTCACTTGGAAGCTGCTAAAAGAATTTTGAAGTATCTCAGGGGTACTCAAAATCAAGGTCTTTACTTCCCATACACATCAGATTTGGACATAAAGTTGTACTCAGATGCAGATTGGGCAGGATGTAAGGATGATAGAAGAAGTACTTCTGGCTATTTATCTTTTGGAGGTGATAAACCCATCTCATGGTCTTCAAAGAAGCAACCAATTGTTGCTCTATCTTCAATAGAGGCTGAGTACAAGGGATTAGCAAATGCCACACAAGATGGTATTTGGATTAGATTGCTCTACTTAGATTTGAGACTTCACACTCATTCACCTATGATCATTGGTGATAATACTAATTCTTTACATCTTGCAGCTAATCCCATTTATCATGCAAGAACCAAGCATATAGAAGTGCTCTATCACTATCTTAGAGAGAAACCCTGAGCAAAGAGATTCAACTAGCATATGTATCTAGAAATATGCACTACAGTGATTTGTTAACTGAAGCACTTGATGGTACTAGACTTTGCAAGTTTAAAACCATGATTGGATTACAAGATAATCAAGAAGATTGCTGAAACAATGCAAGCCAACATGCTTGGCTTGAGGGTGAGCTTTTAGTGCAAATGGCTGAGCCTACACATTTGGCTTAACATCAAGATGATGTGTGCAATTATCACTTGATGAATCATGTGAACCTTGGCTTATAACCACTTGATCATTTACTATTGTAAAAGATTAAATATTTGAAGAATCTCGTAAAATCCTATATCTCGTGGAGTTAGAAAGAAAATTATCTACAAGTTCATTGGAAGAGAATAACTCCTAAATCAATGGAGTCACTTTTTAGTTGGAGCCAAGTTTGAATTCAAAATCAAACTTAGAAGAAAAATTTTATAAAAATATATGGGATTACTGTGCGTGATATGTCTCAACCTATAAGAAGACTAGACGTGCAAGTGCAAGGCATACTTATGTGGACAATGCATGATTGGCCTGGTTATGGTGAATGTTTAGGTTTATCGATTTCGAGTTACCATGCTTGTCCTTTATGCTGACCACGACTCGAAGCACGCTATTCCAAAGCATTACGTAAAACTGTCCATGAAGGACATCATAGATATTTGCCTGATGGACATGTTTTATGTGAAGGACAAATTGGTCGACAAGCGCAACACAAAATGAAAGCTAGCGATTGGAAACAACTGTGGGATTCAAAAAATCCAATTGCTGGCATGAAATGGTTGTCCGTTTTTCATGAACTCCCTTATTGGAGTGAATTGTTGATCAATGATTTGGTGGACCCGATGCATATTTTTAAGAATGTGGGAGAGATTCTTTGGAAAACTTTGATGGGAAAGAAAGAAAGCAAAGCACAAAGGGAGGACTTAAAAGAATGAGGTCGTATGCGAGATTGTGGGCAATTAGTAAGCCCAACAAAACAGTATCGTTACCAAGAGCTCCTTCGGTGCTTCGTAGAATGCAAGAGCAACAAGTGAAGAAAAAAATTTCAGAGTTTCGAACACCTATTGGATGCATGAGGTGTCTAAAGACTGCTTTCACATGAAATGACGATCTTGCATGACTCAAGTCTCACCGATTGGCACAAGTTTTTACAGTTTGTGCTCCCTATAGCCCTAAAAGATTGTCTTTCAGAGGATGTACGAAGAACCATTTATAAAATTAGTTCGTTAGTATGGTGGATATCTTCTAAAGAGATAAATAGAGATAGCATAGAGAGTGCAAAAATCAATGCTATCGAGGTTGTTTGTATGGTAGAGAAATACTTTCCCACAAGTATTCTCACTATTCAACTTCATTTACTGGTTCATGTGGTAGATGAAGTTGCAATAGCAGGAACTATCCATAGTCGATGGATGTTCTTCTTAGAGCGCTTTATGAAGATATTAAAAGGGTTTCTTCGATAGAGAGCACGTCCAGAGGGTAGCATGGTAGAGGGATGGCTTGTACAAGAATCTCTTGTATTCATAACTAAGTTTCTACGTATGTCGGATCCCGAAATGCCTCGCTTATGGAGTGATGATGAAGATGTTCGTCTCGTAGGCGATGAACCACAAGGTAAAGGATTGCAAAGAAAAATGGATGCAGCTTTCAGAGAGAAGGCAATGAAGTTTTGCATAGTTAACTCTGAACCTATGCAGAAGTGGTTAGAAAGATATGAGCTTGCCAAGGAAACTAACGCAAAGGAAAGAGCTCAGTTTCGAAGAAATCGTTCCACTCGATTTTTGCCTCTTCCAGAAAGTCTTCGGCCTCTTCCACCTTTTCCAATGAGGAGATGGCTAGATATAGCGGTTTCACAAGCAAAGGCAGCGAGTGAAGATATCTCTGGGTCTTTTATTAAGCAACATCATGGTAATGTTGCTGTAGCCAAAGACAACACACTCTGCCCAAAAAAAATTTTGCAGGTATGGTCGTCGGTATACGCGATGGTACTCCTAGTAATGACATCAGAATAAGCGTCGGTACACCCAACAGGCGACGGTATACGCGACTTCCAGCAGAGGCCTTGGTATAGGCACCGGTATAGGCGCCAGTATTACCGATGCTTATACCGATGCATATACCGACGCTTATACTGATGCATATACCGATGCTTATACCGATGGTTTGGTACCAATGCGCATAGCGAACTTCACACCGGCATCTCGGCAAATAAAGACACGTTCGTTTCCCTCGGTAAAAACTATTGGAGGATAAACACTCCTATGTGCACAACAAAAGCAAATGAACCCTCCTAGGATCCTGAAATTTTTTCAGACATAGGTTCTGTATTTTCTGAGTTCCTCTGAGTATATGCAGAGACTGAAAATGAAATTTTGCAAGCTTAAACTAGACTTTAAGATCTTTCAAATGAGAGTAAAATCACTCCATTTGGATACTGGATGCTGCCTCAACCAGCTGCAACAAAACAGATAACTTGATCTCTTCACAGAGTATGAGCTAACTAGACAGACATTATTCTCGACATTTCTCTGCACGTGTGCAGGCACTGAACCTGAGACTTATACCAGACAAAGTAGAACTTATACGCTTTCCAACAAGACAAAAATCATTGCAAATGGATTCCGGATGAAGGAGAAACAACAATTACAAGACCGGGGGGTCTGCCAAAAACATCTAGATAGATAGAGTGTGTAAAAGTGACATTTCTGCAAAATATGTAGAGAACAGCTAGTAGGGGGTGTGCTTAAGCAAGGGGGCAGCTTGGGCACGTATTTCCACGACTCTAAGTCATAATACAACTCATTAGAGCTTTTAAAGACCACATACTAACCTCTTTAACCAATCAAAAGCATATACATGTCAAAAGTGAGGTCCAATCACATCAAGAGGTGAGCTAAATCTTCTCTAATCAACTTCTTTCCATTATGGGCATAATTGGATGCCTCCAACTCGTGGAAATCAGCCTCCTTTGATTGTGGATGATGTGGAAGGTTCAATTTGGGGCATGTTCCCACACTCTTGAGCTTGAAAAACTTTCAACACTCCCCCTCAAGCTCAAGTCTTTTCCTTTGTTGCTTCAGCCTATGTCTCTTATGTTGATAGCTTCCTTGAAACCTCCAAGCTTTGTACCTTCAAGAAACTTTGTCATCATGTCTGCAACCTGCATTTTAGTGTTCACATACCTTATATCTAGCTCTTTTGCCATCACCTTTTCTCTAACGAAGTGGTAATGAACCTCTATGTGCTTGCTCCTTGCATGAAACATGGGATTGTTAGCTAGATAGATGCTTGAAATGTTGTCTCCATAAAGAGGAAACTCCTCCACTTCCACTTCCAAGTCCTTAAGTAGCTTCTTAAGCCATAATAGCTCACATTTAGCCAATGCTAAACCTTTGTACTTAGCCTCTGTGGATGAAAGAGCAACAGTGGGTTGCTTCTTAGAGCTCCAAGAGATCACTTTTGTACCTATCATGAAAACATAACCCGATGTACTCCTTCGATCATCCTTGCTACCTGCCCAATCAGCATCACTATATCCTTTGACACTTAGATCAGCATCATATGAGTAAAATAGACCTTGGTTGATGGTGTGCTTGATGTAATGAAGCACCTTTCTTGTCGCCATAAGATGATCATGAGTAGGTCCATGCAAAAATTGAGAGAGAACACCTACTACATATGCAAGATCAGGTCTAGTGAATGTAGCATAAATTAATGAACCAATTATGCTTCTATATAGTGTAATATCTTGTATAGCCTCTCCTTGAGGGAAAGCAGATACGTAAGTACAGGATATATATATATATATATATATATATATATATATATATATATATATATATATATATATATATATATATATATATATATATATATATATATATATATATATATATATATATATATATATATATATATATATATATATATATATATATATATAGATAGATATATGTGTGTGTGTATGTATGTGTGTGTGTATTTTATTCCCTTGTATTAGCACTACTACTGTATATAAGAAGTATCGATTAGTGCAAGAATGATTGGGTCCATGTTGGATAACCAATGTTAATCATGTTAAACGTGACAAAACCAGATATCTTCATTGTAACTACTGGTTTAGAAATAGCATCCGCAAAGTTACGGGTTACGAAAAATCTTAAAATCTCTATATAAATAGAGTACATAGCTCGCAAATGTATGTTTCTGTTCTTTGTTCAGCATATATACATGCTCTATCATTTATTTTTATTGTCTCTAATTGCTTTTGCGTCAAGCTTATTCTCTGCATTACTTCTCCGTATAAGAGAACATTGATAGCACACAAATGCATGTACTATAGTTATCATCGGCGAATTCAAGACAGCAGCAGATCATACATCTATTTCTTGCGAGATTCATTGCAAATATATGAACAGCTCCGACTTGTTCTCTCCTTAATGTGCATATTGTCTCAGATTTTTTGTCTATAAGTCCTATTCGAGTTCTAATTATGATATTTTGATCCCAAAAGTTTTCAAGAAATATGAGTAAGCCCTCCTAGGTCCCTCTAGTTCACCCCCTTCTGAAACTAGTCAACTTGTTTGTACATATGTGACCCAACACCTCATATACAAATAACCTAGGCTTATCTCCATACACAATAGACTTGTATAGATTCAGAATGAGCTATCAACCACTCCAATCCTATTGCTTTAGGTAAGGAAACCCAATTGTACAAGATAGACTATGTATGTAGCTAGCTTATGATAGAAATAGGCATTCACTAGAACTTCTCCCAATAACTATTGTAGACCAATTCAGCATAGATATTTTATATAGTGAAAATATCAATATAATCTTCCAATAAGATATCATATGCATCAAAAGGATATCTACACAGCAAGAGATGAACAAGAGAAGTAGGCAGTCTCTTGCAAACACTTTCCTACAACGTTTATGAGCTTTCTAGCTCTTGGTATGACCTCCTCTCTTATTGAACAACTCTTGAAACTCCTTGGTCTTGCTCCACAAGCTCTCTTCTTCACTCAACATGCTTGAATGTCCTTGGTTGTGGCTTCACAATGATAATGAGTGTATATAGATCTCCTTGTGATTGTTCACCTATACTTGATTGGCCCTCACCATCTAGCCTTGGCTTGTCATTTGGCTCTAATTTGACATGAGTAGGGAAGGGTTTTTATTTTTATATCCATTGGAGTCTCCATTAGCTTTTGCAACATCCTCATTTTGCTCTAAGGTTGATGATCTTGCCCAAATCATAGTTTCAACACTCTCCCTCAAGCTCATGGTGGTAGTATCCATCTCCAAGAGGCTAAAAAATAAGGTTTTTAGTTATGGAAAGAACATGAAGTGATTTTTGTAATGCTTTTGCAGACTTAACTTCTCCCAATCCAATATCCCCCACATGATCTATGTTGGAACATCAAGTTTACACTATGCTTGAGGTGGATTTGATCTACATGAAAGTCTATTGGTTAGATTACATCAAAAGACTATCCATTGGAGAGTTCTTTTACTAATGCTCACTTATTGTATTTTTCTAAAAGATTTTTGATGGATCTTTTACCATTGTAAAAGCCTACATCTTTGCACATGTGAAAGGATAAATATAGAGCCCAAATTCCACAATTTTGTACTGGTTGAGTTGCAATCAATCAGTCACCTAAAAGTAGATCAAAGTAGATCTTCACTTTTCCTAGATTATAGGAAAAATAATTGTTTCCCTCGAACAACCTTTCCAACCTTCATCTGAATTAAAAATCCACTTATAGAAGTCATGGAGCACTTTACAAGTCTATATAAAGAATTCAAATCACTTTTACATTATGTGGAAGCAATATACATACATTTGTGACCATCATTGTCTTGCTCCTTGATTTTCTTGTATCATCTTCTTCAACATTAGTAATCTTGCAAAGGTTGTTGCTCTATCTATAGAGCTCCAAATTGGATGAACGCAGATGCATTTGAAAGATATTAGTGTCTAGTTTATGTGTATAACTATTCAAATCATCTGATTCAATAGCATGGGGAAGACTTCACTTTTTTTGTCTCTGGATGAATCTTGACGTATTCTTGAAAAATAGGAGGGACCATTGTTGAGTGTCCCGTTCATTCCAAAAGCATATTTTGCTTACTTCTTGTATTCTTGTGCATTCTATACACTCAATCATATGTGTATCACTCTCATAAATGGATTTTTTATAATTGAAATCACATTGGTCTCTATGAGCATTTGAAGTTCATTGTCTCATTCAAAGATAGTAAGGTTTTTGAGCTAGTCAATGCACAAGCCTATCTATTTTGTATCAAATCTTTCTCGTTGATGATCCAAAGTACATAGTGCATTTTATTGCACTTATCACATTTCCATAAGGTCTATTTGAGTCTCCATAACCTCTGTTGAGAAAGATGGATGGGCACTCCAAGAAATGAGTTGGTATCCCTAATCCCTGTTATGTACCTACCCTCTTTCACTTCAGAGTTGAGTTCTAGGACCTTTTAGCTTTCCAATGACACTACATAAGTGCCTATGTACTTTGGAGATGATGCATGTAATGATTAATCCAAAGTAGATAACTTTCGAATTCACAAGTTACCAAAAACTTTCTATTTTGGTTCACACACCTACTCCGTGTTAAGCTCAGTGCTCCAAGCACAGTAGGAATTAGAAAACTTCCTTCTTGTGATATCTAATAAGCTTAAAGGTCTAATGATTCCAAGTGGAGTCACTTAAAATGATTGACTATACATAGAGCAATCAATTTACCAAGTGAAACATTACCCCCGACTTTTTAGGACCTCTACAAAAAATGACTAGAGACCACTTTGAGATACTTTCCACCCAATCCACTAAATGGAATCCTTCAACAGTTTTCAGCATTTATTAGACTTAGCACGCAATTCCAACGAGCCATAGAACATTGAAAAGGATGGAGTAATGAGTGAGATATGAGCAATACAAGAGCACTCTTCTGAGTGATAATAACATAGAGATCAACTAAGATTATCAATGATCTATTGTATTATATAACAATGTTGTACATGATCATTGGCATGATGAACAATGCTCAATGATAGTGAGAAGTGTAGGCTATAGAGTGAGCCACACACTCTCTATAATATGATCAGTTAAGGCACTAGAATGGTGAGGATGTCTTGTGAGATTTTACAAGAGCTTTTATAGATGCTTGGTTCCACTTTGAATTTGAATTCAAACTTGGATCTCTCTAATAAGTGATCCCTTAATCTAGGAGATGTTCCCTCAAAGAAACTCTTACCAAGAGATTCTCCTAACTCCATGAGTTTACTAGCATTTACAAAGATTCTTTCAAGTCAAATGACTTTTACAAGAGTTAATGGTAAAATCATAAGCAATGGTTCTCAAGGGTCTTCAAACATTTGCACATAACATTCCATGCTTAGCCAAAAGTGAAGGCTTGGCACTTACACCAACAGGTCCCCCTCAAGCCAAACATCTTGGCTTGGTCTTCTTCATCAATCCTCTTCAATATCCTACAATCCAATCATAGCTTTAAACCTCCAATGTTTAATGCCATTAAGTGCTTTTGTCAATAAGTATTAGTTGATACATATGCCAACTGAATTTCCTTGAACAATAGCTTCTCTCTCGCGTAATGATAATGGATGTCTATATGCTTGGTCCTAGCATGATAGATAGGATTTTCTACAAGATGTAAAGAACTTGTATTGTGTCCAAAAATCATTTGAGAGTTAGCATGTAATCCCAAGTCTTCATATAGCAATCTAATCCATATTGCTTCTTGAGTAGCATTGGCTAGTCCTCTATATTCAGCATCTGTTGAAGATAAAGCAACATTAGGTTGCTTTTTGGAAGACCATGAAATGGGCTTATCACCTGCAAAAGAGAGATAACCTGAGGTACTCCTCCTGGCATCCTTGCTACCTGCCCAATCTACATCTGAGTATATCTTGATGTCCAAATCTGAAGTATAGGGAAAGTATAAACCTTGATTTTGAGTGCCCATACGGTACTTCGAAATTCTCTTGGCAGCTTCCAAGTGAGGTGCTCTAGGTTTTTGCATAAATTGACTTAAGACACTTACTCCATAAGCAATATCAATCCTTGTCAATGTAGTATAGTTTAAGCTTCCCACTATGATTTGGTATCGTGCAACATTTTCAAGCACATCACCTTCATGAGCACTTAATTTTTTGTTTACCTCCATAGGACTGCTTGCTGACTTGGCATCCTCAACATATCTTGCACATACTTTCTTTGAGTAATATAAATTCGAGAATTTGTATAGACTAACTCAAGTCCAAGAAAATACTTTAGTGACCCTAAATCACTGATTTTGAACTCCTGCATCATTTGATTCTTGATCTGCTTGATGCCATTGGCATCATTACTTGTAAGTATGATATGATCAACATACACACATAGGTATATCACCTCTGAATTACGTCTCTTAACAAATAGAGAAGTATCTGCTTTAGTCATGATGAATCCTTGATCTTGAAGGTATGTATTCAGCCTATGGTTCCATGCCCTATGTGTCTGCTTCAATCCATAAAGAGCTTTGTTCAGTTTACACACATAATTTACCTTGATTGGGTCCTCATAACTAGGAGGTTGAGTGATGTAAACCTCCTCTGAAATCCAGCCATAAAGAAAAGCATTTTTTACATCCAGTCAATACATGTTCCAATTCCTTGATGCAGCCACACTTACCAATACCCTCATGGTTGGCATTTTGGCCACAGGTGAGAAGATCTCTTCATAATCAACTCCTTGTATTTGTGCAAGACCCTTATCCACATGTCTACCTTTGTACCTGCTTATTGATCCATCTAAATTTCTCTTGATCTTGTAGATCCATCTAGAACCAATTACCTTCCTAGACTCCTTCTTTGGCACTAGTTCCCAAGTATCATTCTCCTTGAGTGCTTCAATTTCTTCATCCATAGCTTCCTTCCATTCTGCCTTGGTCTTTGCCTCTTCATATGATGATGGCTCTTCAAGTGATAATCTTTGGCAAGATAAATAGAATGCTTGGTAACTAAAGCAGTGTCATACCCATATCTGATTGGGTTCTTGCTCTCCCTTTGTGATCTTTTGATTGCTTGGTTGGATGATTCAAGTATGTCCTCCAACTTGTTCATCTTTACTTTGCCCTTTGATTTCCATGCATTGAATTCTTCTAGATTGATGATGTCCTCATCATCTGATTTGATGTCTTCAATTTAGTTGGGCTCCTCCTTGGTGATGATTGGAATCTCCTTTTCCAAGTCATATGGTAACTTAGTTTTCCTGCATTCACTTTCAAACCAAGAATCATTCTCATCAAAGACAACATCTCTACTGACCATAAATCCTTTGTTTGAATGATTATAAAACCTGTATCCTTTTTTATTCAAATCATCCCCTATGAAGATGCACTTCTTTGCCTTAGGGTCTAGCTTACCTCTGATTTGAGATGGGATATGCACATAAGCAACACATCCAAAGATCCTGCAATGATCAAGTGAAGGCCTTCTACCATGTCAAGCTTCATATGGGGTCATCCCATCAAGAGATTTGTATGGCAACCTATTAACAAGATGAGTGGCAGTAGATACACTTTTTGCCCATAAATAATTTGCTAACTTTTTATCATTCACCATTGACCTACAACTAACCTATTTCTCCTCTCTTCCACCTCATTTTTCTCAGGGGTATACCTTGTTGTGATTTCCCTTTTGATTCCTCTATCCTACAAGAATGCATCAAACTCATTTGAGAAGTACTCACCTCCTCCAGCTGACCTTAGTCTTTTTAGGCTTCTGCCTATTTGGTTTTCCACAAGTCCAAGCTACTTTTTAAAGCAACTGAATACTTCATCTTTGTGCTTCATAAAATATAGGATAGTCCATCTACTAAAATCATCAATGAAAGATACATAATACCTTGATCTAGAAAATGAGGGATCCTTACTTGGTCCCCATACATCTGTATGGACAAGCTCCAAGTAGCCCTCATGCATGTAGCCTCTCTTTGAGATGGGTAACTTGTGAGATTTTCCAAACTCACAAGCACCATATTTATAGATCATGTGTTGCTTGGATACATTAGGTATCCCAACTACACATTGATCTCTAGATATTTTCTTTAAGGTTCTTTCACCAATATGCCCTAATCTCTTATGTCAAATTTCAAGTTCTGATAATGTTTGATCTTTGTAGCTATAAAGTGCAATATTCTCTGTATCTTCAAGTTCAAATGTAAATAATCTACCTGTCTTTTCTCCCTTGGAAATTATCTTGAATCGATGTTGGGGATCCTCCACAAATCCTCCATATTTGTTGAACCTAACACGCAAACCCTTTTCCACAATCTGCCCAACACTTATCAATTTTTTGGTGATTGTAGGTACGTATAGAACCTTGCTCAACATATTTCTATTTCCATCAGAGATTTTAACATTTCCTACCTTGACCACTGAATTCTTGGTGTCATCACCTGTTTGTAGTTGATGCTTTCCCTTAGGTTCTTCAAGGTCAGAGAGAAGAGCTACATTGCCTGCCACATCGTTTGAACATCCAGAGTCAAGATAGAAGAGATGGTCATCATTCATACCTTGCTTTGAAGTCATATTCATAATTAGAAGGGACTCCTCTTGTTCATCTATGTAATTGTTGTAGTCTTTCCTTTATTTGTAGCCTCCTTGGTAGTTGTTATTGTAATTTTTGTTGTAGTTGTTATTGTAGCCTTGATGATAGTTGAATCTTCCTCTTGATTGTGTGTAGCCACCTCTTTGGAAACCTCTAACTGACTGATTCTTGAAGTTCCTGTAGCACTCATCTGTAGTGTGTTTTGATAAACCACAAATATTACATGGGGAAGAGTTGAAAGGTCTCCCTCTATCTTTCTTACCTCCTTTGCCCATACCTCTTGATTTTCTATCTCTTCATGCATAGTTATCGTGAGAGGAAGCACCATCATCCTCAACCTTCTTGCTTTTCCCTTTCTCTTTAGACTTGCCTTTGTCTATGTATAGGGCAGAAGAGTTATTACCTCCTAATGAATCTCCATTTTTGTTGAGCTTGGATTCATGGGTAAAGAGTCTCCCCATGAGTGTGATAAGATCTGGAATCTGCATGTCCATGTACAAATCCATGGCAATTGTGAAGCTCACCCATTTGTCATCTGCCTTAATACCATTGATAACTTTTCTCACAAGTTTCTCCTCTTCAATCTCCTCTCCTATGCTTGCCCATTAGTCAGCCACATTCTTGACTTTGGTCACATACTCTGAGATGCCTTGCTTGGGTTGCTTTCTTTGAGTGGTAAACTCAATCCACAATTGGTTCTTCCTAGCCCTTGTGTTGGAAGAAAAATAACATGACAATGTATCCCAAGTCTCTTTGGATGTCTTACAGTTCCTAATGTGTGGAAGAAGAAAATTAGAGATAGACTTAAGTAAGTATGACCTTGTTAATGCATCTTTGGTTCACCATGAATTGAGTCTTTCATGCTCCTCTCTTGTAGGTTGTCCTTTGCTTCTGAAAATGGGCATGTCCTCATCTCTTGAGATGTATCCATAGAGACTCCTTCCTTGCGAGTATGTCCTCATCCTCAAGGATCATGCTTGGTAATTGTTCCTGTCCAATTTATCAATGAAAGAAAGAAAACCATCTCTCATTTTACCTTAGCTTCCTCTGATATCACTGTTGGGAAAGATGGATGGACACTCCAAGAAATGAGTTGGTACTGCTAATCCTTGCTCTGTATCTACCCTCTTTCAAATCAAATTTGCATTGTAGGCCCTTTTACCTTGCCAATGACACTAAACAAGTTCCTATGTACTTTGGAGATGATGCATGTAATGATTATTGCAAAACAGATAACTTCCCAATTCACAACTCACCAAAAACTTTCTATTTTGGTTCACACACCTACTGCTTGTTAAGCTCAATGCACCCAACATAGTAGGAATTAGAAAAATTCCTTCTAGGGTATATAATTAGCTTAAAGAGCTAATGTTTCCAAGTGGAATCACTTAGAATGATTGACTATACACAGAGCAATCAATTTAGCAAGTGAAACATTACCCCCAACTTTTTAGGACCTCCGGAGAAAATGACTAGAGACCACTTCGAGACACTTTTCTCCCAATGCACTAAATGGAATGTCTTCCAAAGATGGCATCCCCTATTAGAATTAGAGCTGATTCCAACAAGCCATAGCACATTGCAAATGATGTAGTAATGACTGAGATATGAGCAATACAATAATACTATTCTGAGTGATAATAACAGCGAGATCGACAGAGATTATCAATGATGTATTGTATTATATGACAATGTTGTACATGATCATTGGCATGATGAAAAATCCTCAATTATAGTGAGAAGTGTAGGCTATAGAGTGAGCCACACACTCTCTATAATATGATCAGCTAAGGCACTAGAATGGAGAGAATGTTGTCCAAGATTTTACAAGAGCTTTTATAGAGGCTTCGTTTAAATTTGAATTTGAATTCAAACTTGGCTCTCTATAATAAATGATCCCTTAATCTAGGAGATATTCCCTCAAAGAAACTCATACGAAGAGATTCCCTAACTCCAGGAGTTTAGTAGCATTTACAAAGATTCTTTCAAGTCAAAGGACTTTTACAAGAGTTAATGGTAAAATCATAAGCAGTGGTTCTCAAGGGTCTTCAAACATTTGCACATAAGGACTTCCCATGCTTAGCCAAGTGTGAAGGCTTGGCACTTACACCAACAAGGTCAAGAGCTGGTCTTGTGCCGATTGGCGAGACCAAACTTCATCGCTTTGCAACTCACTTTTCTACCTCCTACAAGCTTCTCCAAGTTCTTTTAGTGGTAGCAGAGCTAGAGAAAGATGGGTGATGGTTTTCCCTCAATGATTGAGAAGCTTGATTGACACAACTATACGGCTCGGCAAATCAAAATGGAGGCATATTTGCAAGGTATAAATCTTTGAGGAATTGTAGCAAGTGATGAAGCTATGCATATTCCAACACCCAAAAGAGGACCTACACAAGAGGAGACAGATAAGCTCACACTTTGGTGCACAAGGGATGCTCAAGCAAGGTCGTTTCTACTAAAATCTATCTCTAACTTTCTATTACCACATACTATAGGATGCAAGACATCTCAAGAGATTTGGGATGCCCTCGAGACTTTTGTTTCTGCTGGTATCAAAGCAAGAAAGAATCATCTTTGGAACGAGTTCAACCAAATGAAGAAGATACCTAAACAAACCATCATAGAGTTTGCTACCAAGGTCAAGGAGGTTGTAGATTAGTTAGCATCCATTTGAGAGATGATTGAAGAAGAGGCTATCATGAGGCAAATTTGCAATGAGATTTCAAGTGATAAGCAATGGCAATCTTTCAACACAGCTTATGATCTCATCATGGATGTTCAAACTTCAGCTTTCAGCATCTTTCTTGGAAAAATCTTGAATCAAGAGGACAACAATAGCATAAAGGAAGGTAATTCCTATCATGGTAATTCAACTAGAGATCTATATGTAGATAAGAAGGATAAAAATTTGAAAGACAAGAAGAAGAAAGAAGATGAAGAGGAGACTTTCGAAGCGAACTTCACAAGTAAGGTTAAGTGGAAAGGAAAGCAGAAAGGACCAAAGCATGACAATGCCAAAGTTCAAAATGTTCAACCTTGTGCCATCTGTGATAAGACCAACCAAACCACTCATAATTGTTGATTCAACGGGAAGACCTAGAAAGGAAGTGGAAGAGGTGGATATGGCAGCAATAGAGGTAGAGGTGGACACAACTTCAATAATAACAATAAAGGTTGTAATAGAAGGGACTTCAAAAATTACTTAGAAGGTCAACCACATGAATGCTCATTGCTTCTTATGAATCTAAGCCACAAAGAAGGTGAAAAAGATAATCATTTGTTCTACATAGATTCAAGATGTTCAAATCATGCTACAAGAAACCTTGGACCCTTATCTGATTTGGAAAGTCCAAAGCATAGACAAGAAGTTCAAATAGGGGATGACACAAAGCACAATGTGAAGAAGATTGGTAATGTCAAAGCTTTGAATGATAGGGAAAACATTCTAAGTAAGGTTCTCTATGTAGCCATGATCTTTAAAAACCTAATAAGTGTAGGCCAAATAGTTGAAAAAGGCTTGCAAGTTAGGTTCAATTGACATGGAGCTTTTGTGGAAGATCCATGTCAAGGCTTCAAAAAGATAGCCGAACATGAGAAGCATGGTAGTTTGTTTACTTTTGAAGTAGGAGAAACTAGGAATATATTTCTATTCACTTTTTGGGTCTCAAACCCTAAGTGAGCTTGAAGTGTGGCATAAGACTCTTGGAGTGTTCTAGGAATGCCAAAACTATCAAAGCAACACATGATCAAGAGATGTGATGCATGTCAGATTGGGAAGGCACAAGACAACCATTCAACCACAAAGGCTACATTCACAAAAACTTATTGGACTTAGTACATATAGATGTACGGGAACCCATTGAAGAAGCTTCATAGGCAACATGAAGGTATTATGTCTCATTTATTGATGAACATAGTAGATGGACTATTCTATACTATATCAAGAGTAGGAATGAAGTGCTTGATTGCTTCAAAAATTATATAGCACATGTGGAGAATCATACAGGTAGATCACTCAAGAAGCACAAGTCTGATGGAGGGGGAGAATACTTCTCGAAAGATTTTGATGTACTCTTGCAGGATAAAGGTAAGTAACTACCACGTACTCTCCTCAACTAAACGGAATTGCAGAAAGAAGAAACAAGACATTGGTTGGATCAGCAAGAACAATGCCTGAAGAGAAGAGGTTTCCACATTATCTATGGGTAGAGGCTATTTCAACTTCTATGTACCTTGTCAATAGATTACCATCCAAATGACTCTAAGGTATGACTCCTTATGAAGCATGGCATGGAGGAAAACCTAGTCTTGGAAATTGCAAGGTGTTTGGTTGTTTACCTTATGTTCGTATACCATCACAAATAATAGTTAAGCTAGATGAAAGGGAAACAAAGTTAGTGCTTATTGGGTATGAGTCAACTCATATGGGTTACAAGTTCTATAATCCTTTAATGAAGAAATTCACTACAAGTAGGGATGTTGTGTTTGAATAACATAGGTCTTGGTAAGATGAAGACAAACAAAAGGTAACTCTATCATATGATCTTCATTCTAGTTCTCATCAATTAGGAAGCAAGCATGATACACAGGTCTAGGATCCAACAAATGATACTGATGATGACCAAGAGTTGAAAAGAAAAAGGAATACAAGCTATGGAAGTCAAGAGGCAAAGCAAAGATGCAAGAGTCTGGACAATGCTCCAAGCAAGCACCTAGAAGATCAACCAGGGAGAAAAGACAACCTGAAAGGTATGGATATGATTCCACATTTGTTACAAAGCATTCAATATACTCAGAAAAGGAACCAATTTTGGAGGAACCCTCAACCTATGAAGAGGCAAAGGGAAACCCTAAATTCGAAAAGTCCATGAAAGAAGAAACAGATGCATTGAAGGAGATGGACACTTAGGATTCGGTTCCAATGTCATCAAATCAAAAGGCAATTTGTTATGGATGGGTATATAAAGTTAAAACAAAATCAAATGGACCCGTTTATAGGAACAAGGCAAGATTTGTTGCCAAAGGATGCTCATAGACTCATGGTATAAATTATGAGTAAACATTCTCACCAGTTTCAAAGATGACTACAATCAGAACATTGATAAGTGTAGTTGTTGTAAGGAATTGGAGACTCCTCCAACTTGATGTGAAAAATGCATTTCGAAATGCTTGGATAAGTGAAGAGGTATACATGTCACAACCACCAGGTTTTGAAAACCCTTATCATGCATCTTATGTTTGCAGACTTAAGAAAGCATTGTATGGATTGAAACAAGCTCTTAGAGCTTGGAATTTCAAGTTGGTTACATACCTTCAAGATCAAAGGCTCAAACCTAGCAGCTCAAATCCTTCTCTATTCATCAAAAGGGATCACAATGAAGTTATTTATCTATGTTTCTATGTAGATGATATTATTGTGATAGGTGATGAAATACACAACATTCAAAGGATCAAAAGGCACATGGAAGAGGAGTTCAAAATCAATGACTTAGGTGAGTCACATATTTCCTAGGTTTGTAGGTGATATACACAAATGAAGGAGTGTATTTTTTACTTAGAGAAGATACATTCAAGATCTACTTCTTGAGTTCAAAATGGAGAACACTAAACCTGTAGGTACACGTTTGGATATGAATCATAAACTTAGTGTTTATGAAGGTGAGAAAATTGAAGACATTAAAGAATATTAAAGCTTGGTAGGTAGCTTGCTATATGTTACTCATACAATGGTAGACATATCATCTGGTGTGGGAGTGCTTAGTCAATTCATGCACTCACCTAGAAGACCACACATGAATGTAGCTAAGAGAGTACTTAAGTCTCTCAAAGGTACAATCAAAGAAGCTACATTCTATCCTTACTCTTCATATTTGGATATCAAAATCTATTTTGATGTAGATTGGGCAGGAGGTAAGGATGATACAAGAAGTATCTCTAGTTACTTAGCATTTGTAGGTTCGAAGCTAGTGTCATGGCATTCCAAGAAGCAACCTACAGTTGGTTTATCCTCAACCGAACAGAGTATAGATGTTTGACCATACCAACCAAGATTATTATTTTATGAAGAAAGACTTTCATATACGAAAAAAGGTTTTGATACAATCACTTGTATTGTGACAGGATAACAACGTCCATATCCTTCTTTTCCATCACTCGTAGGAATATGTACGATGCGTTCTTACATTTGATTTATAATGGATCTTAATTTTTGAGCTATTACTACGTAGCATATACTTCGAAATAATTTGAAATTAGAAATCCCTAGATTTTAATAACGAAGCACTTTACAGGGTGACTTTTGATTGATGATAGAAAATACTTCATGAAACAGAAGTTTGACAATAGATAAATAATACTCAAGCTATCCGTAAATGGTAAAATCCACCTACATATTCAAATCCTCAATTAACTTCTAAATTCGCAATGATTAATAGTCATCTTGAGTCACTTCTTTGTGTTTACATTTAATGCAAAGAAAACATGAGTGTTTTCTTTGAATTACAAGGGATAATCGTATGTTCCATCATTGTACCCACATGGAGTCCTCTTATATTCACTTGAGCCCACCTTATTTTCATCAATGTATGCTTGACCTCCAATTCACTATTAAAATGAAAAAAAATTCCTTCAATTGTATTACCCTTAAGGTACCTAAAGAGTCTCTTTGATTCTTAAATGTGGGCTGCACACGGAACCTAAAACAGGTGATATTATTTCGAAACTACGTTTGACAAATCACGCCTAGCAATAGTCTTATAGACATGTATAGACTTCACGTCATTCCTTTCCGTTGATGCAAATTGCATGTCGAATTCCATGTGATTTCCCAGTTTCTTGAACATCAAAAATACACTGCATTTTCATAAGAATATCTCCTTGCGCTTCTAAAAAATCTCAAATTACTGAAAATTACCTTATATTCACTTAATTTTGGGATCTCAAATGCTATCCAAGAATCTCCTTCATGTTATTGATGTTTCTTCAATGATCTCCTATGATAATAAAAACATCTATATAGACATAGGTAGATAAGTAAGTTTACCTTATTTCTTTCCAACAAAATATGGATTAGATTAGCATTGATCGTACACAAATTTCATTTTATATCCTCTAATCTTTGAATCAATCCCATCTTGTTGTATGAAGAGAGTTTGTATTTTAAAGATCCTCAAATCCTAGTGTTTGATCATGTATGCAACTAGTTCTAGACCATTTTTTTTCAATCAAGGTGGAACACCTAGTGTTTGATCATGTATGCAACTAGTTCTAGACCATTTTTCAATCAAGGTGGAATACGTTTAAACCTTTTCTTTATGCAATATGTATCATTCTTTTATTCTATTCGTAATGGATTAGGAATACATATCTTCTCGTTTTTATTCCATAATTTTGTGCAAAGGACTTGTCCCCTAGCCTTGTTGTAGACCTAGCAGTACTCCCATCACAAATCCTACTTTGTTTGCATATGCATATGCCTTCTATTACATTCATGTCTATCTTTCTTGGCACAAATGAAGGAACCATGTGAAGCTTGCACGATGGCCAAGTAATAGAGGAAGGTGTTTCCACAAGAAAGCAAGAATAGAGCAAGCTATCTTCTAGATTTCATGCATTCTTTGTGTAGACAAATGTCTACAAAAACCTTCGGTGGATCTCCCTACTTCATGTTACTTAGAAGGAAGATAAGGACGTACTTCATTTTTTATAAGCCTCAATATTTTGGTATGTTTAAATAATTGATTTAGCTTGTTGAAATTGAAATAAGCAAGAAGATGAATAAATTCATGACAGATGGTGATCATGAGTTCACATCAACTGAGTTTGAAGATTTCTACAAGATTAAAGGAATCAAGTATCAACTCACAATGGCACATTGCCCTCAATAGAAAAATATTGAAGAGCATCAGAATCGAACAATCATAGAGATGGTAATGTGCATGTTGAAGGGAAAAGGTTTTCCTAATCAATTTCGGGCTGAGGCTGTCAACACTATTGTACACATCTTGAATTGAAGCTACACCAACACGCTTGATGTAAAGACTCCACAAGAGTCATACACTAGTAAAAAGCCTTTTGTTTTTCATTTCAAAGTATTTGGAAGTGAATGTCTTGTATATGTTCCAACTAGGGAGAGAAATAATGATCTCTTACGATAATAAAAATATCTATATAGACATAGGTAGATAGGTAAGTTTGCCTTCTTTATTTCCAAAGAAATATGGATTAGATTAGCATTGGTCGTACACAAGTTTCATTTTTCAATCCTCTAATCTTTGAATCAATGCCCATCTTGTTGTATGAAGAGAGTTTGTCTTTTAAAGATCCTCAAATCCTAGTGATTTATCATGTATAAAACTACTTCTAGACCATTTTTCAATCAAGGTGGAATACGTTTGAACCTTTTCTTTATGAAATATGTATCATTTTTTTATTCTATTCATAATGGATTAGGAAAACATATCTTCTCGCTTTTATTCCATAATTTTGTGCAAAGGACTTGTCCACTAGTCTTGCTTTAGACCTAGCGGTACTCCCATGACAATTCCTCTTCGTTTTGCATATGCATATGCCTTCTATTACATTCATGCCTTTCTTTCTTCTATTACATTCATCCAAATGCACCCTTCTTCATATCATCTTCCTATCGTCTTTCATCGTCTTCGTCTAGCTCTTGCATGTTTGGTTTACATTTGCATGTCACATCAATGATTCAACTTGATAGAGGGATACATCCACTCCATGGTGAGTATCTAATATAATGCCTCACTTCATTGTTGAGTTGAAATTACATTGATGCTCTATGGTTCCTCATTTTCACACACACGCACACACACACACACACACACACACACACACATATATATATATATATATATATATATATATATATATATATATATATATATATATATATATATATATATATATATATATATATATATATATATATGTATCACCTTCATTTTCGTACATATAAATATTAGAAGAATAGCATGGTAATAATGCATAAAACTGCATATCTCTTGATAACGTAAGATCCTTATTTTGAGATTTTCCCCTAACTAACCTTTAAATACATGCTTCTTTGACGTATTGTCTGATTTCATCAATGGCTCACTAGGAAGTTCCATACAAGAAGTGCACCCAATATGTAAAATTAAACTAACCTTTTTTTATATATGTTTTTTATATATATGTAAAGTTAAACTAACCTTTTTTCCATTTCCTCGACGATACAGAATAAATTCATGAAAGGAATACAATTCC
Source organism: Ceratopteris richardii (assembly GCA_020310875.1). Taxonomy (NCBI): domain Eukaryota; kingdom Viridiplantae; phylum Streptophyta; class Polypodiopsida; order Polypodiales; family Pteridaceae; genus Ceratopteris; species Ceratopteris richardii. Next base: position 17,298,661 of record CM035441.1, read on the forward strand.
CATCCACCAAACCGTATATAGTTAATAAGTTCCACTTTCGTGCTCAACTAAAGTTAGAAATTTCTTAAGGAACAGAACTTATCAAATTTATTCCTCGTCGAAAATAGAAAACGCATTCTAGTGCAATCATCAATGGAGGTAAAAAAAATTTATTATCTCCATTTGAACCTTTCTTTGTAAGTGCACATACATATATATATGTTTAAATTTAAGGGAGTTCTTGACCACGGTGCTGATTTTCGGGCAGGGTACTTGTCTTGGTTATATACTTAAAAAATGTTTCATGTAGACACACTCACAAAACACACATACCCACGAGTTTCAAGCGATCAATCCTCCCCCACAGAATGTCAACCATAGAGACAATCCGGTAATATGCTGATATTCACCATGCTAGTCTCATGCATGGAGAAAGAAGGTGTCTCACACATGCACACACGCATACATCCACATCCACACAAGCAAGCCCTACTCCTTCCTACACTAGACACAAGAGCTCCCAAGAAACTCACACTTGATCATGAGAGAGCGTGAACACAAAGACCAAGGAAAACTACAAATGAGGAACTAGTTCACTTTTATAATCAAGTTAAAACAAGTGACCCTCTTCACAATGTTATGTCCACCCTAGGTTAAAATTGGTCTTAAACTCTCATCTGAATTCCCCTTTGAGCGTCAAAAGTCTTGTAACATCGTGAAGTGTTAGCGAATCACTCCTAGACTTTCACAATTATGGGGTAAACTACAAGAAATGACTTCTCCACATATTTTCAAAGGTTGTTTTCTTTTCATTGTGATCTAATTAATCTCCGTGAGCTTCATCATGTCACTTGAGCTTGCTTGAAGCACTCTACATGCATTGTAATTTGGAAGGCTCATAGTTGAAAGTGATCTACCCAACTGAGAACGTGAAGGACCTTATAGGACCCAAATAGAATATGTCCTAACCAACCACTTAGGTGCTCGCATGTAGGAGGATGGTCTGAGAAGATCAGTGGTTCAATTGCACAACCCTAACCAACCCATTGGATTAGAACATCCAGTGGTAAAGTTCAAGAGAGATGCATCCTTAGACAAGGAAGGAACGATGTATATAATAACTAATCAGCCCAACGTCACTAATGAGTTTGGTGTAATTGTTTTCGAGATGGAAGTAGGATCTCAAGGAAAAGAACCATTAGGAGACAAACCTAGGACACCTAGAGGGAAATGGGTATTTTCAAGAATGTTAATCTAGAATGTATCCCTCAAGATAACAGAAGCATTAAATTGTTCCTAAATAAGGATATTGATGAAGTATTTTGGAGGTATAGAATGGAGCAGCCCAGTGAAGTAGGTTCAATCACCATTTACAAATTCTAGGGCCGTGATACGCATGGAAAGGTAGTATACTTGGACAACACTTCAAAATGAGTGTTTGTGGTACCTGATCATGCAAGACATTCTTATAATGGAGAGGCAAACTAGTGTTCCCCCCATCACAAGGGCAGGCAAACACTAGCCATCAAGGTGCTGGGATATCCTCATCCCAGGGTTCCCAAAGAGAGAAGAACAAGGAAAAGCCAGAAGTGAGTTTCACTCATCCCATAGGGGGAAATAGACCAACCATGGAAATCAATAGAATGGAGCGACCAAGAGAACCCAGACTAATAGCTCGTAGAGATGACTTTCCTCTACCTAGACCCCGTGAACATCCACGAATACTGAGACCTACCTAGTTAGTGAAATCAATGAAAAATTACTTTGATGCGACAGGAGATCCCTATGGCCACACTGTCGAGTTTAAGCAATTGTTGCGTGCAGAGCAAGTGGAAGATATGTTCAAGCAATTCAATGCATTTGGACTCATGTTAAAGAACACAGACTTAACTTGGTTCCAACCATTACAGCAAAGGCAATTTAGGGACATTCATCACTTGTTAGAGTCAGTCATCACTGAGTTCTCTAAAAGTGGAATTAGACATAACACTTCTTCATTGATTCACTTCTTCATTGATTCACTACTTCAAACAGAACCCTCAAGAAATAGTCAAACTTGCAGGACATAGGTTTAGATAGTATATTGAGAGATGCCCAATGCCAGAACTTCCCTCACAGGCTAATCAAGTTTCTTTGTTTTTGGACGGCATGTTGAGCTCTAAACTACGATTTTACATCTATCTTAAGGAACTGAGAACCCTAGAGCAATGTGTACGGATATGCATAGACATTGAGGATAATTTAGGTGATGAATGGGAACTTTCAAAGGTCTGTAAAGATTCTGATAACTCCTCTCAATCATCCTCAAAACAATCCAACTCGATAGAAGACCTAGCTGAGAAAGTTGCCCAGAAACTAGGAGTTTCTAGCAAACACATGCTTAACATCCATGAAATGTTGTTACACCTATGGTGGTGACCACATGGCAAATGTGTGTCCCAATGTAACACAACCTTGAGCCAATCCTAGTGGCAAGACAAAAACTGCCATCAGTGTAATTATGTGTCATGGAAATTAATTATCTAAGCTAGCAGAAATTCAACAATCAAATTAAAGAGTGATATAATTAATAGGCACATTAGAACTTACCGTTGATTAGCATAATGTAGCGCATATAGATCAGATTAGATTCATTTAACTACGATTAACACAACCTATTGTTTCAGACATTTTCTTCAATAACAGAGAATTTATTAACATGGATCGTAATGCTGATGTTCCCCCACATCGCTGATCATCTACGCATGGCCCCAAATGAATTGGTGCCATCAAATTCTATCTATGTATCAAACCATGAAGAAATATGACGAGCAGCTTTAACTATTTGTGAACAGACATTTTCCACAGCTGCGCACCTAATCGGTGGCCACATGAAAATGAAAATATTCTTAATTTGTTGAAGGGTCCCTTGAAAAGTGGCCCTATTGCATGTTGCTACTCCAAATCGAACAAAAAATGTGCATCTTTCGTACAGGGGTGCAACGCTTTTTCTTCTCTTCACTTCAATGCACAACTTTTCGGATCTAATACTCTTGTGCCCCAAAGCTTTGAGACCATTAAAACAGGAGTGAAGTAAGGAGCTTCTACCATTCTTAAACAGTCTATCGTTTCTTGATCTCCAAATGAACCAGAGGATGTGCCCTCTCCATATATTCCATAGAGCATAATCAAACTTGTTGTTGTAGCCCATCAGAGTTTCTTTGAAGGTAAGGTTCGTATTCCATTGTTCGCAGTAAGGTTGCAGGAGACTCCAAAACTTGTGAGCATGCACACAACTGAAAAAAAGGTGGGGAATGTTCTCCTCATTGCCACAAAACACAGAAACTTCATATTTAATACCAAACCACACCAGACCCCATGGTGAAGGATGAGCCACATCAAAAAAGAGTGCTTGATGTTGTAGGGGAGGTTCCAAAGACTCATGACTCTGTGTCTCCACTAAGCAGAGTTCCACCTTAGACTCCATCTAGCATTCAATTTGTGCAGTATCAGAGAGATGGTGCTCTTTGCGTATTAAATCCCCTTAGCATGTCTTGAGTGACTACCTTCAGGTTGACAAATTTCCTCTGATTACTAACTGCCAAAGATGTCCCCCCTAGGAACTTCAGTCTTTCTGAGCATCAGGCCATCACTTCTCCTTGTAAATGGAGGGAGAAATTATTACATAGGTACTCTAAGAACAGATTTGAAATGGTTTTCTTATGTAATCCCAAGTCTTTGTATCAGCTCTTCAGCCCTTTAGTGGCTTGCTTCTCTAATCAAATATGTACAGGTCTTAATGACCTTTTTCGGTGGTATTGTACACTCATACAATTTATCTTTTAATACAAATTTCCTGTTTCATAAAAAAAACAAAAAGAAATCGGATCTAAAATGCTGATCCCCTTCATATGAGAGTTGCACTTTTCGATGTAATGATCGTGAGATCGGCCTCTGGAAGGAAAATATGTATCGATGTTGTACATTGGTGAATGGCACCTTTCCTTTCTCCTCTCTTTTTCCTTCTCCTGTTTGGGATATAGTGGGCTACATAGTAATAATCTTTGTTATAATCATTTAATTATCAGCATTAGCATGTGCAATAGATGCAAAAGCCACTAGTGGACACACATCATAGCAACTAGCCCAATCAGAGTCAGAAAAAGCATGCAAATCTAGCAGTAGTTATCCCCCTTGGGATAAAACAACCTAGGTAGCCGAGTACCACTCAAGTAGTGAAAGATGCACTTAACCGCCTGCCAATGTTTGACTCCTTGGCAATGCATAAACCTTCTAATCTGTGAGACAGCAAACTGAATATCTAGTCGAGTAATGCATAATTAAACCAAGAACCCAACACCCTGCTGATAGAGAACAGCATCAAATGCATCTCTAGCATCCTGAAGACTCAATCGTTAACCTGTCTCCATAGGAGTGGCAATAGGTTTACAGTCTTCAAGGGCAAAACACTAAAATAATGTGTCAATATATTTTGTTCGACACAAATCAATTCCACCATCAACACGCATAAACTGAATGCCCCAATAATGATGCAAATGCCCCAAATCAGAAATCTAAAATGAGGCATGCAAATCAGCCTTAAACTCAACAATATGCCTCTCATGAGGACCAGTGAGCAGCATGTCATCAACATAAACCACAATGATCAGAAGTACATCATTAGCACGCTTAACATATAAGGTGCTTTCAGTTGGAATGTTCTCAAAACCATGTGCAATCAGATAGGCATATATCTTTTGATACCAAGCACGTGGTGCTTGCTTTAAACCATATAATGCCTTCTTTAACCTGCACACCTGGTTTTCATGCCCTTTTTGCACAAAGCCACGGGGCTAAAAAACATACACTTCTTTATGCAAGTCACCATTCCGAAATTTTGTTTTAATGTCCAACTGATGTACATTCCAACCATGATGCACTGCAACTACACAGATGCTACGAACAGTACTCATTCAGCAAGTAGGAGCAAAGGTTTCATCAAAATCAATGCCTCTTTCCTGTGCATAACCCTTTGCAACAAGCCTAGCCTTATACGTGTCAACAGTACCATGAGGTTTACGCTTTCGCTTGTATACCCACTTAGTGCCAATGGTCTTCTTGCTAGGAGGAAAGTCACATAAAGACCAAGTACCATTCTTCATTATTGCATCCTATTCAGATTGCATAGCAACCATCCAATTTTTTGAATTTTGTGCTTCGTCAAACGAAATAGGCGCAGTCTCATCAAAGAGACTAGATGCAGCCATAGCATAGCAATCTGATGCAAAAAAGGCACCATGAGAGCCTGATCGAGTATGATATGATAGAGGTGCATCTAATTTGCTGTCGTGCAAGGTCTACACGAGCCATTTTGGCATGGTTCTTGCATGCTCAATATCGGCTTTCTCATCAATAAGTGCATCATGTAAATCTGCATAAAAAATGGAATGATCTGCATCATCACATGAAACCAGCAAAGGCTGAGAAGTTGCCTCATTAGGACCAGCACTAGACTCTCCACCTGTAAAAAGAGGGAGCAAAGTATCATACATGTCTTTGGAGCTAACAGATGTCTCCTTAGTACATAAAAGCAATGGTTGAATAGCATCTTCCACAAAAACAACATCACCACTAACCAGAACACATTTAGTCTATGGATGATACAGACGATAGCCTTTACTTTCAGAATTGTACCCAATAAAAATATATTTTACTAATTTATCATCCAATTTTCTACGATGTTATTCGGCCACTAATGCATATGCCAAACAACCCAAAACACGCAGATGAGCAACAGATGGCTTGCGGTCATGCCACGCCTCATATGGAGTGATAGAATACAGCACTTTAGTGGGACACCTGTTAAGTACAAATGTTGCACACATGATAGCTTCAAGCCAGAAACTATGTGGTAAAGCGTGACTCTTGACCATACACCTTGCCACCTCCATGAGTGTCCTATTCTTTCGTTCAGCAAATCCATTCTCTTGAGGTATATACGGCATTGTACACTGGTTTTTTATCCCACGTTCAGCCAAAAATGCATTAAAACCAGAAGACATATACTCCCCACCTCGATTAGAACGGAGGGTGCCCATTTTACATGCTCATAGATTTTCAGCCAAAACCAAAAACTATTTGAGACACATGAACACTTTGGACTTTGCCTTCAATGGTTATACCCATGCATGCTTGGAAAAAGCATCGATGAAAATCACAAAGTAACGATAATTCCGCAAAGAAGGTGTCTGCATAGGACCACAAACATCAATATGTACAAGCTGAAATTTCTGAGTAGCCCAAACTGAACCATCTTTTGGAAAGGACGAACGCTGCATTTTGCCCAAAATAGAGCCTTCACAAACATGTTTTCTAGGTGCCTCAAGTTTGGGCAAAGAGGACATCATTTCAGATTTCTATAGGTGTAGTAAACTAGCAGAATTCAGATGACCAAAGCATGCATGCCAAAGCTTTGCATCTGATATAACCTGAGAATCATGTACTGCACATGCCAAATCATTTACAGATCTTTCATAGTCTTTGAGCTTATACAACCCACGACATAGAATGCCAAAAGCAATAATCCTATTGCCATTTGATAGATCATGAATTGTACACCTATCATCAACAAATTTCACAACAAAGCCAATCTTGGCTAATGCACAAACTGATAATAGATTTTTCTTGATCCCTGGCACAAACAAAGCATCTGACAAAGTGAAAGAACTACCATCAAGAGTAGTCAAAATGATCTTACCAACTTCCATAATGGGATAAGAGGAGTTGTTGGCGCATGTAACATTATTCCTTATAGGGGCAGGCTCGATTGAGGAGAAGAAACTGTGTTGAGAGGTAATATGTTTGGTCGCCCCACTGTCAAAGTACCAAACATTTGAGTCTACTGCAGACATGCACTGCTCATGAGAAGATGGGTCAAAACTACAAACAGTAGTAAACGCCCATTCTTATCCTTGCACAAGATTAGCAGACTTTGTTTTTGGTGTAGAGGCCTCTACAAGAACCATTCTAGCCTCTTTCTTCTTTGCCTCTTTAGCAGCCAATTTTGGACAGTTCTTTATGATATGATCATTTCCTTTACAGTACTTGCAAAACAATTTCTGCTTTTTTGATTTCTTTTCATCTTTGTCTTCCCTCTTCAATTATGTAGAATTAGCACATTTCTGCTTACTGCTTAAAGAGCTCCATTTTCCTTTGCCCTTTTGACTAGCAAGGAAAGCTTGATCTGCAACATGCATGATGGACCTGTTCTTCCTGGACTGATCCTCGTGCAACAAAACAGAGACTAAATCCTCAAAAGACAAGGCATTTGGATTGCCTTTCATCAGCAACCAAAGAGTAGAAGCAAAACTCTGATACGAATCAGGAAGACCATTCAGAACGGTCTGCACAAGTGAGCTATTCGGTATAACCTCATCAGCAGAAATCAAATGTTCCTTCAAGTCTTTGATCTTTGTTAGAAAAACAGTCCATAGAATCACCTTCATTCATGTGCTCGCTCTCCAACTATTTTCGGAGGTAAGCAACACGAGCCTCATTGCTAGCTTGGTACAATGTGGTAAGTGTATCCCAAGCATCCTTAGCTCTTCTACAAGAGAGAATGTGAGGAATAATGGCACGTTTGATGGACAAAGCTATCAATGCATGTACCTGGGAATCTCTACCATCCCAATGAATTTGCTCTACAGTACGTGCGGCAAAAACCGTAGCATGAACAGGAATATGCAGAATATCATCATCTTCGACACCTTCTGCATCAGCTTCAGTACCTGCACTTGTAATAGTTGTAGGTGTGATAGGACATTTTTCAACACCCTGCACAATTTTCCACAGTCCTTTTGCAACCAATACATGTCACATCATATAAGCCCATAACGAGTAGTTGGTACCATCCAACTTATTCTCAACAGCCAACATACGGAATACATCACTACTTTCAGCCATGGCCAGTGACTAAAATACCTTGATGCATTAAATTGATGGTATCTCAAAAAGTTGAACAAAACTGCCTAGAGGAATTCTATTAGACTTGTAGCAGACTTCGAGATGCTTATACTGTCGAAAAATATGAAACACATAGGATGAAAAATATAATTTACTTTTGGACAAAAATATGACAAAGTATGATGATGAATATGTTTCTATTTCTGATAAAAATATGATGGAAATTGTATGATGAAAATATGGAAAATATGAAAAATATATTTGAAAATATACTGACAAATATGGTAAAAATTCATTATGAAAAATATGATATGTTTCTTATAAAAATGATAAAAAATGAAGAAAATAGGATTTTCGTATGACATAAATATAAAAAAATATGGTGCAAATATGATTTTCTTTTCACATTTGATAAAAATATGATGAAAATTGTGATGAAAAAAAAATATGTTTGAAAATATGTTGAAAAGCACGAATAGTATGACTTTTCGTTGATAAAACTAAGTTTTAAACATATGAAATCTACGTTTGCAAGATTATGATGATGAATATGATGAAAAATACTATGATGAAAAAGATGATTTCCTTGTGACAAAAATATGACACAAGATATGATAAAAATATAAGGAAAATTATTTGATGAAAATATGAGAAACATGAAAAATATTTATGAAAACATGATGAAAAACATGTTTGAAGAATATGATGGAGAAATGATGATTATGATATTATGAAATATGATTGATGATCAAAATTAATTATCTTGTACTTTCTAGTTTTATGATTAGCAATACGATTCGAGATGATTGGAATACTAAAATTAAAGATGTTGTGATGATAATTTTATGAAGAAGATTTGATGATGAATTTGAAGTAATATGATTAAAGATCAAGCTAATCTCTAGGTGGTATTTATCTAGGATCTATATTTTCTATGTATAAGGAAGGGCCGAGATATGTGGAATAAATCCACAAAAGGAAGTAAGCCCAAAGCTTTGCAAAAAGTTTTGAACTTCTCCCTAGGGAGAGCCTTTGTGAAAAGGTTTGTAATGTTCTCCTATGTGGGCACATATGCCAAGCTTATCTCTCTAGCAAAGAACCTATCCCTGACATAATGATAATGCACCTCAATGTGCTTAGTGCGAGCATGGAACATAGGGTTCTTCGCAAATTGCCCATGCACTCTGACTATCAATGTAGATGGTGGTGGCAAAGGACTAACGAACACCCAAATCATCCATAAGGCATCTGAGCCACACACACTCAACAGTCACTATGAAAGTTGCCCTATACTTAGCCTCACAACTAGCTGGCCATAGTAGGCTGCTTCTTGCTTAACCAAGATATGCATGAGCTACAAATCATGAAGCAAAATCCACTAGTGGACACATGAGTGTCATAGCAACCAGCCTAGTCAAAGTCAGAAAAAGCATCCAAATATGGTGGTATTGATCCCTCCCTTCGGATAAAACAATCCAAGTAGCTAGGTACCACTCAAGTAGAGAAAGATGTGCTTAACCAATTGCCAATGCTTGACACCTCGACAATGCATAAATCTGCTTGTCTATGAGATAGCAAACTGAATATCTAGCTATGTAATGCATAAGTAAATCAAGCATCCAATAGCTTGCTAATAGAAAATAACATCAAATGCATCTCCCACATCATGAAGACTCAATCATAAGCCTATATCCATAGGAGTGGCAATAGGTTTACATTCTTCAAGGATCAAAGGCTACTGAACTCTTTCAGAATCCAATCACTATAATGGACAATTGAAAAACATACCTCTTTGTATTGAACGCACCCTTTTGATGATGGTTTCCTCATATTACAAAGTCCAATCAAAATGAAGTATGCCCTGAATTCGTTTCTGCATGAGATTAAGCTTTTTGGATAATCTCAAAGCCATGTAATTAAAGCTTATTAGTTAAGGTTCACTGCTACGTGTTAAGTTCTTCTAAATTCAAATTCAAGTTTTTTTCATGGAGAACAATGTGAATAAATATATTGTTGTGTAACGAGAATGTAATGTCCAATAATAGTCTCTTGTACCTAAAGTTTGTCAGTTCCATTTACAATTTCTTCAACAATCCGCAAAGCCATGTTTCATTATATATATATATATATATAATTATGTGTGTATGAAAAGAACTTATTCATTTATATATCATGATGAAACACTTTTTTAATTAATAACAATGATCTTGTACTTTAAAATCTCTTTAACGCTTTCATAATAGTTCAATATTTTAGAATAAGATCGTTTGAGATTGATTGAAGACGAAATTCCTCCATATCTTTTCTATACATTATACATTGAGATTGAAATTAGTTCAAGGATGAATAATGATATGTTTTCAAATAATAAAGCTCATGAATAAGGATATGTTTTTCAATGATAAGAATTATGATATTTGAACTTGCATGAAGCATTTTTTTTCCGAATCCTTTGAGAATATGATAAAATTTGATTGTGATATAATTAATCTCCCTGAGCTTGGCCTTGTCACTTGAGCTTGTTTGAAGCACTTTGCATGCATTGTAATTTGGAAGACTCATAGTTGAAATTGATCTTCCAACTGAGAAACTTCTTGAAACCATCAAGCAAATATCTTCTCAAGCAAGATAGTGTTCATGCCCAAGAGGATCAAGTGAAGGCAGTCAATTTACATCCCATTAATCAATATCAATTGGTAAAAGTTCATGCGACATTACCATTACCATTTTGGAGCGAGTTGATGTGCTAAAAGAAATAAAAGATATCTTTGCTTTGGAGTATTTAGATATGCAAGGTCTTGATCCTTGTTCTTAAGAGCATAAGATTCAATTAAAACAAGAGGTTGCTCCGATCATTCAACAAGGGTTTAGGATGAGTCCCGAATTTTCAAATTAGATCAACTCTTATGGGTTTGATTCATCATACTAGTTGAACATCTAGAGTCGATCTCCTTGATCATGATTGAGAAAAGAAAAACAAACACTTGCAAGTCTATCGTGATTACCATAAACTGATTGTAGCTCCTATTCTAGGTCCCTTTCCATTATCTTTTCTACACACAATGCTCAATAAAGTTGGAGAAAGACAAATTTATTCCTTTTGCGGATAGAATTAGGCTCACATGGCTCACTTTGATGTGCCTAAAACAACTTTCATGACCAAATGGAGTCTATTTTCTTGTATTAAGAATTTTTTTCCTAAATCCTTTTAGAATACAAAAAAAAAATTATTATGATCTAATCAATCTCCTTGAGTCTCATCATTTCACTTGAGCTTACTTGAAGTACCCCACGTGCACCATATTTTGCAACACCAGCAACTCGAATTGATCCAGCCAAATGAGTACCTTTATGACAGTGCCAATCAAAGTTCTTCTCAAGCAAGATAGTGTGCATGTCTAAGAGGATCAAGTGAAGGCAGTCAATTGAGGTCCCACTAATGAACCTCAAGTGGTTAAATTTTATGTGGCATTACCAACACCATTTTGAAACGAGCTGACTACTTTGCTAGAAAAATTCAAAGATGTCATTGCTTGGGAGTATTTAGATATGCACAATCTTGATACTCGTATATACCAACATAAGATTCAATTAAAACTAGAGGTAGCTCCAATCATTCAACAATGGCACATGATGAATCCCCATATTTGCAAATTGGATCGACTTTAGTGGGTCCGATTCATCATACCAATTGAATAACATGATTATCATCATACCAATTGAATACCAAGAGTTGAAATGGCTCAAGCTGATGTGCCTAACAACTTTCATCACCAAATGGAATGTCTTTGCTTGTATTATCATGTGGCTTTGACTTCAAAATTATCTCAATACTTTTTAGATATTTATGCATCAAATCTTTGATCCGTACTTCACCAACTTCTTGCAAGTTTTTCTATATGATTTTTCTATGCCTAGAAAACAAGTGGACCATTTTTAGCATCTATGACTTTATTTTACACAATGTAGTGAGGTTCATACATGTTTAAAATTAATTAAGCTAATCTTTGGGGTAAAGTGTGGAAAATTTTTGGACAAGCATTGTCGTTGATCTTGATAAAGTTAAAGTGGTATTAAAAGCCCTCCCCATCACAATCATCAAAAACAGATCTTAGGTTTTTGGGCCAAATTCAGTGGCATGGCTATAAATTACATTGTGTGTCTCATATTAGATGCACTTGATAAAGGAGATGAGAGACTTACATTACCTACATCAGTACCTAGTCCATCATCAATACTTCTTGATGTTCCGACTTATGAAGTTCGAGAAGGTTCTAGAGTTCTAAAAGAAATAGATACTAAAGAACCAAAAAGGATTCCACCATTTTTTAAGAATGGCATAGTTTTTGGGCCAAATTCAGTGGCATGGCTATAAATTACATTGTGTGGCTCATATTCTATGCACTTGATAAAGGAGATGAGAGACTTACATTACCTACATCAGTACCTAGTCCATCATCAATACTTCTTGATGTTCCGACTTATGAAGTTCGAGAAGGTTCTAGAGTTCTAAAAGAAATAGATACTAAAGAACCAAAAAGGATTCCACCATTTTTTAAGAATGGTTATATCAAACTTGGAAGGAAAATGGGATAAAGGAATACATTGGAAGAACCAAAAGTCAAACAAGGAGACAACAAAAAGACCAGGTAAATTATGCAGAACATTTTGAGATTCATGTTGTTTTAGCTCTTACTTTAGTTGAAAATGAACCAGATAAAGATGCACTACATACTCCTGTATGAAACAAAGCTATGCAAGAAGAGATTGATTCTATTTATAAGAATCAAACATGGAAGCTTTGTGAGTTAGAAAAAGGTAAGATATATATTGGTGTTAAGCAGATTTCAAAGGTTATGCACAAAATAAAGGTATTCACTATGATGAGACTTTTGCTTCTACATCTAGAATGATAGTAGTTAGGATAGTACTTTCTTTAGCTTCATCCTTTGGTTGGAATGTATAACTATTAGGTATCAAAATTGCATTTCTTAATGGTGATCTTCATGAGGATATCTATATTCAACAACGAGAAGGTTTTGAAGAAACAGGTAAAGAGCATTTAGTATGCAATCTTATCAAAGCTTTGTATGGACCAAAGCAAGCACCAAGAGCTTGGTATGAGAAGATACATATTTATCTTCTATCTATTGGTTTTGAAAACTCGTGTAGCTCCCACTCTTTATGTTAAAGCTTAGAAAGGCTTTTTTATTACTATTAATATCATATATGTTGATGATATGATCATGACACATCCCAAGGATTGAAACCCTTAGCATTTTAGAGCATAGCTTAAGTGCTCACAATCTAGTAGGAATTGACCCAAGACCTTTTTCAACTTTGAACTGAAGTTTTTGAATGAGCTATACTAAGTTATTTCATGAATTTAGGAGGACTATGCTAAGCACAATGTGCATAAGAAGTTAGAGGGTAATCGCCAATTTTCAAGAAGATGAAGATACATAGACATAATCATCTTGATTTGCTTATAACTCAAGCTCTACAACTCCAATGACCATGAAACCTTCTAGGTATGTGTATTAAAGTCCTAAATTCATATTTCAATCAATATATTAGATTAAGATACAATACCACATAGAAATAACTCATAGAAGTTGACAAACTTTATTCAATGTATTGTAACAATAGATAGAGAATGATGGAGCCATGGAAATGAGTTCTAAATGTATTGCTAAAAAAGATATGATCCAATGAGAGAGTGGAGGACTTCTCTAGCTTTGATGCAAGACTTAAATCACTAAAAAATAGTGTAATTATCAGCTCATTATCCCATGGCTAAAGTGAAAAGTGTATATATCCATTTTTTCTCATAATTGTTGATTGGTTCTACCTAAAAGTGGTCCATAGTTTTATGAATTTACTTAAATTCTGAATCCAAATGAAAACATGGTATTTGGCTCCAATGTGTCCACAATATTCTCTCCAAATATCACCTTTACTTTTGACCAAGATAAACCTTGAAATTAGCCTTATGTCTTCATCCAAAATATGCATGCATATGTATAATCTTGTGCATCAAATGCTATGTGAAGTCCTAATACATGAGTCAAGTATTTAGACTCACATAATGCATCAACAACTCCCCCTCAATCCTAAGATGCTTAAGTCTTCAATTCATTGATAATTTCAAATGCCCAATCATAGCTTTGAATCATTTTAATTTCACTCCATCCAATGCTTTGGACATTTTATCTACACATTGTTGTTGATTTTTCTCCCTAACATAATGATAATGGACCTCAATGTGTTTGTTCCTAGCATAATAAATTGGATTTTCTACAAGATGAAGAGAGTTTATGTTGTCCTTAAAGACATGAGGAGTGGAAGACTTCACACCCAAATCTAAATAAAGTGTCTCAATCCACATGGCTTCTTGGGTTGCATTTTTGAAATCTCTATATTCAGCTTCAATTGATGAGAGAGAAATAGTGGGTTGCTTCTTGGATGACAATGAAATGAGTTCTGTACCTAACAATGTAAGATAATTTGAAGTACTCCTTCTATCATCTTTTAATCTTGTTCAATCTACATCACAGAATAGCTTTATGTCTACATGAGATATAAATGGATAGAATAAACCTTAATGTATGGTTCCTTTCATATACGTGAGTATTCTTTTATCTGCTTCCATGTGTGGCTTCCTAGGGGTATGCATGAATTGACTCAGACCACTTACACTAGACCAGATGTATAACCTAGTGGGTGTTTCATAATTCAAGCTTCCCATCAAGCTTTGGTAGCTTGTTATGTCTTTAATTTTCTCACCTTCATGAGCACTTAACTTTGAATTCACCTTCATGGGTGCACCTGCAGCTTTAGCATTCTCCATCTTGAACTTTGATAGCATGTCCTTAATATATGTTCATTGAGTGAAATACATACTCTTCTCGATGTACACTAGTTCCAAACCAAGAAAGATTAGTTTCCCGAGGTCACTAATCTTGAATACCTCCATCCATAGTTTAATCCTCCTCATATCTTCAGCATCATTACTTATGAGTATTAAATCATCTACATACACAAAGATATATGACTTTTCCTTGAGTCATCTTGATGAAGAGTTAAGGATCTGCTTTGCTAACAATGAAACCCTTATCCTACAAATAGGTTGCAAGCCTATGATTCCAATAGACCATATAAAGCTTTCCTCAACTTTCATACATGTTCAAGAAAATATGAATCTTCAAAATCAGGGGGTTGAGCCATACCTCTTTATATATCCGTCCATTTAGAAATGCATTCTTCACATCCTTTTGATAGATCTTCCAATTCTTAGTAGTTGCAATGCTCATAAGTACTCTGATTGTTGGCATCTTTGCCACACTCCTCATAGTCAGTACCTTGGGTTTCAGCATAGCCTTTGGCCACAAGTTTAGCTTTGTATCTCTTGATGGTTCCATCAAAATTCTTTGTATATCCATTTGGATCCAATGATCTTCATAGTTGGAGTCTTGGGCATCGATTCCCAAGTGTGATTCTATTGCAAAGATTCAATTTTTTCTTCCATAGGATACATCCACTTTGTTTTCTTCTTTGAATCCTCATAAGATGAGGGCTCTTTATGTATCATAGCCATGCCTTTCTTAATTCTTCTCCCTAGTAGATCTTGTTATTGTATTTTGAGAGGATTTAGCAACACCCCTCATTTCTTGTATCTTAGGCTTTTCGTTGGAGTTCCATGAGGTTGATTTCTTTTCTAGGATTCTTCTGATGATCTTCAAAATCACTTGATACTTCAAGTTTGTATGTACTCTTGCTTGAGAGTGTTGGAAATTTTTCTTCTAGGTCATATGGTAGCTTGATCTTTTTATGACCATGATTTGTACTCATCAAACACAACATCGCAACTAACTATAAAACATTTTTTGCTAGGATTATATAGTCTATAAAATTTTTTATTAAGTTCATAGCCTATAAAGACAAACTTCTCTGCCTTATGTTCTAATTAACCTTTGATTTGAGATGGTATGTGTACATATGCAATGCTCCAAAATCACTTGCAATGGTCCAAACTTGGTCTTCTCCTATTCCTAGCTTCATAAGGAGTCATACCGTCCAAGGCTTTTGAGCGTAATCTATTTATCAACTATGTCGTAGTGGACACTGCCTCTACCCACAAATATTTTGGTAGATTCTTTCGATTCAACATGGACCTTGCTGATTTAAAAATGTTCCTTTTCCTCTTCACTACTACTCCATTCCATTCAGTTGCATGCCTAGTAGTAAATCTCTTACTTGATTCCTCTATCTTGCAAGTAGGAATCAAATTCATAGGAGAAGTATTCTCCACCTCCATCGAACCTTATGCTTTTTATAGTTTTACCTATTTGATTCTCGACAAGAGCTAAATACTTCTTAAGACATGAGAACACCATCCTTATGCTTCATAAAGTACAAAATAGTCAATCTCCTACAATCATTTATGAATGACACATAATACCTTAATCATGAGATTGATGGTTCTTTGCTTGGTACCCAAACATCTATGTGGAAAAGATGTAGAAGATCACCATGTTTGTATCCTTTCTTTGTGAAAGGTTGCATGTGAGATTTTCCAAATTGGCATGCATTACATTTGTATATCATGCTTTTCTTTGAGATATTTGGTAGTCCAAGCACACTTTGATCTATAATCATTTGTTTGATGGCTATCTCTCCAATGTGAGCTAACCTTTTACATCAAATCTCTAGCTTTGATAAGGTTTGGGTACCATAGTTGAAAAAAGAAATGTTCCTACTAGATTGTTGTATCTATCTTTAGGAGCTCCATATCCATCTCTAGTTTATCCTCTTCCTCTTTGATTCCTTGGATTTTTGAAGCAATGCTCTGTGAGGTGATTTGATAGGCCACATATGGCACACGGTGAGGAGCTTTCAGCTCTCCCGGTGTCCAAATGCATTGTATTACATGAACATATCTTCAACTTGCTCTGCATGCAACACTTTCTTAAACTTGGCAACCTGGTCATCCGGTTCTCTTGTCCCATCAAAGTAATTTTTCATCAATTTTACTTACTGGGTAGGTCTTAGTATTTGTGGATGTTCATGGGGTCTAGGTAGAGGAAAATCATCTCTACCACCTAGTAGTCTGGGTTCTCTTGGTCGCTCCATTCTATCCATTTCCATGGTTGGTCTATCTCTCCTTATGGGATGAGTGAAACTCACTTCTTGATTTTCCTTATTCTTCTCTCTTTGGGAACCCTAGGCTGAGGATATCCGAGCACCTTGATGGCTAGTGTTCGCATGTGCTCATGATGGTGGGAACAACAGTTTGCCTCTCCATGTATAAGCATGTCTTGCATGATCAAGTACCACAAACACTCGTTCTAAAGTGTTGTCCATGTATACTACCTTTCCAAGTGTATCAGGGTCCTTGAATTTGTAAATGGTGATTGAACCTACTTCACTGGGCTGCTCAATTCTATACCTCCAAAACGCTTCATCAATATCCTTATTTAGGAATAGTTTAATGCTTCTGTTATCTTGAGGGATCCATTCTAGACTTAACATTCTTCTCAATACGAATTTCCCTCTAGGTGTCCTAGGTTTGTCTCCTAATGGTTCTTTTCCTTGGGTTCCTACTTCCGTCTCGAGAATAATTACACTAAACTCATTAGTGAGGTTAGGTTGATTAGTTATTATATACATCATTCCTTCCTTGTTTAAGTATGCATGTCTCTTGATCTTTACCACCGGATTTTCCAATCCCATGGGTTGGTCAAGGTTGTGCAATTGAACCACTTATCTTCTCAAACCATCATCGTAAATGCAAGCACCTAGGTAGTTCGTTCAGACATATTCTAATTGGGTCCTGTAAGGTCCTTCAGGTCTCTCTAGATAAGCTATGTTTAAGCCTCCTTCTGGTCTCTCCATGCTATAAGCCATTTCAAACTCACTAGTCTCTAAGCTCAATTCATAAGGATAACTATTCAATTGTTGTGCCCACAAGTGTGCTGTGGTCTTCACACTTGCTTCTGATGATCTAAGGATTCATCAATCTGACTTACCTATGTGATTTGATGATCTAAGGTTCATGAATTTATCTTCCTCGACAACTCAATACACATTCTTATCGCCAATACTTCTTTGTTCTCAATTACTTTTTGAGTCTTTATTTGTTTTAGACTCTCATCCTGTTTCAATGTACACGTTAGGAATCAACTTTTCATTATATGTTTAAGTTCTTGAATCGTCAAATTTAAGTTCTTTGCTTTAGGGTTCACATATCGTAGTCTCTTATCTTACTCTTGGACTTGAGAATTTCAATCGGATTGTTCCTGTCGCACTCCTATTTCAATCAACAATGCTAGATGTGCTTAGAATAAGCTAGTAATTGACTAAGGGGGTTGAGAGTCCTTCTGACCTCAAGTCAACTTTGTTGGTTGCTATAGTGCCCAAGAAGTCATGCTTCCCTAGCTTTGCCTAGCCTTGCCTCCGGATGAACACTTGTAGGCCTGCAATAGTCCAAAGTTTCGAACAACTTTAAATTTTAATGTATAAACACTTTGATTCATACACCTTTAAGGGTCCTAGTTTTCTTAGTGAAATGCTCCAATGCCCCCTTAGTTTCCTAACCCCACCGATGAGTCAACTATAATTTATCCTATCTAAATATCAGCATGTTATTCTTAAGAAAAATAGTTGAGGCCATGTAGCATTCACAACGAGCTTTCCAACGAGCTCTAGAGCTCAAAAAGCGGGTTTTTCATGAAAAGGTTATAGATGTTTATGCTCTAGGGTGGTTAAAACAAGTAGTTAGGTTTTCTCCAAACCTAAGCTAAGGGGCTTCAAATATGCACTAACCACTCAAAAATTTACTCAAATTGGCCTTGAAATTTGCCAAAATTCAAAACCCTAAATTGGCATTTTAGCCTGTCATGATGGTCTACAATCATCATGATGGTCTACGACTCTCGCGATGGTCTGGCTGAACCGTCGCGATGGTGTGACACAATCGCGATGGTGTGCACTTATTGAAGCATCGCAATGGTCTAATTTGGTCAAGCCATCATGATGGTCTGGTATCGTCATGATGGTGTGGTCAATCGCCGCAATGGTCAACGATCAAAGGAACCATGATGATGGTTCAAATGACATGTGGTTAGTGAAGCGTCATGATGGCATGAGCCAATCATGATGGCATGGGGTCAACATGATCATCGCGATGGTCCGTGACCGTCGTGATGGTGTAAGACCATCACGATGATCTGGTCGAGCCATCGCGATGGCATGAGCCGGTTGTGATGGTGATACCCATTACGATGGCATGAGCCAATCCTGATGATCCACCAAAGTGATGATTTTGAAGATGCATCTATAGATTTGTGTACGCGCAAGGATGCTCTACGCCATCCTATTGATGCAATCCAAAAATATCAAAGTCCTCAGACCATCAGGATGGTCCAAGGCACATGGTAGAGATGGCAGAAAGTTGTAGATTTTTCCTATTTAGAGCTTCCCTGCTCTACTGGAGTGCTTTTCCTACAAGAAAACTCAAAACCACACAAGCATGTACTCGCTCAAGATCCCTCTCACTCTCTCTCTCTCTCGCATGCGCAAACAAGGAAAATGGGAAGAATGGGTGGATATGGTGAATTTTTTTATTTTCTTGGAGTGGAAGAAGATGATGCGGGGATGAAGGGGAGTATAGGGAGGATGAAAAACACTAAAAACTATACAAAAACAAAAACAAAAAATGAAATTATTTAGCTTCCAATGCCACTTCTCGCTATAGTCTTACCATCAAGCATTTGTCCTAGAGCGTGATCCCTGGCAACGATGCCAAATTTGGTGTTGTTCTAGGCTAGGATAAGCTCCACACTAAGAAGTTCCATCTCCTTAATTATCAATCTACGGAAGAGATACGAATGATATGAAGATCATGAATGCATGAAGTAGTGAGAGTGAAGGTGAGATGCATGAAAATGCACACAGATACACACACATAGCAAAGAGACAAGTGAGACACAATGGAAATAGAAAATAGACTCTATTGCTCAATAACACTATTGCAAGCTCAATTTAGCTCTAAGATCACACTAGCCAACACAATTCAACCTCAAAAATGAGCTCTCTAGCTCTTTTTATAGATTCTCTACTAGTTTTGATCAGTTTCATACCTAGTGACTGGCATAGTTAAAAAATAGGTTCTCCAGGTCATTTGAAGGTCTATGCAAGATCTAGAAATGACCAAAATTGGAATGGCCGTTCTACCTAAGCTCCTCAAGCTCAGGGACTCCAATACAAAATTGGATGTTTTATGATAAATATATTACAAAAGTGATGAAAATCACTACTTGGAGTTTTGAAAAAGTAATACCAAGTATATTTATTTGAAAAAACATGACTACATTGCTCCCCATGACTCATTGCAATTCCACCTTTACATACTTCCTCTACATCGATGCCTTTAACTACCGCGGGATGTACTACCAACAATGGGTGATAGGTTTCCCTCATCAATTGAAAAACTGTATCAAAGAAACTACTAAGCATGGTCACTAAGGATGGACGCTTACTTATGGGAGAAATTTGTATGTACTCTGTGTGAAAAGGATGCTTTGGCAAGGTCATATATTCCAAACTCTATCTTTAGTTTCTTACTTCCTAATATTAGGAATTATAAGACCTCTCAAGAGACATGGAATGCTTTGGAAACATTCTTCTTCTCAAGTACCAAACCTAGGAAGAACCAATTGTGGATTGATTTCACAACATTCAAGAAGGTTCCCAAGAAAATTGTGATTGATTTTATTACCAAAATAAAGGAAATCGGAGAACAACTTGGGAGCATTAGAGAAATCGTTGATGAAGAACATATTGTGAGGGATGTCATCAATGGAGTCAAGGCTGATGGAAAGTGGGAAGCTTTCACCACTGCCATGATCTATACATGGATATGTAAGTTCCAAACTTCAGTACTCTCATGGGACAAAACTTCACTCATGAGGCCAAAATTAAGAAGAATGTTGAGAACCAGAAAGGTAACCACCCTTTATACAGGCAAAAGCAAAGGCAAAGATAAGAGAATAAAAGTTAAAAACTTTGATGATGAAGCAAGCCCCTCCCAAGCTAATTTTGATGGTCGAGGTAGAAACTCAACAGCCTTAACCTGGTTCCAACCATTACAACAAAGGAAATTTAGGGACATTCATCACTTGCTAGAGTCATTCATCATTGAGTTCTTTAAAAGTGGAATTAGACATAAAACTTCTTTGTTGATTCACTACTTCAAACAGACCTCTTAAGAAACAGTCAAACTTGCAAGATGTAGGTTTAGATAGTATATTGAGAGATGCCCAATGCCAGAACTTCCCTCACATGCTAACCAAGTGTCTTTGTTTTTGGAACTGAGAACCATAGAGAAACGTGTACGGATATGCATAGACATTGGGGATAATTTAGGTGATGAATTGGAACTTTCAAAGGTCTACAAAAATTCTGATAACTCCTCTAAATCATCGCCAAAACATACGAGCTTAATAGAAGACCTAGCTGAGAAAGTGGATCAAAAACTAGGAGTTTCTAGAAAACAGATGCCCAAGTTAACAACCATGACATGTTGTTACACCTTTGGTGGTGACCATATGGCAAATGTGTGTCCCAAGGTAACACAACCTCAAGCCAATCCTAGTGACTATTATTGCACAATTGAAAGGTGATACACTAATCACACAGCACAAGATTGCATGTATAACAAACAAGTAGTCTAACATAAGTACTTCCAAAGCATACCCTCAACTAGGTAGATATCCGGGTCAGTACAATTCTCAGCCTCATTTTTACAGGCCCCCACAGAACTACCCCTTATCAGACACAATAGAGACCTCAACCAGTTTTAGCTCAACAGCCACCCCCACTAGCCAATGTAATCTCAGTCAAATATGCTAGGATCAGTTTTAGCTAAACTAGAATCCAGAAACCCCGAATAAGAAACTAGGATCAGTTTTAGCTAAACCCATACCTAACAATCTTGACATGATATTTCGAGCTTATTAGGCAAGGTTAAGAGAAGGACCCCAAGTAGCTTAATTAAGGAAGAATTATCCAAGGGTTGCCTTAGAAATTGAGAGAACTAAACATTGCATGAAAATG
The DNA here is from genome assembly GCA_020310875.1 of Ceratopteris richardii. Lineage (NCBI taxonomy): Eukaryota > Viridiplantae > Streptophyta > Polypodiopsida > Polypodiales > Pteridaceae > Ceratopteris > Ceratopteris richardii. Next base: position 17,320,696 of record CM035441.1, read on the forward strand.
GTAGAATTAGCCCAAACCATGTTTGAAGCCTCTCGATATATCAATTGGAGTAATTTAGCACAACCAGAGTTACACTTTCAAGGACTACTAGAGAGGCTAGGATATTTGATTGCTAGCAATGAAAAGAAGAGTTTGCAAAAGAATGCTATTCTCCCAAAGACACAAGAAGGTAATGCACCATCCCCATCTCAAGTGCCGAATACCGAGGGCAAAGACAATATTTCTTCCATACATAAGTTCTCCCAAGGATTTCTAAGAGAAATCCAAGAGCAAAAGTGGAAAGGAGAGCAAGAAACCCATCCCCCTATTCAAGAGATAAATGACTTGCAGGAACAATTCCCCCAAGACATGCCTTCTATCTATGATGAGGTAGAGGAAGAACAACTTAGTGAACAAACGGAGTTCCAATCTAACCCTTACAAGAATTACCCTAGTTCACAGGACCTTGGGAAGCTAAGTCTATTAGTATGAGAGCGCCTACCATAATATATAGAAATGAAGAATCAATAATAATTCCTTGAAACATTAAACTGCAGTGTCATCTCACTTTACAAGAATTGCTAAAAATGCCTTTTATGGACTGGTGGCAGCATTTGCACCAGGGAGGTATCCCACAAAATTTGCTAGCCTTAAGGTTGGTTCAAATTCCACAATGAAGAATTTGCCAGATAGCCATGAGCTTCATGTCACACCGAACTGCTTCTTGTTGAGGTTGACCTAATAATCATTCTTCATAGGAAATGTTGACGCTAGGATCAATATCCTCAAAGTTGATCCACTCTTTGGTGTGTTGCTTCTAGAGATGTTTCCTTTTTTTGAAGCCTTTGTTCTGTAGCCTTTGCAAAAGCTACCCCTGCTCTATGGGATTCGGGGGATCCCATGGGCACTAGTCCCTGTCTTTTGTACTTTTCTTCTTTTAATTAATTCAAGTCCACGAGAGTAGGCTAAGACCAAAATTCCTTTATTTAAACAAAAGAATTGCTAAAAATTAAGCTAGAGTTGTGGAAGCACGTAGCAAACGGATTCCCAAAGGCTGCTTCCACTCACTCTTAGGAAGGTTCACACAAGAAGGTACCAGAAATACCTATGGAAAGAATTGGAGACATGAGCGAGGGAGAGGAAGGTAATACCTATCTTCCAATAACCCATCAAGGCTACACCACCAAAGCCATCCTAGATTCAGGTGTCGGAGTAGCCATCGCTACCTCTACTTTATGGAAACATTGGGGTAAGCTAGCACTAAGACCCACAAGAATGAAGCCAAAAATGGCTAATGAACACATTGAGAAACCATTAGGCTTACTACAAGGGATATCTCTCACCACTTGTGGTGTAGAATTTGAGATTGCCATTTGTGATTTTGGAAAAAATCATGTGTATGAGATGATTTTAGGACGACCATTTATGCACCAATTGCAAATAGAATAAGATTGGAGAACTAATTCTTTTTACTTGCAACATTTAGGAGTGACAACCAAAGTTAATCTCAAGGATTATTCCCATCATGATACACCCCCAATCCAGTGGAATACCATCCATAGGACACTGGAAGAAATAGAGTCGGTACATTTGTTGGAATTAGATGCATATTGGTTGCACGAGGACACTCATTTATGGATGTGTAAGGTAGCCAAACAAGAAGAAACGACCAGAAGCCAGAAATTTAGGTTCGGAATGACATCCATGAAGTCTTCAAGATCTTGCTTATGCACCTATACTGTTTCCAGACGACTAATTTGAGACTCATGGTTGGGCAGAGATTTTAGCCATGATGGATATAGCAGTGAGCAAAGAATAGTGGACCCCTCATTGTGATGAGTAAGGTTATGATATTTCAATCTTTATGATAGAACCCTTAGAGAAAGAGCCTATCCTAGAAAAATGTGCGGATTTGTCTCAAGAGCTAGACAAAACGAGTGATGAGGAACTAGAGTCCATTATCATGGAATTCTTCTATTCAATGGAAGAGGAGTATCTTTATTTTGTGGAAGCCATGACCTAAGATGGACAACGAAAATCAAACTGAACAACCCAAGTCACTCACAGAAGATATAGAAAATAAGCAAAAGAAGATAAATAAATCATTTAAGATAGAAAAAGAAGAACCCCTCATGGAAGTATCCGAGAACTTTAAAAAGTACAAAATAGAAGATAGAAGAATCATGATATGGATTCCTAAAAAAGAAGCAAGAATTGGAGAAGTATATGATAATAGAGAGAAAACTAAAAAGATAGTGGTTACAATTGAAGAAGGAGAAGAAAAATGCACATACATAGGGCACAATTTGACTGGGGAAGAAGAAGAAAAGTTAAATGCCCTATTGTGAGAGTATGGAGATGTGTTTGTATGGAGCTATAAGGACTTGAAAGGAGTAGACCCAAATATATGCTCCCATAGAATTCCTATGACTTTAGAGACCAAGGCTTCTAAGCAGAATCCATACACTTATAATGATAATTATGAGGCCAAGATTAAAGAAGAGATAGATTGATTGATAGAAATAGGATCTATTTATGAAATTGAACATACCAAATGGGTATCCCCCATTGTGGTTGTGCCAAAAAGAAACAGAAATTTTAAGTGTGTGTATTAACCTTAATAAAGTTAATGCTGCCACTATTAGATATAGTTATCCTCTCCCTATCACAAAGCATTTATTGGAAAGAGTTGCGGGAAAGGAAGTGTATAGCTTCCTTGATGGATTCTCAAATTATAATAAAGTAGTCATTGCTCCTAAAGGTCAACACAAGACATCCTTTTCCATATATCTATTTGCATTTTGTGTGATGCCATTTGGGCTGACAAATGCATCCACCACTTTCCAATGACTGATGTGTCATGTTTTCAAGGAATTTTTAAGGAACAATTTGGAAGTTTATGTGGACGACATATGTGCTCATTCTAACATGAGCCAAACCCACATCCCTGAATTGAGGCAAATGTTTTATAAATGTTAAGAATATTAGGTTTGTCTGAACCCAGAAAAGTGCATTTTCATGGTTAGGCAAGGCAAAATTCTAGGGCACATTGTGTCAAAGAACGCGATTTCTATGGACATAGAAAAGGTGAGAGTAATTACATATCTACCTAGGCCAAAAAGGAGGTACAGGCTTTCATGGATCATTGTAGTTATTATGGAAAATTTGTACACATTTACGCAATTATAGCAAAGCCTCTCTACTCTCTTTTGACTAGGTTTGAATGGACAGATGAATTTGAGAAATCATTTAATGAACTTAAACGATGCTTGTGTTCAGCACCCATATTAACAATCCCAGATTGGAGTAAGCCATTCCATGTACATGTGGATGCATCCAACTATGCCATAGGATGTGTGTTGGCACAACCTAGAAATGAAGGTAATATAGATCTTCCCATATCTTACGCAAGTAGACAACTAAATGCAACAAAAATAAATTAGACCACAATGGAGCATGAAGGATATGGAATGATTTATGCGGTAAAGAAATTCATGCATTACTTATTGGCGAATAAGTTCAAGTTTTTCATAGATCATCAGACATTGTTATACTTAGCCAATAATCCTTGGGAAGGACCCACCTTAGAGCCGATAACCTTTCATGATTAACTACGGGAGTAGCCCCTCAAGGAATAGTGGATGAACTTAGGATTAGACAAGAAGAGGTTACTAAATCACAAATATACCAGATACTAGCAGGAATCATATATAGACAAGATAATCAGAAAATTCTTGCTCCTTGTGTAGACGAATCAAAACATAAGAATTGGTTGCAATTAGCACATGTAGGTGCATTGAAGCAACATCATTTGAAACGCCGTACATTGCAGACTCTGCACATACTAGGAGTATATTCGCCTTCTATGGAAGCAAATGTCTATAAGCTATGTAAAGAATGCCTTGTCTATTGTGAAAGAGCACCTCTGGAACATGCCACTTTATATCATGTGTTTCTCACACGAGAATGGAGTGAACCAATGGTGACATACTTGAGGACAAAAACATTCCCTCAAGGAATGACTTTAGCAAGACAATGAAGTCTATAGCAAGAAGCTCAAGAATAATCACTTATTGGAAATAACTTGTACAAGTGAGGGAGAGATGGATACGTACAAGTGAGGGAGAGATGGATACCTGAGACATTGTGTTCATGAGAATGATTATTTGAGCATATTAGAGAGTGCACACCAAGGAGTTGCAAGAGGTCAGTTTTGCCCCGACAGGATAATCAAAGCCATACTATTCACAGGATTATGGTGGCCCACCCTTCATATGGATGCACATACCTTTGTTAAGAGATGTGAAGTGTGCCAAAGAACCCAGTTTCCTACTCATAGAGATGAAATGCCACTAAAACCCATAATGGGAGGACGTGCATTCTCTAAGTGGGTATAGATTTTGTAAGATCCGTTAACCTTCCTGGTAAAGGGACGCATGTTGAAACATCATAGTAGCGAAAAATGATCTCACCAAATGGGTAGAGACTAAAGCTACCAAAAAGAATGATGCACACATGATGGAAAAATTATTATTTGAAAATGTCTTTACAAGATATGGATTACCTATAGAGCTAGTGAGTGATTGAGGAACTCACTTTCTAAACGAAGTCATTGAATATTTGTTATAGTATGGTGATTCACAAGAAATCCGCACTGTATCATCCTCAGACCAATGGTCAAGCTAAAAGTACTAACAAGATCCTTTGTCATGTAATGATGAAACTTGTGAACAACAAACGTTCAGATTGGGACAAACAGTTACATCATCTTGTTTGGGCATATCAAGTGGCCTACAAGACCATACTCAATGCAACTCCATTTTCGATGGTTTTTGGTCAAAATGTGGTGCTCCCTTTGGACTTTTTGATAGCCACCCTTAATCTTGCACAAGAACATCAGTGGACCGGCCATGAATTATCATCAAGGATAATGGATTTGGAATGATTAGGAGAAACCAAGTTGAAAACAACATCAGGGATATATGCAATAAAGAAGTGAGAGAAAGCCTTTTTTGATGCACATGTGAAAGTCAAAGGCTTAAAAAAAGGTGACTTATTCCTAGTATATACATTGAAACAGCATGCACGGAAGCTAGAGAAACGTGGTTATGGAACTATGATTATTAAAAAAATGTCGACAAGTGGAGTGGTACAATTTTCCACACTAGAAGGAGAGATAATTCCTAATTACATTAGTGTTTATAGATTCCAGCTTTATCAGGAACCTCTTATGGAGGATATGCTCACACAACTCACATTGGCAAAGATGAGGTAACAAGCATGGAGTGAAACCCGATTCTGATAAGAAGCATCCCATACCATCTTACTAAAATGCAATCCTTAATCCTTAGCTCAAATGTTTAGGGAATGGATGAAGAAATTACCTATCATTTGACGCTTCAAATAATGAATCACAACTACCATGAACTTTCAAATATTGTCCTAATTGATACCTCATAAAAACGTTAGGTGGCTAATTGAATGAGTCCTCAGTAATTCTAGGTCAGCACTTCTTCATCATCCATAATTAAATGAAATTAAACTATGAGTAGATTTGCATGCGTCGTACTCTCTTTCTAAGTTAGTCTTAGAGTTTTGGGGAGCTCATATATCCCCCCCCCCTAAAATTTCCTTTTTCTACCTTATGCTAGTAAGTTAGTGAAGTTGAACCGAGGCCTCAATATGCGTAAACACTCACTTGCAGACAAGCAAGGGTAGTGAATGAGTGGATTGAAAAAGAAGAATATAAATGAAAGAGAGTTCAACATTGTGGACACAAAAGGGTAGGGCCAGAACATACCATGATTAAAGGAAGTAGAGATATATAGATAGAGAGAGATAGAGAGCCCAAGGAAGTAGAGATTTAGGTGGACTGTTCATGTGTAATGAAGGTAGAGAGAGAAAGTGGGGTACAAGAGGTAGAGATAGAGGTGGAGATATCCTACATAGAGAGGGTATAGAGATATACATAGAGAGGGAGAGGTGTAGGAAACTGCCATGGAGATGGAGAAATTAGATGCAAAGAAGGTGAAGCGAGAGAGAGAGTAATAGAAAAACACATAGAGAGAGAGAATCAAGAGTCAACGAGAAAGATAGAGAATGGTGCAACAATTATTTTAGAGTGCAAAGAAGCACATAGATAGAGAGAGATAGAGAACGATAGAGGGTGCAAGAGAGTGAGAGAGAGGGAGAGAGACTTGTAGGGATGTGGTGATGTGATGATAATCGTACAAACGGATAAACATACATATAGGGAGAGAGAGAGAGAGAGAGAGAGAAAGAGAGAGAGAGAGAGAGAGACAGAGAGAGAGAGAGAGAGAGAGAGAAAGTCGAGGATAAGGAATGTTGAATAGAACTTTTTATTACAATGGAGAGGGACAAAGATAGAGAGAAGGTAGAGATAAAGATAGGTATAGAGGGGAGAGAGAGAGAGAGAGAGAGATAGAGAGAGAGAGATTGAGCAAGAGAGAGAAGTAGAGAATTAGAGATAGAGAGAGAATGTGAGAGAGAGAGAGGGTGTGAAAGCGTGTGTGCATGTAGGCTCGAAACTCTGGTCGATTGAGTTTTCACTGTTCCTCCTTGGCAAAAGGATTGTTAATTGTAAGAAACTCCCCCTTTCTTTAGCAGTCATCAAGTTTTCCTTTAGATCAAGAACATAGTTTACCCACGTGGGCCCCGCTTATGGGTGATAGGTGGGCGATTAACCCTTTTCTTGTAAAGCCAGCTACACTCTGTAAATGCTTCCCCCGTTGTGTGGGGTTCAGGGGATCTCGTGGGCACTAGTCCCTTCCTTTTGTATTTTTCCTTTATTTAATTCAAGTCCGGGAGAGTAGGCCAAGGCCGGACTTCCTTTATATTAAAAAAAAATATGAAATTGTAATTATATGTATATTGTTATGAGTATATATGACGAGTTCTTTTTATTTCTTTCTTGCGAAAAAAGAAGGAGATTAAACAAGGACAACAAAGAAGATGAAAAGGTGAAGAAAGTAAACGACTGAAGAAGAACAAATAAAAGGTTAAGAAGGGTTAAAGGAAGAAGAGTAGAGAAGGTGAATAATGGCAAAGAGAAAAGAAGGAAAAGACAATGAATTCGATTCAATTATGAAAAAAAAGTAAATCGTTTGCGTATTAAATCACTGATTTTTTTTATTGTTACATATCAAGCTATTATCTCTAATGACAGAGCACTTTGATTCACTTATTTTTTGGGACATTTTTAGATAGACTTGTAACATCCGATTTGAATACTTTGTGATAGTTCTCAGAAAGGAATAATGATTCTACACTTCCTTAGCATAATGTGTTAGAAAACAAAGGTTCAATTCACTTATTTTTGGGGCACTTTTAGATAGACTTGTCCCATCCAATTTGAATACTTTGTAATAGTTTTCAAAAAGCAATAAGGATTCTACACTTCCTTAGCATAATGTGTTAGAAAACAAAGGCTCAACCGTGAAGGCTTTTGCACCTCATTATTTATTTTTTCAATCTAAAAAAATTAAAATAGTTCTCTCTTGTATAGAGCATACGAAAAAGATCTTATCTAATTTGAATTAGAGCAACATTTATGTGAAAAGAGAAAGCGAAGAGAACAAGATTAATTTTTTACGTAATTGAAAGAAGAAGCCTCAAGGTGCAAGTTTGTTCATTTTGAAGTGCTTGTCAAATAGCAAGGAGCTTTGAGCTCTAGGAGAGGTCTCTTGATGAGACTAAAAAGACCAAGATGACGTTCAAGACATTCAGTCTCATTGCAATCGAAGAAGGATTTTTCATGTATGCAAATATTGAGGAGACATCACCACGTCAAGGGGACAATCAAAAGACTAGAAAATAAAAGATGAGAAGGTTAAGGTAATCTTTATGTGTTTTAAATGGTGAAAAATTCAGCACATGCTCTATGAGAAAGTTTTAGGAATAGATGAGAGCTAGAGATTCTGAAGAGAAAGGACTCGCAGCCCTCTATGAAACAAAAGCTATGCACACTAAAAGAAGAGGGTAAAAGAAGGTTAGGAGTGCAAGGCACATCAGCCAGAATTGAAAGAAAAGAACCCAAGGAGGCAAGTGAGTTAAGCTATCAAGAAGATGGATTGCAAATCGAATCTGAAGCAGCCCGCTATGTAAAGTAACGTCAAGAGGTGTTGATTGAAGCCAAGATGAAGCTGAGGAGAGGAAAATAAGGCCTAAGAATTGAAGATAAAGATTTCCAACAAAGACAAAGTCAGGAGAATCCATTTGGAACAAGGAAGAAATTAAAAGAGTTACTAGAAATAAGGAGATCAAGATAATGAATAGAAGATAAAACAAAGCCAAAACAATATTATTGAAGTGATGAAAAAATCACGAGGAAGAAAATAAGATCATGAAGGTGAAGAGAAAAAGGAAAGACGATTCAATGAGAGAAAGAAATGCTAAAGAGAGAAGAAGAAGTATTATAGAAGAGTTTGTTTCAAAGGTAGAAGACGAAGGCCATCAAGGGCAAAGAGAAAAGAAAAGAAAGAAAACAGTCAAGCTCGAAGATAAAGCTAAACAACAAAACTCTAATAGATCTTTCTTCAGAGGGAAGACACACTTCTATTCACCGTTATTTCTTTTGTACGCTCTTTGTATCGATTACATGCTTGCCTTCTATCCAAAATAATCATTCTCCGATAGTCAACAAAGAAGATGAGGTTTCCTAGAGGATGATAAGTGTAGCACGGCCGGTGAACTCTCTTTCTCTCTCTATCTCTCTCTCTCTCTTTCTCTCTCTCTCTCTATTGTGATACAAACCACTAAAGACTAACTACCTAACAAAACCACCAAGGTGAAGAGAGAGCACGTATCCACCCAACCAACTCCACCCAAATATATACCTCAAGGCCAAGGGGGGAAATGTGAGGAGAGCTTGCCAAGTGTCCTCTCCACATGGATTCTAATCCAAGGCCTTCTAACCTTGGAAATCACATGGCCTACACATGGATTCTTAAAAGGACTTCTCCCAAGCTTGTACGTACAAGTCTCAAGGCTTGAGAGGCCTCCCTAAGGGTTAAATACCATACCCTTAGGAAATATCAATCATAAGGGTCAAAATCCTTCAATTGGGGGTAAATAAATCCAAATAACTCAACGTTTCAAACCACACTCTTGGAGACACTTTCCCAAGGGTTTCCCAATAGAATCCAAGGGTTCTCCAAGTGGTTTTGGACCTTCTAAACCCATGTCTTTGGCCACTTTGACCCATAGATATACAACATTCTTCACCGGTGCCTTTAACATTTTTGTCCTCGAAAATGTGAGTAGGTATATTTTGTGGAGTATTCCCCCGTGAGCCATGTTCTATACTCTGAGCATGGTCATCTCTCTCTTTAGATTCATTTCTAGTAATGAGATAAGGGCTAATCCCTACCTTATTCTGAAAAGAAATGAATTAAAATCCCTGCCCAAATCACTTTCTCTTAGTCCACCTGAATGTACATGCATGCCTTGTACCTATGGACTAGTGAAATGGGTGGATTTCATTGGTGGTCTTTTTCTTTTGGCACTTTCGCAAACCTTGAGCTCCATAAAATCATATATTTCAGTATACTTTGTACTTCCCTAGAAATTTATAATTTTAGGAGTCTATGATAAAGATCCTATCTCTATCTTGAAAGGACCAGAAACTAGATTTGTCTTCCACTTTCAACAGAAAGGAGAGGAATCTTCAGATATTTTGAACTTAACTTATTCTTTTTTTTTAGTCCTTTTTCAAATACAAATATACTTTATTTGTATTTGATAGGACTGAGCTAAAGATGTGAACCTAGCAAGTGGGTCTATTGAGTCCCTACCAAAACATGCTCAATAAAATGAGGAGAAATACTATCTTCTCATTCCTTTGCAACTTAGGTGGACTTATTTCATTCATCTAGGTTTTCTGGAAACATAAAGCTCAAGTATTCCGAATGATAATATACCCAATCTACAAATTCATGTCTACAAGTGGATCTTATCTTGATCATGTTTGATCTTCCCTGGATTAATTCTCAAAATAGAGTTTAATCCCTTTGGAAGTTTTAACATTCAAGACTTACATCCAAAGATGACTTTAGGAGTTGGAATTTTTTAGTAGACCATTCTCCTAGGTCTCTACCCCATTTGTTCGTCTTAGCTTAGTGTGTTCTTCCAATGAGAATCAATACTAACTATCTTGAATCAACTGTGATTTAGATAGTTTTTTTTTTTATATAAAGGAAGTTCGGCAATAGCCTATTCTCCCGGACTTGAATTAAATTAAGAAACAAAGGTACAATAGAAGGGGACTAGCGCCCACGGGACCCCCCAAATCCCACAAAGCAGGGGAAGCTTGATTGAATCCTAGGTTGCATTACAGAGAAGGTTAATCACCCTCTCATCGCCCTCATGCGGGGCCCACTTGGGTTTAAGCTTGTTGTTGATCAAAAGGAGGACTTGATGGTGCCTGAAGGGGGGGGATTTCTTACTGTTAACAATCCTTTTGCCAAGGAGAAATAGTGATTTCTCAATCGACCACTCCCTGGGGGGATCGCCGAAGTTGAGAGCACATCTCTCCCGCCAAATTTTCCACAGGACTTCCCCTCTGATGGCGTTCCAAAGTGTCGCAGAGCAGCCGATCGCTTCTGCCAAAAGGACTTGTTTCCAACTAAGCTGTTTTTGAAGTCTGATTTTCATTCCAACCGTCTGCCAGATTCTGTATGAGTTGGGGCAAGTAAGGAAGATGTGTGGGACATCTTCAATAGCACGGTGGCAGCGTTTGCACCAAGGAGGGATCCCATAGAGTTTGCTAGCCTTATGGTTGGTCCAAATTCCTGGATGAAGAATTTGCCATAAGAGGACAGACTTCTTAATCTCTATAAGGGGGTGCCAGATACCCATGAATTTCATGTCCCACTCAAGTTGCGTCCAAGACAGGCACCACTTCTTGTTGAGGCTGATCTGGAGGTCAGTCGTTTCTTTGATGTTCGGGATTTTGAGTAGGCTATTTCCATTGTGCCATTTGAGACCAAGCGAGTTCGGTGTGTCGTGTCCCATGAGAAGGCGAGTCTTGTGACGATCCCAAGCGAGGCATCTACTTTGCAAGGTGTTCCATTCTTCGTAGGAGATGTTTATGCGAGGGTCAATATCCTCGAAGTTGATCCAGCTGTTGGTGTCATGTTTCCAGAGGTGTTTCCATTTTTTGAATCCTTTGTTCCATAACTTCTTGGCATTTTGAATGTTCCACGACTCCACACTCCGGATGCCATGTATCGGAAACCAGATAGAGTCGTTTTGTCTGATTCCGGCCGCCCACTTCCAGTCCTCACTAATTCTTGTGAAGCTTTTGACTTTATTCCGTCCCTTCCAGAGGGAGCACACGAGATTGGAGCCTTTCGGGAAGACAGGGATCGGGGTCATGATGTCAAGATTCTTCCAGTTCGGGAACCCCATGAGGGCCAACTCATTCTTGTTTCTGAAGATCAGCTTGGCCCACGAGGCCTCCCTATTGCACCAAGCCTTAATCATCCATTTGGCCGCCAGTTTGTTAGCCATACACCCAATGTCCAGGATACCAAGCCCCCCGCTATCTCTAGGGCTAGTGCAGATGGCCCATTTGATTTTAGGCACCCCCCTTCTGTTATGATCGCCCGTCCAAAGAAAGTTTCTACAAATACTGTTCAGTTTGGACAGGCCTTGCTCATTCGGTCTCCAACAAGAAAGGAAATAGATGGTAGAAGAGAGGAGGAACGTGTTGATAACCATCGCACGTCCAGCGAGATTGATTTGCATACCTTTCCAATAGTTAAGCTTGTTTTCGAGTTTGGCTAGCACCCAGTTCCATCGCTGCTCCATAGAGACGCCAAACCCCAAGGGGATTCCAAGAAGTCGAAAGATTTGGCCCTGCGGAATGATTTGACAGCCATGATCAATGAGAAGGCCAGGATGGTGTCCCACAATAGCCCTAAAGGCGGTCTTAGAGTGGTTGATTTTGGATCCAGAGGCATCACAAAAGGTAGCAAGACACCTCCAGAAAGTCTCCAGGCTGGTATTATCATTGTGAACGAACGCGTTCATATCATCGGCAAAAAGTCTCATGATGGTTTGACTGTGGTCGTGAGGCAGCTGGAGGCCTTTGATATTGCTAGCCTCCACATGATGTGCCACAAGTCTGCTCAACCCCTCCGTGGCGATGGCAAAGAGAAGGGGGGCCAGAGGGCACCCTTGTCTAATAGATCTTTTAAGATGGATCACCTTCGAAAGTTTGCCGTTAACGTTAATTTGGGTCGTTGCGTTTCCGAGAAGGGTCGCGATCATCTTGGTGAATTTCTGACTACATCCGAGATCTTGGAGCGACTGCAGAATATAGTCCCATTCTAGCCTATCGTAGGCTTTGTCAAAGTCGATCTTGAGGAAAACCACGTCTTGATTAGACTCAATTGCAAATTGAATACCTTCCCAAATATCCATAATGGTTTCCAGGATAGACCTGCCTTTGATGAAACCTTTTTGGTCCTCACTAAGCCAAGATCTCAGGTGGCACGAGAGTCTGTTGGCGATGACTTTGGCGATGATCTTGTATCCTGTTTGGAGCATCGTAATAGGCCTCCAGTTCTCGATTCTGTTCTTTTCCCCCTTCTTGTGTATCAACTTGATAATTCCATTATTAAGACAAGAGGGAAGAGCACCAAACTTTAGCGCTTCTTGCCAAACCATCCGAAGAGGGGTGGCAACCACCAGCTTGAAGGATTTAAAGAACTCGTTAGTGAGTCCGTCGGGTCCCGGGCTTTTACCGAGAGGGAGGGCATCAATGACCTCAATGATTTCTGATTCAGAGATAGGGGCATGAAGCAGGGAGTGGAGGTTGGGTGGAATTCTCCGGGGGGAAACCCTAGAAATGGCAGCCATACAGTCCCTTCTATGGAGGGAGAGGGGGTTCGAGGTTCCCAGGAGTCTTGTGAAGTGCCCTTCGATGATGCCAAAATTATCTTCTTCCGAATTGCATACATTGCCATGCGGATCTAGCAGTAGGGGGATCGAATCTCTGTTGTGTTTCCTTTTAAGGATACGACACATCTCTTTGGTGGGCTTGTCGGCTTTGCCAGCCCACCACTCTTTGAAGAAGATTTGCAAGTTTTTCCTTTGTATTTCTTCCTCGTATCTCAACACTGCTCTGATTTTTCGGAGACCTTTTTGGGCTTGGTGTTTTCCTTTGTTCACTTCCTCCTCGAGCCGCCAGAGTCTGTGGTAAAGAGCTTCCCTACAAGCCCGCTGCACAGTCTCGAGCATCTTCTTAGTTCTGATCATGATCTTACGAGACTTGTCGACCGCACTTCTCCAGCACTTGGCTGGGGCCAAGCCAGAGGCGAACGCCACCTTCCACACATCGGCAATCTCTTGATGGACGGAGGGGAGAGAGAAGGTGGTTGCGTTGGCATGGAACCACGGAGCCTTGCGGATCTTGTTGGAAGGTTGAAAAGTGATAACGATCGGGTAGTGATCAGAGATAGTGAGGTCAGTGCGTTGCGTGATGGTAGGGCGGCCCCACTGATGAGTAAAACTCTGAGAGATGTAGCATCTATCGAGTCTAGCTTTCCTCAGGTCCTCGCCCGCTTGGAGATTTGACCAAGAAAAACCACTCGAGTCTTTGAATTCAACCAAATCCAAGTGGAGTTTGGTCATGTCCCACGTTTCTTTCTCCCGACTGTCGATGACCCTGCCCTTGCCCATCCATCTGTCCATAGGGTCCTCCACCATGTTGAAGTCACCACATATAAGCACATTGTGGGGGAGCGAGTCTAAGGAAGCCCAAGTGTTCAGTCTCTCCAAATCCCCGTTAGGGGCGTACAAAGAAACCATAGTAACACAAAGAGGAGCACCAAAAGAAACAGCAATCCAACGGTGACTTACATCTTCAATGAAGTTCTCTAGCTTTTCATACCAGAGATGTTTAACACCGATAACCATTCCTCCAGACCCCCGCTGGTGCTTCGTTGGGATCCACACATGGGCCGAGGAGACCTGTCTGAGCCGTTTCTGGAGGTCCTCTCCGTCAATTTTAATCTCTTGAATACATATAAAGTCTGGGTTTAAGCTAATGTCGCGAAGCCATTGACCAATGATGGTCGCTCTTGAGGGGTCGGTTAGCCCTCTAGCATTTAGCGAGATGACAATCATTTTTGTATTGATCCCTCTTTGCGGGAGGGAGCTTTGTCCTTTCTTCTCTTGGCTTCGTCTTTCTTTTTCGCTGGGATCTGATCCCGACTTAGAAGTCAGTTCTTGTGGGGGCTTTTCCAGGGTAACTCCATAGGCTGTTTTCCTTTGCGGGATGCCCCTTGCTGGGGAGACTTGGGCCCCATGCTCGGCACCGTTTCCGGGATCGTCGATCCAATGATGGAACTTTCACTATCCATGTTGTCTTCGTTACTAGTGGTGAAACCATCTTCTTTGCTTGTAGTGTAACCCTCCTGGGGGGTTTCTTTATTGTCAGGGATCTCTAGGGCTTTGTCGTAGGTGTCTACCTCAAGTAGCTTCCCACCTGGGTAGTCAAGCTCATTGATCTCCTTTCCTAGCTTGCAATACAAATTGCTGTAGGGGGTAAGTGGCAGGTTGTTTCTCTCACCATTGGCCCTAGGGCTTCTTTTCCTTCTTCTTCTAACTTCAATAAAGCCATCAGCATCAGCTTGTGGATTAAGGAGGCCCTTGCCTTCCCCTTCCTTGGTCGAATGGGTCAAGTCGCCAATGTTGTCTTGAGCATTTTTGGAGGCTTCTTGAAATCGCTTGATTTTTTGCCTGGAAGGGCAATCTTTAATCCTGTGACCTTGTTGGCTACAACGAAAGCATGCGTTGGGAAGGTTTTTATAGGTGATGTCCTGCTCCCATACATCTCCTTCGCCCATGTCCACTTTGATCATTGATGGAAGCGGCGAACTGAGGTCGGCCTCGACACAGATTTGGGGGTGCCACCTAGCATTGAACGAGTGTCTTGCACCTTCATAGATGAGACCACCAATGTCTTCGCGTGAAGCCAGCGGCTTGCCGATAGGAGAGACAATGTCCCACATGAAGTTGTACAAGAAGTAAGGAAGGTTAGGGAGCTCAACCCAAAGCGGGTACCGAAGCGATTTCGATTTGTCGGGAGTAAAGTCCGGGGACCATCTGAATAGGCACAGGGTCGCCCGACCGAACTGCCAGGTGCCAACGCTTAGGGCTTGGAACGCCATTTCTTCATTTTCAAAGACTAGCAGCATGTGGTTCGCTGGTAAGAACTGACATTTGCTAACAATTAGTCCTCGAGGGAACCACTCTTTTCGAAGCCATTGTCGCACAGTTTCTAGCGGGGGCCTAGGGCCAAACACTTGGCCGACGAGGCAAACTTTCTTGAGCTCCTCCTGAGCAGACAGAACTGCGGGTCTACTGAGGGACACGATGGGGGATTCAGCACTTTCGGATACCCCAGGGGCGGCACACGACCTCCCCTCCAGCAGAGCGGCCAGGATATCCGTCTCCCTAAGGGGAGGGGCCCGATTACTTTTCACGAGAGAGGATGAAGCCACATCCATGGGGCCCACGAGCGTCGAGCAGTAAAGGCAAGCTCCCTTTTTTTCTTTTCTAATTTTAGATTCCTTTTTTCTTCGAATCCCCACTCTCTTTTCTTTTTCTTTTTTAATCTCAACTTTCTTTTTGTTTCTTCTTTTTTCTATTTAATCTCAAACTTGAGATGCAAATTCAAGGGACGATCGCGGGAGAGGAGGACGCGGAGACAAAACCAGAGAGCCCATTGTTTGAAATCAAACTATCGATCGAGCCCGCGAAACTAAAAAGGTTATCATGGACGGTCTATTGGCACGGAGTTACACACCAAACAAGAGAGGTAAGTCCCAACAAGTCAATCTGTGACTGAAATAAAGAGAAATTCCTCAGGGTCTTCTACGAAAGCTGAGGCTTACCTCGACTTGGGTATTTATTCCGAGAAGGGTTCATGGCAATAATATTTATTTCGTGTTCCAATGCAAAGAAGCATCAGGAACCGTTTGCTAGTCAATCTAACAGTTAGATAGTTATGCATACTAACCTCAAAGGTCATCAAAGCTCTGCAAAGAGAAACAAATCCGATTCCTTCAAATCCTCAAAATTGAGGAAAAATACTTCATCAAGACACCCTCTAGATTTTCTATTGGATGGAGTTGAGATGATTCAAGTTTTACAGCTTTAGTTCCAAGGACTTGCAAGAAAGATACCTGTTTTTAGGCATCATATCTCAGATCTTGCTAGGAACATTCTTAAATCACTTGTTCTTACCAAAGATTCAAAAGACGATCTTTTACAGATCATTATTTTATTCAAGGCTATTATACTAAAATAGGCTTGATTTACCTTTGGATTTTAATTTCGTAAACTCCCAAAGTTCTTTTCCCTCTTACTTATCCAAATTTAATGTTTCACATAAAATTTGGCTATGCATTTTATTAAGAAAAATGCATCTGCTTAAGAGGATAAAGGATAGACTTTTCTAGGGTAAATGTCATGTTCATTCTATTTACCCTTTTGTTCATTCAACTAAGTGTATTAAATTGGTTCAAGGAGGTACATTTCCTACACCTCATAATGAAGCTAAGACCTTAATTGAAATGGTCTCATCTTTAAGGCTTACCTTGATGTTTCCTATCGGATCTTGAGCCTATTTTCTCTCTGGCCATCAGAGAAAATTCTCAATGAGAGTTAGTTGTCACTGTCCCATACGAGTGAGTTCTTTCTCCAATCCGTAGAACCACATCCTTAATGTTTCCAACTGTTTTGCCCTTACCTTTTCAATGCTCTCTGATCATTTACCATGATCATAAATTCCATCTTGGAACTCCTTGACATCATTTTCATGAGAGCAAAGACTAAGGTTTCTAAATCTACTACCAATTAATTCAAATGTCTTTAGGTTGACCTTTGAACTTTACTTGGTATCAAAATATAAAAGGGTTTGATCTTTTTGACCAATGTAGGCCTCTTGGATTACCCAACCATAAAGGTTTGGATATATTTGACCAAGTTAGGTCACTTGGCTTTCTCAAAATTCCTCTAGCTAATTTAACATGAGATAAGATCAAGTCTTTTCTCCTTTAGATCCCTTTTTCAATGATATTTACCCATGGGATTTTCTTGGGATCTTCAACTCATACCTTCACGAGTTGATATCTTTGCTTAAGTCTTCAACATCATGCTGATGTTCTTCAAACCATTAACTATTCTCTATTCAGGGATCAACAATTATATGTCACCCTTTTGACTTAAGCAAGTTGACATGCTTATCGATCCAAACTTTGGATCCATCTTTATCCATTCTCAATTACCATACCCTGGGTATGCTCAAGACTTTGGCTAGCTTACCTTAGTTTAGTTGCCAAATTGGAATTCCTCAATGAATTCCTTCCTCCCATCTTTGGCTCTTCCTTTGTTTGAGATTTAACTCAAACACACCTAGCTACTCGGACATCCAATGTATTTCTTAACTTTCATGAAAAAGTTAAGGAATATTTTGTTCTTAAAACTATCATATTGATGATACCTTTCTTCCCCCCTTTTAGGAGTTTTCGTCCTAGAAAACTACAAGAAATTGATGTTCATTTCATTTCTTATCCTGGGAGGTTCCTTTATGCTAAATCCTTCACTCAAAAAGCTCTCCAATATCCTTGAGCTTAAGCTTCCATTATCCTTAAGTTCAGTGTCCCATACCACTGAACCCACTCAAGTGACATTGTAAACCTAGATGTCCCATACCATCCGATTTACAATCCCACCTTAGTGTAGACAACTTTAGCTTTTACTCAAGGATTAAACTCTATTGGTTTTAGTCTTATCAAATATAATCAAAATCTTTGTAAGTTACATTCTTAAAGAGTCTTGAGTTTGTTCTTTGAAAAGACTTTGAGTTTTCATTGAACTATTTCCTTGATTAGATGCAATCAAAGTTATCTTTGTTTATGTCATTTGATAATAGAGCTAGTATTCTCATACTAGATACCATCTATTGACATAAGTAGGCATATGTACCAAAGGATATAGTCAATCATAAGCTTTGCTAAATGGTTACCTTGTTAACCACCTTGCTAAGTTGTTTCTTACTCATAGAGCACATTTTTGAGTAGAGGTCTTAAGAGTTTTTTTCAACCCTTTAATCTTCCTCTTCTCTAGATATGCTTAATGAGTTACGATGTTTCACTCTTGAAGCAATTTTCTCAAAGCTCCAAATGGATCCTACCTCTTTTCAATGAAGGAAGAAGCTTATTGGGGAAGAAATGAACGCGTAAAAGGGTAAAATGGTTCAACCATTTTTCCCCTAATATGTCATTTGAGGACATTCTCTTCCCCCTTTTGTGTGATCATTGTCTTCAATGATCAGATGTTGAAGTTCCTTTGAACTTCTTAACATCGTTCATAATGGAAAATTACCCCATGAGTGTAGGGTCTCATATAGGCTTCTGATTTCTCTTTTGGATGTCTTTCAATCCAATTTCCTATTACCACTATCTTATGGTTAACATTACTTAGTTTGTAATCCAAGTCCTTGGCCTTGCTAATCACGCATGCCATGGGTATTATGGAACTTCAGGGTCCATAACTAGGACTCGAGGCTTAAGGTTTTTCTATCTGTAATAATTTTTGTTGGCTTTTGGATTAAGTCAACATATAAAAAGCATAAAAGTTAATGGCTATTGATTCACATAACATCAATCTACCATTAATCTTTTATGCTTTTGACTTCACATAAAGATATCATTTCCTATTTTAAACCTTAAACTTTTTGAACTTACTTCTCTCTCATGTCCCATCAACCCTTGGATATATGATTGAATATGTGTTTACATAATGTATGCCAAGAACAAATACATCTTTATTTGAAGATGCTTAGCATGCATAAGGTCCAAGTAATGAACCCCTCCTTAAAGCATGCATGGAATTCACATTTAGAACTCCATTTAATGCAAAGTTCTACGCTTAAAATATCAATTTATGCCATGCTATATTCTGATGAACTTGCTATGCTCAATATTTCATCATCCTCTTTCCATTCAAATATGCCTCTAATGCATCCTTTACATGAATCATTTTATGCATCAGTCAATGTGCATTAGAGATTCATGTAATGCATTTAAAATACATTCTTTCATGCATTCCTTTAGGCATGGCAAATATATAAAATAAAGATGAACAAATTGGAAGTTGTACTTACCTCCATCATAGTTTCGTCCGTCAAGTAATCCTTGCATGGTCAGGTACTTCATACTTGAAGTTCGAAGCTTTAGTCATCATAAATTTCCAATCTCGAATATGGTTCTATAGGCATCTTTTTACTTATTTGTATGCCCATATATGCATTTAACCCTATACAAATTCTTAGGGTACTCCAATGCATGGTTGCATTCATATATGGAATCCATGCATAGTTACATTTATCTTCATAACTATTCTATGAATGCCCAAGTACATATATGAAATGCTTTTATCCTTGGTTCATTACATATGAGATCACAATCAATGCCACAAACATGTAGGGACTTATAAGATGGAAGGAAAATCTTTAACTTAATAGGATGCTTTAATCCTATACACCCGTTCCCATTCCATGTATTTCTAAATTAATTCCATGCTTCTACTATTCTTTTGTATGCTCAAATATGCACTCAACCTTGCAATAATTCTAAAGTAAGAATGTTGAAGTGTGTTTATTTGATGCTTCACTAAAAATAGAAGAAGTGACTCTTTCCAATTGATAAGAAACAAAAAGATACTTAGCTTTAATTGATGCTTGACGTTTTCCTTTGTTGTACCTTTCTTCCTCTTCACTTCATGCAATGCTCCAAGCTTGTATTCCTCCTTCTAGAATTTTCGAGCATATGCTGAAGATCCTCGGGTTTGCTCATGGATGCGAGCATGAAATGAACGTTTGGAGAGGAAGATGCACGGGAGGCATGGATACATCTCATAAGTAAGCAGAGCTAAATAATGTGATCTATATAATATGTGCGAGCTACCATTAGTTATCACATAATGAACTCATAAATCATAGAAGAGACATAAAAATCACTTCTTAAGATGCGTCATTACTTATCTCAATTAGAGCAAAAAGCAAAAAGAACATGTAAATGCTCCCATGGCGCAGCTCGTGAAACAGAGAATAAGCTTTAGCTAAAAGAAATCCCCTACGTTCTCATTCATCCATGCACGAAGATCTATATCCCACATATCATAAATCAAGAATGCGAGGACCACTATATAGAGCGCATTATTTATCTTTCATTTCCACCAGCAGCGTGGATATGATATTCTAAGAAGAACTAAAACTGGGCTACTCCTCTTCCACGTGAATTTAATGAGACCAAGAACATGTATGCGTCGATACTCTTGGATGGCATTTCTTTTATAAGATATTCTAAGAAGAACTAAAACTCCTGACGGAGGCGTGAGCATAAACTCGAGCTTCAAGGCAAATTAATATGGTCCCACGAATTTGCAACCTATGCTCTCACTACCAATGTTGTGATACAAACCACTAAAGACTAACTACCTAGCAAAACCACCAAGGTAAAGAGAGAGCACATATCCACCCAACCAACTCCACCCATATATATACCTCAAGGCCAAGGGCGGAAATGTGAGGAGAGCTTGACAAGTGTCCTCTCCACATGAATTCTAATCCAAGGCCTTCTAACCTTGGAAATCACATGGCCTTCACATGAATTCTTAAAAGGACTTCTCCCAAGCTTGTACACCAATGTTGTGATACAAACCACTAAAGACTAACTACCTAGCAAAACCACCAAGGTGAAGAGAGAGCACATATCCACCCAACCAACTCCACCCATATATATACCTCAAGGCCAAGGGGGGAAATGTGAGGAGAGCTTGACAAGTGTCCTCTCCACATGGATTCTAATCTAAGGCCTTCTAACCTTGGAAATCACATGGCCACATGGCCTTCACATGGATTCTTAAAAGGACTTCTCCCAAGCTTGTACGTACAAATCTCAAGGCTTGAGAGGCCTCCCTAATGGTTAAATACCATACCCTTAGGAAATATCAATCTTAAGGGTCAAAACCCTTCAATTGGGAGTAAATACATCCAAATAACTCAAGGGTTCAAACCAGACTCTTGGAGACACTTTCCCAAGGGTTTCCCAATAGAATCCAAGGGCTCTCCAAGTGGTTTTGGACCTTCTAAACCCATGTCTTTGGCCACTTTGACCCATAGTTATACATCTCTCTCTCTCTCTCTCTCTCTCTCTCTCTCTCTCTCTCTCTCTCTCTCTCTCTCTCTCTCTCTCTCTCTCTCTCTCTCTCTCTCTCTCTCTCTCTCTCTCTCTCCACCACCCTGCGGCCACCACTCCCCGCCAACCCCTCCTCTCTCCCCCCACAAACCCCGCAACCACCACCCCCCGCCACCCCTCCTCTCTCCCCCCACCACCCTACGGCCACCCCCCACCATCCCCCATATTTTCCCCCTCAGCCCCCACAGCCACCTCCACCACCATCTAGAGCCACCTCCACTACTATCTCCCCCTCCTCCTCCACCTCCGTCTCCCCCAATCTCCCCCTCCACTATCCCCTCCTCCTCCATCCCCTCCACCTCCACCTCCTCCATCTCCTCATATTTTCCCCCTCAGCCCCAACAACCACCTCCACCACCATCTCGCCCTCTCCTCCACCTCCATCCCCTCCTCCTCCACCCCCATCCTCCCCCCACACCCATGCTTCTGGAAGTTCAGTATGTAGAAGATGACTCTCCCAAGAAAATTCATTTTGCTCCTCACCAAGTTTTGATTCGAGTCTACTATATAGATGATCAAAGACATAATATGACAGAGGACGTAAATTAGCTCTCTGATCATGCCTTTCATATCATATATGCTTTGGCAAAAATTCTTGATCTTCTGATGTTGTTACGTTGATGCTTTTCGAGTATGAAGAAGATGACTCTTCCAATTAAGGAATTCATTGGGCTCTTGGACTGGTGGAGTTAAAATCAACTCTCCATCCCACCATCCCTCCATCCACACCACCCACCATCTCTCACACTCAATGGGTCATTCCAATATCACGGACGGCACATAATGAGGATCGCAGCTTGCATGCAAAAGTGACAGTATAACTGTAAGTGGTAAAAGTGAAAGTGGAGAAATGACTATTGCGGCCAACCATTCATGACGACTGTCTATTTTTTAGAATCCAATTCAAGACTAGTGGCATATTTGATCTATCCCTTCAATTTTGGGGCAATCAATCGCCACATCTTGAGTGAACGTGGGAAATCGGCTAGGCCCTCTTGGCCTACTGGAGCCTATAAAAGCAATGGACTGCTACTCATTGGGGGATATACATAGACACCCACAAGTACAAAGCCGAATCCGACATCTCTTTTGGTCCTCTCTTTGCACTATGTGGCTACAAGCCTACTGTAGGAAGTCACTCTGTGGTGAGGATACAGAGCGTGGGCTTACTAGTAGAGGGCTAATAGCACTGTAGTGTAATGAAGTTGCTTGGTTTTGTCATTCAGTTTGAGTCGGTGGTATTGCCGTGCTCTTCCATTAGAGCAAGTCTTCATACCTTTGTACTGAGTAGTGCAACTCTTCATCTAGTTGTGTTCATTTTATTGGACGAATCTCTTGTATTGATTCTGCCTTGTTCTGGATTAACATGTTAGCATAGAGCATCAGCTTTTGGAGCATTCCCTTTGCCTACATTGTAATCATCTGTTCCAACTAAGGAGTGGTTTAGTCTTCCATTATTGTCATTTGTCATTAATCTTCTCCCTAAGTATTTACAATTTTGTGCAATTATTGTTATCTGCCTGCAGACAGAAGTGTTAAAGGGTATATTTCCCTAAGGAGAACCTCCCTTGAGTAGGCGAAGTACTGGAAGTGCATGGTGCATGCTCGTGCTAAAAGTAGATACCCCAGTACCCCCTCTATAGTTTGGCACGCTCGGTGGGACCCTTGCATTTCTGTAAGAGGCCCTAAGCATAGTAAATAGTCCTTTTCCATTATTTTTTGCCCTATTGCATTTTGCAAGTAGGTACATGACCCATACATGAGCAGATAAGGAGCCTCTTTGTGTACGAAGGAGCCTTCGACTAGTGAACCAACATCCCCTCCACCTCCTTTGAATTTATGCATTGATTTGGGTGCGACTCCACTATCAAAAGAAAAGCATAGGAGAACATTAGACTTCTCCTCAGATACGTCAGAGGAAACACCCATGCAAATGGAGGATCTCTCTCGTTTACTCTCCAGACTCAATATCAAGTTCCCTACCTTCAAGGGACAAGCTTATGAGGATGCTGATGATCGTGTGAGGAGATTCATCTCCTTATGTCGTGGACGAGGACTACAGAATAGAGAGGATGCAATGCTGGTACTCTTCCCATCCACACTCGAAGGCCTTGCGGATAAATGGTACAGTCAATATGCAGATGGCCATTTTGCTACATGGGAGGCTCTAAAGACGGTGTTCTCATAGACATTTTGTCCAAGTGACTCCTCGAAAAGAGCTCTAGATGAGCAAGAGAACCTAAGGCTTAGATCAGGTGAATCTCTTCACGAACTTCACACTAGAACAAAAGCACTTGTTGCATGTCTGCCACATGCTCTAGGTGATTTATTGGTTAAAAAATGGAGAGAAAAATCTTTTCCTAGGTTATCTCAGGAGAAGCTACGTGAGTCTCTTAGATTGGATGCAACCCTTAATGATTTTGTTGCAGTAGCTCCATGTATTGAAGAAGCTAGGCAACATTTTGAAGGGGAAACACAGCCAAATTATGTAGTAGAACTAGACCCTATTGGGCAACTGAGAAAAGAATTGGAGGCATTGAGATGCAACAAAATCACCAAGAAGAGAAGGTCTTGCCACTACTGCATCGCACTGATGATGAAGTAGCTCAACTTTACCGCGAGTTAGAAGATTTGCGGACTAGTTAGGATATAAGAAGGCAGATTTTGTGTACAATATGTAACGACAATGGACATTCCAATGTTAATTATCCTAACAGGGTAAGCTATCAATTTTGTGGAAAGGAGGGCCATGAAGCTAGACACTATTACTACCTCAAGGGTACACAACAATGAGGTAACCCTCAGGTGCTGGATTCATATTATGCTAGTACTTCAAATGCTAGAGGAGAATCCTAGAATGAAGCCTAGATATCATAGGCCATTGATGTTTTATCGTTGTGGTGAGTATGGCCATATGCAAAATAGGTGTTCCCTTTCAGAAGATGCACCTCCTTGTCATCATTGTCTAGAGGCCAAGGATCACTATACCAAAGATTTCCCAAGAAGCGCCCCACCTCCCCCCCCGCTCCAATCCACATGATTGCGGTCTCACCACAAGTAGAAGCTATGACCACTCAGTCTTATGCTAGTTCATCTTCTTCAATAGCCATGATGACTAGAGCCAGACAAGCGGCAGCAAGCTATAGAGAGGAAAAACAAGGACTCCAGGACAGGGAGGAGGAAAAGAAGATGGGATGGAAGGGCGAAGTAAATATTGAAGGAGCCTATGAAAGGATGGCTACTTCACTAGGAGACCAACCAACAAGTCTACAAGAAGACACACATGAGGTAAACATTGAGCAGATCTTGAAAGGTATTCATCACAAAGTTAGTCTGTACAAACTCATAAAGATGGATTCAAAAATAATAAGTAACTTATTAAAGATTATACACTCTGCTTACTTGAGCCAACCACCTAGCATAGATGGTTTCATGGTTGATTTTCCCCTTGCACCCCTGGCAGACTACCAAAGCTCAAGGTTATCTGTTCTTATAAAGGATGAAGCTCTCACAGGTGTGATTATAGATGGAGGCTCTGGCATTAATTTGATGCAAGATTTCACAATGAGGAAATTGAATTTGAACCCCACCAAGATGGCACCATTCATAGTTACACTAGCAGATCAACATCAGGTTGCGCCACTTGGCATTATTGAAAAGGTATTGATGATACTACATGGTTGTCACTTTGTTCTAGACTGTTGTTTTTGCACTTCCACAGGACACTTCTTACCCTTTACTCCTGGGGAGGCCTTGGCTAAGGCAAGCAAACGCTTTGCAAGATTGGGGGAAAAACAAACTGTGGATTTCAACAAACACCAATAGCCAACTGCAACTACATTTGGAAGAAGGATTGGACTCAGGGAAAACTATTGGTAATGCCCTCTCTACCCCAGGAAGAAGATACATTATTGAATTGGATGATGGAAAATACGGAGTGTTGCATGGTGGAAATCAATGAAATAGAGGAAGAAGGTGCAGATGAAGGAGTTGCAAGAAAAGGCCATGAAGTTCACAAGGAGTTGGAGAAGGAGAGTTTGCAGGAGAATACAAACTTTGAAAGGGCAACAAATATAGAAGTGTCAGGAAAGAAGTTTATGAGCCTGAGTGCAGAGAAGACCTTCCTTTTTCTGATATACCTCAAGGGTGGACCAGAGAACATATTGCAGAATATAAGCTAAATTCCACTCCTGCATATAGTGGAGATGATTTCTCAAGTAAGACTAGTCCTGAAACACTGGTTCAAGAAGTAAATCTAGGGGATGCAGAGAACCCTATGTAGTCCACTCAGCCTCTTGGTTATGGCATTATCCCCCTTTACTGCAGAAGGTAACTTCGTTACTTTTTTATTATAAAAATGTCTTCCCATGGTCCTGCAAAGATCTAATAGGATTCCTAGAGGAGCTTGGATTACACCGAGTACCCTTAGTTGAGGGAGCCACGCCTGCAAGAAGTAGGCCATATCGACTCAATTTAAAGTATGCACAAGCACTAAAGTTGGAAATTACAAAACTAGAAGAAGCACGTATAATTGTTCCAGTAGAACATTCCAGGTGGATTTCTTCTATGGTTATTGCACCCAAGAAAAAGTAGTGGAAAAATAAGAGTCTGCATTGATTTTCGTGCCCTGAATAAGGTAACTATTGAAGATGGATTTCCTCAACCCTTCATAGAGCAAGTACTTGAGGAAGTAGCCGGACACACTTTGTATAGCTTTCTGGATGGTTTTAATGGCTACAATGAGATAGTGATCCATCCTAATGATAGGGACAAGACAACCTTTGTTACTCAATCAGGCACTTATGTCTACACCCGCATGGCTTTCAGCTTGAAAAATGCACCAGCTTCATTTAATAGAACAATGCATCTAATGTTGGGCAAGCGGTTAACAACTTTTTTGTGCATTTTCATGGATGACTTTTCAGTGTTTTCAGGCACAGATAGACGAGCAGCAGTTCAAGATTTCCATGATCATTTGGAAAATCTAAAGGAAATCTTTGAGCAATGTCTCAGAACAAGTTTGAAGTTAAATCCTGCTAAATGTCATTTTTTCGTAACTAAGGGCACTCTCCTTGGTCACATAGTATCTGCTGAAGTGATAACGGTTGACCCTCCAAAATTAACTGCTATTCTCTCCATGCCTATTCCACAAACCCCTAAGGAAGTGCAATGTTTTTTGGGTCATGCAGGGTACCATAGAAGATTTATACGAATGTATTCACAAATAGCTAGGCCCTTGTCAAGGCTTACTAGTAAAAAGGTTCCTTTCTCATGGAGTCCTAAAGCTGAGAAAGCATTTTGTGAACTAAAATTGAGGTTATGTACTGATCCACTTTTAAGTGCTGCTAACTGGTCATTAGAGTTTCATGTGCATACAGATGCCAGTCTTCATGCTGTTGGTGTAGTTCTAGCTCAACCATCATCACACAAGGTTGATAGACCTATCTCCTATGCCAGTAGACTACTTACCAAGGCAGAAAGGAACTACAGTACAACCGAAAGGGAAGGCTTGGCTATTGTATTTGCTCTTCACAAGTTTCGGCATAACCTTCTCGATGTACATTTTATAGTGATATCTAACCATCAGCCCTTGAAGTACTTGATAAACAAGCCTAGAGTAGCTGGAAGGGTTTGGAGCTGGTTACTCATGTTTCAAGAATTCAACTTTGATATTCATATTAAGCCAGGAAGAGAGCACTACATGGCAGAGGCTTGAACATAAGCTCAAGTCTCATACCATGTAACCCAATAGCTCAAACTTAACTTTGAGGCTCATATCATTTGACACAACAAACTCAAACTTGATATGATTCAGAGGCTCAAAATCAACTTGGAGCCTCAGATGATGTGACCCAATAGCTCAAACTTGATATGATCTAGACACTCAAACTTAAGTTCAAGCCTCTTAACTCGTTTAGATACAAGAGTTAAGATGCTCGAACTTACGTTGGAACATCTTTTGTTCATGCTTTAGAGGGTCAAATGTTTGTTCATCCTTTGATCATCTTGATATGATTCAAAGGCTCAAATGTAAGTTTGAGCCTCTTAGCTCTCTTGGATGCATGAGTTAAGAGGTTGGAATTTAACTTCAAGCATCTTTTGGAAAAGCTAAAACAACTTGAGATTCATATCATTTGATTGAATAGAATCAAACTTGATATGAATCAAAGGCCCACACTTAAGTTGGAGCCTTTTAACTCTTTTGGATGCAAGAGCTAAGAGGCTTAAACTTAAGTTCAAGCATCATTTGTTCAAATTCCAAAGTAGATTTGAGTAAAAAATATTGATCTTTTCACTCCAGAAGCTCAAATGCTCGAACTTAAGTTTGCACCTGATATCGTGTGAACCAACAGACTTAAACAAACTTGTATACATATATACACAAAACAATGTTAGAATAGCACAAAACCTTGATTTTCAGTAGCCCTTATAGTGGATCTAATAATGCATCACCACATAGTTCAAATAAATCTATTTCATATAATCCACATAGTTCAAATGACACCACATTCTTTAATCCACATAATTGAAATGAATTTCCATCATTTAATCCGTATATTACAAATAAATCCACTTGATTTTATCCACATAATTTAAATGATACCACTACATTTAAACCACACAAGTCAAATGATACCACTTCATTTGATCCACTTAACTCAAGTGATCCACTTCATTTAATCCACATAGTTCAAATGAATCCACAACATTTACTCCACCTAATGGAAACAAATCTATATCATTTAATCCACATAGTTGAACTGAATACATATCGTTTTCAATATGGTCTTAATACATCCATCATGGATATCTTTAAACTATATCATTAAATATTCAGAATCTAGTTTTTTGTTGGAGAAGCTGAGAGGCTAAAACTTAAGTTCCAACCTCATATCATGTGACCCAACAATCCCAAACTTGATATGATTATGAGGCTTGAACTTAAGTTTGAATCTCTTAGTTCTTTTGGATGCATGAGAGTCTTGAGCTTAAGAGGCTTGAACTTAACTTCAAGTGTCTTTTGTTCAAATTTCAAATTAGATTTGAGTTAAAACTACTACTCTTTTTGGTAGAGAAGTTGAGAGGCTAGAACTTAAGTTCGAGCCTCATATCATGTGAATCAATAGAATGGAACTTGATATCATTCAAAGGCTCAGACTTAAGTTTGAGCCTCATATCTTGTGACCCAACAAACTTAAAATTAATATGATTTAGAAGTTTGCGCTTACATTTGAGCCTCTTACCTCTTTTTGATGCAAGAGTTAAGAGGCTTGAACTTAAGTTTGAGTGTCTTTTGTTCATCTTTCAAAGGCTCAAACTTAAGTTCGAGCTCATATCACGTGTCACAACATGCTCGAACGATTCATAGGCTAATACTTAAGTTTGAGCCTCATATCATGTCACCCAACACACTCAAACTTGATATGATTAAGAGGCTTGATATCATGTCACATCTCTAAGTATTTGGTTGTGTGGGTTATGTTCACATACCTCAAGAATTGAGACGCAAGTTAGACCTGAAGGTAGATAGGTGTATATTTCTTGGATATTCTTTAGAGAAAAAGGGTTTTGAATGCTATAACCCTTGCATCAAAGAGCTTAAGGTATCTAGGTATGTAATATTTGCTGATTTGCTACCTTAGTATGGTAGCATACATGTGTTACAGGTTGAGGATGCATATGAAGGCGAGAAGAAGTTCAAAGAGCAACAACAAAGCATGGAGATAAGTGGTCCAAAAAACTTAAAGCACACCATCAGAGGAGAGTTCTACATCAGCTTGGCATGGAAGGACAAGGAATGAGGTTCATTCAAGTGAAGGAATTAGCAAAGGAAAGGAAAAGGCAAATGATGAAGACCATCGATGGGTAGAAATGGCATCTACAAGTGACAAAGATATGGAAAAATTAGAAACTCCAGGATTTAAAGTATCTAAACCAAGGAGGAGGAGATTCCTACCACCTAATCGTGAGTTAAGGTCATTCAATAGGGTTGAATACCCTATTCAAAGGTTAACTTATGATTCATTCATTGCAAGACACTATGCATACATAAGTCAAGTTATAACTTGTGAAGAACCTAACTTTTTTGAAGAAGCAAATAAGTATAGGGAATGGATTGAATCCATGGATGAGGAAGTCAACGCACTTGAAGAAAATGGTACTTGGTCATTGGTGCCAAGAACAAAGGACATGAAAGTCATTGGGAACAAATGGGTGTACAAGGTAAATAGGCATGTAGATGGGAGCATCTCTAGGAATAAAGCAAGGCTAGTTGCCAAAGGTTCTGCTCAAATCTATGACATTGAATTTGAGGAAAAATTCAGCTTAGTAGCTAAGATGTCCACCATAAGAAGTTTGATTGCAATTTCAACTTCAAAAGTTGGAAGATGTACCAGTTGGATGTGAATAATGCTTTTCTAAATGGAGAACTTGAAGAGCTAGTCTTCATGGAGAAGCCCCAAGGCTTGAAGATGAGAGGTTTCCACATCATGTATGTAGGCTAAAGAAAGCTCTTTATGGACTCAAGCAAGCCTCAAGGGCGTGGAACAAAAGGCCTGTGGGCTCCTTGGTAAAATGTGGTTACAATCAAAGTCATGTAGACATATCACTCTTTGTGAAGAAGGAAGGTAGCAAAATTGTTTTCATTTAAATATATGTTGATGTTTTGATCATTACAAGAGATGATGAAGCCAACATCAAGGACATAAAGAATAAGCTTGGATGTGAGCTTAAAATCTCAGCTTTAGGGATTTTAAGGTACTTCCTTGGGATTGAAGTACTATATAAAGAGGTAGGTATATACTTGATGCAAAGGAAATACATTTTAGATGTTCTGAAGAAGTTTGTCTTGTGTGATTGCAAGCCCATTTGAAATCCATTAGAAGTAAATGTTAAACTAAGTTCTCATGAAGGTGAAGACCTGAATGATGTCACCATGTATAGGTCAATAATTGGCTCTCTCTTGTATGCTACTATGACAAGACCAGATATTGCACATGTAGTTGGAGTGTTATGTCAATTTTTTCTAGCACCAAGAGTACCTCATCTTGTTGCAGCCAAAAGGTTACTTAGGTACCTCAAAGGATTAGTGAATGAAGGTCTATATTATCCATTTGATGATGGATTAAATGTACAAGATTATCGTGATGCTGATTGGCCAGGTTCCAAAGATGACACAAGGAGCACTAGTGGATATGTTATCATGCTAGGGAAGAAGACCATCTTATGGCTGTCAAAGAAACAACCAATAGTGGCTCTCTCATCAACCAAAGTTGAGTATAGAGTCTTAGCACACATCTCATGTGAGCTTATGTGGCTCAAGAAGTTGTTTGTTGATCTTTATTTGTAGGTTAAGCAAGTACCTAATTTTTGTGACAACATAAGTAGCATTTGCTTGGCTCAAAATCCGGTGTTCCATGCAAGGTCGAAGCATATAGAAGTGCATTACCACTTTATTAGAGAGAAGATCATGTCAAAGGATGTTAAGGTGGAGCATGTCAATACAAAGGACCAATATGCAGATATGTTTACCAAAGCATTGGATGGAGTAAAGCTACAACACTTCAAGGCATGCGTTGGAATGAAGTACCTAGGCATTGAGACTTGAGGGGGATTGTTGAAAATTAAATCTCAATCATGCAAAAAGGTGCAACCACAAGTTTTGTGAGTGGAACAATAAAAATCGAGGACCAATCAAATTTAAATCTCATCAAATCAGCCACCAAAAAGTGGACCGAAACTGATTGGTGGATGGTTAGCCAGGTTGTAGCAAAAGTAAAACTCTATATAAGCATCAACCCATCTTTGTTTCTTGCGATTTATGCATTCCACGAGTTTCCCACTTAGTTTACTGAAGTCATAAATGCCACCAAGCAGCCTCCTTGCTTGCTTATCTCATTTTCTCATGATTTTGCTCCTCTTTATCTAGAGGTGTAGTTAGGCCTTTCCAAATCTGAGTATAAGAGATTGCAGAGAATTGTTTGCTCTCTCATTGTACTCATTCTCATTGATTTCAAGATTCATTTGGTCTCTCATATAGAGCCCTAAACTTTGACAAAGTTTCAAGTTACTTGACTAAGTGAGTTGAGAGAAATTGCCAACTTTGTGAAGGTATATCTCTCCACATAGGCAGAGAGTGTTGCGAAGAGGTAGCCTATTTTGCAGAGGGTGTTTCTCCGAGCTAGAATATCCATTTGGGATAATTTAAAGCTATTTGGGTAGTTTTTATAGTCTAGTACAAGCATAAAAAATTGCATTTTATTTCTTTGTATTGGTGCAGAGAAACGTTTAGAACAATGATCATATATCACTGCTTATGGACTTAGCTGAGAGCAGCCATATTTTATTTTTGTATTGGGGTGTTAGAAAAATCCCCCATCAATCTACCCACCTAATTTCCTAGGCATTGGAAGAAAAATCCTTTCCATTTCTGAATACCATCTAGGAGAATACACTCCTCTCCTTTTCACTAAGAAACCCATATTTTCCTAACTGGATTTGATCAAGTGTTTCTTTATTGAACTCCTGACCTATTTTTCTGTTATCTCTGAGAGGTGATTGGGTTATTGCTCCATCCATAAGTTGATTACTATTTTCAAAAAGTGGAAGGCCAACTGGTTTAATCTTTCTATCCACTGCTTTGCATTTTGTTTCAACAAAAACTTCTTTTCCTTTTTTACCTTGCTCAAATTTTGCTATTTCCTTGTACATGGAAATAGAGTGCGTTTGAACCACGTAGTCACTCCTTTTCCCCTCAATCACTTCTTGCAAATTAAAAAACCTATCTGCAAAAGATATCTCATCGAAAGTTTTGAAAGTTTCTTCATCGAAGTCGAGCAATCTACATCCATAAACGTTTCTTTGAAGATCTGCTATGTAATATTTTTCCACTTTTTTAACTAAAAAAAATGAGAAATTGAAATGAACTTGTTGAAGAAAGTGCTATGAAACTCGATATGAGAATATTTACATTTGGGATCTTTTCACTATCCAAGCTTTCATAGTCTTGATTTATGAAAGCTTCGTTTAAAAACTCTGATCTTCAAGTTCTTCAGGAATAGGTCTTGTCCGAAGCGAAGTTCTATTCCTAACATGGTCTACACAAACCATCATAAATTGGACCGCTTTCTTTCTATCCTTGCTTTGAATTTGTGCATAGGCCAATCCATCCTCCAAGACTCTTCTATCCATCCTCAAGGAAATAATGTATGGCTGCCCTAGAATCAATGAGTAGCTGGAATGATCCTGGACAAAAGAGTTTTAAAAAATCACTAACATCTCCAATTGTAACTAGTACCTATGGGCATGCACCAAACAACTCACCTAGCTTTGTATTAGCAGCTCCGATTCTCCAACCTGGCTGCATATCTAATAGCTATTTCCCTTTTATCTAGAGATCTTTGGACATTAAGTTGATTTCAAACTCGTGATCAATAAGAGGAACAACTGGTGTACTGATTTTATCTAATCGTACTAATGTCTCGGTCATGGCTCGATCCCAATGATCTCTAGCATACTAACTTGAAGGAGTTATATCTGGATAATTCTCTGCCAAGAACATCTCCTCATGTGCGCATGGCTATACGCAAGTTTCAATTCGCTCAGCTGAACCTTTCAATTCTTGTACTTGCACTTGCATAGCTTAAACGTGTGTCTCTTCATCCATCTTCTCATTCTCTTACATGTCAGCTATTGGCTATTATTTTCTTCTTAAGAGGTCAATAATTACTTCTAGAATTTCCCATTTAGCTATTCCCATCAACTAACCTAGTGTAAATTTGATCACACTATCCAACACTCTTTTCTTAAGAAATTATGTTAAATCCATGGCTTGCTCAATGTGCAACTTTAAAATATATATAGGATGGATTTTTCACTCTTCCTTGTCCTTTCGTTACAGGTATCATCTCTTGATCTTGAGGAGGATTATTAACTTGACTAGGAGCTTGGATCTGAGCAGAAGTAGGGTTTTGAACTTGAGTCGGGATTTGATTTCTTTGGATTATTGTTGATTGTAATGGTGGAATAACTTGAGTGGGTTGTTTTGCTTGTATTGGTTGATTTTGATTTGGTGTTTGAGATTGTTCTTGTGAAGCTTCTAAGTGACGCCTAGTTCTCCTTTCTTCGTCTTCGCCTTCATTAGTTCTCCTCCATTTTTCTTGCACTACCACCTCATGCTCCATTGAAGAGCATAAATAAGTGGCAATTGAGAGAGTATCTATAGGATCATCCCATCCGGTTACACCTCGAATCTCATTGCCTGCTGACTTTAAGATTTCATGATGCATCTTCCCCGATTCAGGGACTTTATCACTTTAGAGCATGATTCAGTATCACTATTTTCATCAATTACTTGACTATGTAGATGTATGAGATGTTGAAGCAAGATTGATATAAGTGCTAGGGAAAAACACTCTCATGCCTCCCCAACCAAAGTTAATATTTACCTTTTCTCTAGTTTTTGATTCATAAATCATCTTCTCTTTTATAAAAACTAGGTTCTTAGCCAATGCTTCTTTAAAACTCTCACACGAATATCTATTGTGCTCTAAGGAGTCACACTAGATGCATCTTTTCATTTCATAAGCTTTGGGGACTTTATTATTACTAGCTTGTGGGGTTTGGGATTCCATCATTTGCTTAACACTCTCGATCATAAGACCACTAAACCTTTTAAACATCTCTTCCATGGTGTTGGGAGGCACAATCTCCTTTCCAATTGGTTGATTAACCTGAGTATTTGGGGCAGGCTGATGTGGTGCTTGTATTTGCTCTTCTTGTAAATCCTCCTACCAATCTTGCATGAATTTTGCCATAGATCTTTTCTTTTCTACATACCTGTTCACTACTGCTTCTTCCTCATCCATTAATTCTCTTTAAGCCTAGAATCTATCTACATGTCTTGCAATTGTGGGAGAAGTTCCTCGCGGGCCTTTATACCTATCGCTCGTAAAAACAATGATACCCTTTCATGTTCTATTGCTCTCCTATCATGTTCCATCAGTCATTGTAGGGATGGTCAAAATCCTGTTTTATATCCAAAATGGTTTGGTCTTTTGCTTTAAGAGTCCACTTTAAGAACATCGCTCAGGTTACTTTATCAATATCCTCGAGAGCGAACATTTTTTATTAGAGTCAATTTGTATTGTGGCCACCTTGTTTGGGCCTCCATTGTTAACCAATCACGTAAGTGCAACTCTGATACATATACAAAGTTTTCAATAAGTTCTATATCAATTAGGGGAGTAAGCGCGGTGTCGGAAAGTTTTTCACCTTCTAGTTGACATCCAAAAAAATTAAAACATGTTTATTGGTTAACTCTAAACCCTCTATTACACTATTGATTAAACAATTTGCTTGGAACTTAACTCTTTGTAAGTGTTTATAGGTACAAATTGATGGAAAAAACATATGTTAATATTAGGGTTTACCCTAAACTGTTCATTTAATGTGTGTTTGAGCGAATGAAACATTCAAACATGGGTATAAGACCCTAGGTTTACATAAATTTATGTGCATTTAGTTAAGAACATTAAGTCTTGGTTAATGTTAGGGTTAGAGCTAAGTTTCCAATGGATTTCGGTAAGTTCCACGTAGATTTTTAAGGGTTGTTAGTGTGTTTAAAGGGTTAAAACAACTGACATTTAATTAAATTAATCTATAAGATGAACATTGATTTATTAAAAAATAAAATATGATTTAATTGGTTATTTTAATCATGTCTGTGAATATAAAAGGTATTTAGTTAATTAAAATCTTAAACTAAGTTTAAATTAAATGAATTATTTAATTATGAAAATCTAGGATAATTAAATTAAAATGATAAATTAAGTGGATAAATAACTAGTGGTGTGTATGGGTTAATATTAAAGAATGGTAAGAAAAAGATATGGAATAATAGTGTGTAAAGAGTGGTTTATAAAAGATATGCAATTAAAGTAAATAAAGTTGGTTAAAAGAAAGGAATGGTGTGAGTTGTTATAGATGAAAAGAGAGGAGTAGAAGAGTTGTGTAAATAAAGTGATTAAAGGAATGGTAAAAATAAATGGGAAAAAGTGTTGATGAAAAATTAAAGCAAATTCAAAAAGAGTGGTAAGAATTTGACTTCTGTAAGTTTATATATATGTGTTTTGCTCTAGTTCTTACTAACGTTTTTTGCAGGTATTCTTTCTCTTCTCTGACTGTATGATTATGTGTGAATCTCAAAAATGTTATGGCCATATTTTTCTACACACTGCTGATCGTTGCCTCTGTTTGCACATTCTTTGGACTTATTAAAAAGACCTTTTCTGCATTGCACTATAGTTGTATGGATTCTTCTATAACTCTTGCATACTTTATGGATGTCTTTTGATTGGCAGCGATCGCACATGCAACAGGAGGTGAGCTGGAGAGAGAGAAGAATAGCTGGAGAGAGAGAAGGCAACAGAATAGAGGGAAGAGGGTCAATTCATTTTTGGCTTAGAGTATCTAGGGGAGAATGCTCTAGGAATCCATCGGGAATTTCGGGGGGGGGGGGGGGGGGGGTTCTGTATTGATCTAGCAAAGTATGCTTAACTGCGAGATCATCTGGGAGGAGCTGGCTAGCAACGCTATCAGAAAGATTGATCGTTGGGATTGGTAAGAGAAAAAGGATGCTGCTCCGCTAAGATGAATATGAAGGAAGAAGATCTTCGAGCATGTCAATTTTCTTTGCATATATGCTTGACAAGCACCTCTGAAAAGACGCCGGATTGAAGGAGGGCGATAGCTTGTCACTATTGGCGATAGTAGACACGCGCAGAGAAAAAGAAAAAAAGAAATTGTCTTTTTCTTCCCCATGGCTGGGAGCGTGTTCGCGCATGTAAAGAGAGACCTATGCTTAACACAGCGCGCAGATGATTCCGCTGTCAGTGCACGTGGAAGACAGAGAGAGAGAAAGTGTAGTGGCAGCGGTGCTGCAAAATCTGTGAGGTGAGAGAGAAAGAGACAAAGGATTATCCGATGTCTATGCGGGTGGCTGCTGGCGCAAAATCCGGTAGAGAGAGCTCCGCTGTAACAAACGCTGAAACAGATAGAGAGAGAGAGAGAGAGAGAGAGAGAGAGAGAGAGAGAGAGAGAGAACGGCTACTTGCGTGGGCAGAAGAAAAAAGCCTGGCGTAGAGAGAGAGAGGGGGATAATGAGAGAAAAATTTAGAAGAGAGAGATAAAGAGAAAATCAGTTAAAGAAAGTTAGAAGAGAAAGAGAGAAAAATAGTTAGAGAAAGTAAGAGAGAGAGAGAGAGAAAAAGAGAAAAAGAAAAAGAGAGAGAGAGTTAATTACTTGTTTTATATTTATGTGATTTATTTTATGATTTTCATTTATACTTAATTCATTTATTTGATAGCTAATTAATTTTATAATTACAATCTATGCATATATTTATAGATTGTTGCATGCATATGCATATGCTTGAATGCATGTTTATGAGAGCATTAGATCACATGTGTACATATGCATAGATGCGTTAGTATGTATATATACATAATTTAAAGTGCATGTGAACATAAGAAAGCATATAAATGCGTGTATTAGTATGTCCGAGAAAGGCATGAACCTAGTGTGAATGAACTTAGTGTTAACATATGCATATAATTAAGGACATGTTAGCATATAGGAACATATGTTTTAATGTTTACATGATTGGAATGTGTGAGCATGATATGTGCATAATAATATCTGGATGTGCATGTGCATATTAGAAAATATGCATTTTAGTATATATAAACATGTGCATTAATGTATGCATGATTAGAATGCATGGGTATAAATGGTATAAATCGAGCATGCATGTAAAGTGCATTTACACGGATACGCATAAGAAAGAGGGTATTTGTACATTGGCATGATGCATGTGTGTTTAAGAGTAATAAAGTAAATACATAAATGAGCATGAATTCATGTAACTGCAAGAGTGTGTTCAAATGAATGATTATGAGTTAAAAGAAGTCTATTAACATATATATGCTTATTTCCCATTAAGATGTACTTATAGACTAATGTTTTTTGCAGACATTAAAAGATGAAGTGTCCGAAGAGCATTGCGAAAGAGTGAAGAATTCAACAATCCAGAGATCCATCAATCTTATACCAAACCATTGATGATTATCTTTGATTAAGCTTTTTGTATAGGAATCACTAGATTTTAGCATCCTTTTAGATAGATTTCATCATTTAGATATATTTATCTATAGCATTGTAAACACATATTCTTGTTAATTCAATTATTATTTCCATTTATCTTCATTGTCGATGTCTTCAGGACATTCAGTTGAATTTCAAAGTAATGCAACTCTAGAATTCCAAGTAGAAGTAGTTAAAGACATTATTATGCATGAATCTTTAATATCAGTATCTCATGATTATTGTCTTACTAGGTTTTTAACGTTATTTTTTATTGCATCTTCTGAACCTCAAGATAGTGTAGATTCATTTCCACCACCTCTAATTAGATGTACACAACCTCAGTATATTGATAACCAAGAAGACAAAATTATTAAAGAAAACATAACTGAGGAATCCTTGATTTTACGTTCTCCTCAAGAAGCTATTGATAGGTATAGGGCAGCTCAACCATACGGTCCTTAGAAGTATAAAGTGATAAGCTTACCTATTGGATATTTCTTAGACTTTTCATAGTTTTATAAATTTAGAGTTATTTAGAATTTCATTTACCCTACACTTAAGAACAATATGCCTTATTCACCTGAGATTGTCTCAAACACCCTGCGTGTGCCGAAGGATTTAGCGGTTGGCTGATCCACCAGTCGTGTGTGTGCAACTTCTCGACATTTGGTGAACCTGACGTGAAGGTTCAGCACGGCAGCTTAGGTATAAAGGTATATTTTTAATTCTGTTCTGCATATGCATATAGGAAATTTGGCGATTGAAGCACAAGCGTCGACATCCCTCGTAGCTGAAGCAGATTCTAAAACCTTGTAATCTCCTAGCTGTTGAGGGCTGGTCATTGTGACTTGACCGCCTCCATGGAGATTTACAAGTAGAAGGATCCTCGTCACGCTACCTTTTTCCCTCAACTTTTGTGAAAGCAACGATTGCACATGCATAATTGGAATTGATGTATTAGATTAATTTGATCAACCTTAATGTAAATACTTTGCACAAAGCACAAACACAAAGAGCCTCTTCATCGAGTTTAATCAGGAATATTTTCTTTACTTCTGTTTGCAAAGTAGTAGATATATTTTCTTTACTTCTATTTGCAAAGTAGCAGGTATATTTTCTTTACTTCTGTTTGCAAAGTAGGAGGTATATTTTCTTTACTTCTATTTGCAAATTAGCAGGTATATTTTCTTTACTTCTGTTTGCAAAATATCTTTTACCACGGCGTCGCATCAAGAACAAGAAATAGACGTACTATTACGTGAACTACATACTTATATTTTGTTTCTATCAGTAAAGTTAGATTTATATAATATGGCTAACCAATTTGAAGTGCAACATATTTGGAAAATAATAGATTCAATTAAAATGGATAGGGGGGAATTTAATGGGACAAACGCAACTACATACCTTAGGTATTATGAACAATTGACAAAACAATATGGTTTACCTCAAGATCATAAAAAAGACACATTTATACGTATTTCTCATGGTTTTACTAGAGAAAGGATCCAACTAAGAGTAGTTCAACCTAACATGACTTGGGTGAATCTCAAAACTCGGCTTCTTACTGAATTTTCACATGAAGATTATAGTAAGAATAATAGGGCCACATTCATGAGATGGGTAGGAACTACGAAACTAGATCAACATATAACTCAAGGGTTGATTGAGTTTGATGTGAAATTTAACCAAATGCCTCAGGCAGACCAAACAACTCTAGAGCCGGATAAGTTACGAAGTTTCCTAAGCATGTTAGATCCTTTTCTTAGATGTGAGCTTGAACCTATGGCTGAGGACGGAGCGACTGTGAGTGGGTCAACTGGAAATTGGGAAAATATTCGAGCGCCTGTCCATAGGTTAGCTCAAAGACAAGAGCGCAATCAATTGCAAACTCCTAGGATAAATGAAAGAGATGCACTTGGAAAGTTAGAAAACGATCACACTTCTCATAACCCTGGTAAGGATGAAAAAAAAATAACAATGTTAAAAACAACAGTAGAATCAATTGCCAAACATATGGAGACTTTGGCAACTGAAATGGAAACTATAAAAAGTATGCAAGAGATTAGATTAAGAGATCAGGAGAAACCAAGAGAACTATAGCAAAATCCTAGGACTTAAATGCCAACTAGGAGAACATTTAACCAAGACCGCAGATGTCTCTGTTGTGATGATGTAGACCACCGACACTGGACATGTAGTTTATTCAAAGAGGCCAAGGATAGGAATTGGGTCACGGAAGTTGATCGAAAGATCTATGACTATGTAACAAAAAGGCCTTTGGCATCATTAGGGGAAAGGGGGTATGAAGAGTTTCTTTGAAGCCTCTACAAGTCCAAATACTTATGCTTGTAGGCTTGAAAGTGATGACTCTAATTGTGACTTTTTGAATCAAGTTTATGATACTGCTAGTAGGGATTAACAGTTGAGAACTTATATGCTACGAGCTGAGATATTAGAGCAAAGACATGTTGGAATGAGACAATAGATATGTTCTCTGTCTATGCTCATGAAATTAAGGTAGATGAGAAAAGGAAACATGATGACGAAGGGTAGTCTAAACGAACAAATAGGGCTAAAAGAGAGATTGGAACTACTCAGTCAATCAATTAACCTCCTAGAACGAAGCCTAGTCAAGAAATTAAACAACAAGAACAAGATAAGAAACCTGAGAATAAGGGGAAAGTAAAAAAAGTGGTAGAAAATTTAGAAAAGAAAATAGCAAATGAAGATAGAAATCAGGATAAATCTAATGAAACTCAAACCATACATGAAGAAGGTAGTAAGGAAGAAAAACCGAAAAGAAACCACCTACTTTCCCATTGATCTCTCAAATAGAGAAACAAATAGACATTCGAAAGGTTATGGATGAAAAAATTATGAAAGCAGAGGTAACCATGACATTAGAAGAATGGTTAGCATTTTCACGAACTGATGTGAAAGAAGATTTTATGAGTATCATCGAAAGACGAAGAGAACCTATAGAATATAAATCTGAGGATATATAAATGGAAGAAAGGAAAGAACATGATGAACTGAAAGTGAGTATTCTGCAAATTAATGAATCTGAGTATCGTGAATCTTCTGAACATAGAAATTATTTGGGCCCCGTAATTGGACATTTAGAGAGAAATGGTGACCCAAATAGTCATTATACTCAGAAACATTAGGCTAGGGGTACCACTGAAACTATGGTTAAGATAGGAAATAATAATAAATTGCAAGAAGCCTTAATAGATTCAGGATCAGAAATCAATGTAGTCTCGAGAGAGTTATATAACGAAGGAAAATGGCCTATAGATAGAGACCATGGGTGGAAAATGAAGACAGCCAGTAATGCTTCTGGATATTTACTAGGAGCTTGTGCAAATGTTCCGATCACTATTGGAGATGTTAGAGAGGAACATAATTTCTTTGTTCATGATGATTGCTCGTACCCAATTATTTTGGGGCAGCCATTCATTTGTGAACAAAGAATGGAGACCAAAGTATTGGATGATGGAAGTGCTTTCGCAAGAATTCCTTCTCGTGATGGCCTTAAATATGTCCAATTCATGACGCTTTGTATTAACCATCCTCGTAACCGTAGGTCTTTAAGGAAAACTCCTTTAAGACATTTAGGTCAGGATTTTGAGTAAATGCCACTGTTGAGCGAGATGACAGTGGACTTTGGTTTGAAATCTTGCAAAATCTTGTACATAAATTAGATAAGATGACTGTTTATTTTCCGTCTGCTACTTTAAATATTTTGCATTTTAAACAAATTCCTAGAAAACTTATAAAAACATATGAAAAATATTTAAAAAACAAAGGAGATTTGTTAATGGATGAAAATATTGAACATGTTATTGAAACTACACATTGCTCTCAACATTAGAAGAATTAGAATTTTGTTATCAAAATAAGTCTAATTCCCATATTCTCATCTTGTCACTTGTGTATGCATTAATTCAAGAATATGCTTCTAATATTGATAATGAATATGATGCCTTTGTAGAGAGCAAATATAAAAACTATTAGTAAGAAGGTTAAACCCGTAGCTCAACCACTACCTTAATTTAGTAATGATATTATAAAGAATGTAAGTCATGAGCCAATCCTTAGAGATCCAACAAAAATTGGCCATGTATTTACTAAAGAATCCTTAAAAAAAATTAAATTAGATGCTAGTGGTTTCCTTCTTCCAGTAGAAAAAGAGTATTTTCTAAAGATTATTGAGCAGCATGGAAGAGCATTTTCTCTTGAGCCTTCAGAGATAGGATGTGCAGATCCTATGATAGTTTCATTCATGATTATTTTTATTATTCCCCATATTCCTTGGAATTTGTGCCCTATTCTAGTTCCTAAAGCTCATCTTCGAGAACTGATTAGATTACTTAAAGAAAAAATTCACATGCACATTTTAGAATCCTCTTCAGCTCCCTATTCAAACTGTTGGTTTACTGTGCCCAAGAAGAATGGAAAACTTTGGTTTCTCCAAGATCTTCAACCACTTAATAAAGTGACCATTAGAAATGTGGGTACATGTCCAAATGTGGATGAATTTGCGGAAGCATTTTAAGGCAATTCTATTTATTCAATGGGTGATCTCTACTCTGGATATGATCAATTTCAATTGGCACTAGAGAGTACAGACATTACTACCATGAAAACACCTTTGGGATTAGTTAGGATGTGTACGTTACCCCAAGGTGCGACCAATTCAGTTCTCATATGATGAGTGCAATGAATTTGGTTTTGCACGATTTCATTCCACACATTACTATGCCCTTTATAGATGACATTCCCATTAAGGGTTGCTTGGAAGAAGAGAAAGATAGCACTCTGGATGATGATGGTTGTCATAGATTTGTTAAAGCTCATATCCTTGATTGCCAAAAGATCTTTCAACAATTTATTCAAGTTGGCTTAACATTATCTATAGAGAAATCTATTGTTGGTGTTAATAAGGTCCTTATTGTAGGTCATCTTTGTGGCCATTATGGACGAAAGCCATACCCTCAAAAAATTGATTCCATTAGTAAGATTTTGGAGATATGTCAAAATGTGAGTGAGGTTTGTAGATTCTTAGGAGCTTGTATCTTCTATGTTATATGGATACCACATTTTGCACATGTAGCAGATTCTCTTTATGAGACTTATTAAGGAAGAAAAGAAAATTTTTATGGACTGAAAAACATACTCATGCAATGCGTAGGTTGAAGAAGTTATTGCAAGAAGCTCAAATCCTTAAGCGAGTAGATTATACGGACAATAAGCCTATTATTTTGACTGTTGATACTAGTCCTATTGGAATAGGCTGGGTCATAAGTCAGGACGATGTCGAAAAGAATTTATTACTCTTAAAATATTACTAAAATTAAAAGATTAATTGATTGATATAGGTTTGGTTAAATTATGATACTTTTGACTAATGTTTGATTTTAATTTGCAGGATAAGAAGTTTGAAGGGAAGTATTTATCTAGGTGTTTTTTAATATAATTAAGGGTATAGATGAAAAATCAAGGGTTAGTTAAGGGTTTGTCTATGTTTTAAAAGTAAATGCAAGGGTAATTAAGGATCAATTATAGGATTTGAACATGTCTTCTAGGGTTCTAGCTTAATTTCAAGATAAATTAAGGGTTAATTATTAAATCTAGAGGGTTATGGATGGTTAGAAGATTAGTTTAAGGGTTAGTTGGGGTGGTTTGTTGAAGGGTAAACCTATGGCTAAGAGATTAGTTAAGACGGTTTTAGTCACTAAATGAGTTTATAAATAGGATAAAATATATTAAATGGAACCTTATCAAATATTTTAATTATAAATGATTGATTAAATATATTAAATATTAATTGATATTCTAACACTAAGGTTATGTATACATTTAAAATAATTGATGGGTTTACTTTAATTTATTATAAAGGTTTGCATTTATTCTGAAGTAATTAAATAAATAAAAAGGAATTGAATGGTTGTATTTAAATCTAAAGTCTATGGTCCACTAAATATTTAATTGAATGGTTGTGTGTATTTTTGGGAAAAACAAATAGAAGAAATTTCCACGCCTAAATTCTTGTTGAAGTGATGTTGAGTTAAAGAGGAGTTAATGTAGGCTACATGGATCAGTTATCTTAGGGAAAATGTGGGCTATGGTGCGCTACTCTTATCTATATAAAGAGGGAGTACGTACTCACAAGCTCATGTGATTTTTCATATGAAATGCAGCCCTGTTGAAGAGGAACTGAAGATTTGAAGTGTGGAAAGGATTTACTTAGTTGAAAATATATTGTTTAGTTTGTATAGGACATCATTTTATAAACATTTCTTATAGCTTTGTATAGAAAATCTTTCATTAATC